>CM060961.1:176127408-176284908 GCA_030765045.1 Tenodera sinensis
TAATAGGAAAAGAGGTGACACGTGACTCCAGCCCCTGCTCCATCTCGGTTTGATATCAATGATCCATCAGTATAAATATGGAGCCATTCGTGTTCTGGAAATCTAGTATGAATTGTCTCTAATGCCAATAATTTTAGAATACTAGTTAGAGTATCACTTTTCTTAACTTCTTCTGTCAGGTGTAAATAATATGTGATGTCTAAGGTTTGTGTCGGATTGACTTTATATATGAAGTTTTCCTTTGAAGTACGAAGGTGTACATTCTTCCTGATGTCTTGAATTTTGGAAAGAAAGCTCTCCTGAGTCTTTAGTGTATGTGTAAAATTTCTCTTGTGCCATGTATTGAATGGGAGTCTGATCAACTTTTCGTGTTGAATAAGAGCCGCTTTTTCTATTTCATATTCAATGGGGTATTGGTTGGTTAGTATTTCCATAGCTGGTATTGGTGTGGTTTTGATAGCACCTGTAATTAGTCTCAGACTTTGGTTTTGAAAGATTTGAATTTTTTTTTGTATTTGCTGTTACAAGGACTTCCCTGCAGTAACTAAATAATGGCTTTATATATACATTGTATGTTATGTTAAGAGTTGCTCTGGAACATCCCCACTTCATTCCTGTTAGACGTTTTAACAGTGAAAGGCACCTCTCTGCTCTTTGTATTACATTTTCTATTTGTTTGGTCCATGTAAGTTTGGTATCAAATGTAACTCCTAAATACTTTGCTTCCTTTGTTTCTTGTAATTGTTGACCCTCAAAATTTATTTTTATTTTTAGTGGTTTTTTTCTTAGTGAAAAGATTTGGTAGTTTGATTTTGTTGTATTAACAGTCATTAAATTTTCTTTGGTCCACTTTTATAGGTTGTTTAAGGATTGTTGCATGGTATTCTCTAGTTCTGTACTTTCGTTTTTTTGTTTTGAAGTCCACATTACTAAGGTATCAGCAAATAGTGTACACTTCACACTTGATTCTTGTATTTGTTGTGGCAGATCATTAATAAATATATTAAAAAGTGTATTGCTGAGCACTGCGCCTTGTGGTAAGCCGCAGTGTACTTGCTTATATTTAGATATATTTCTTCCATATTTGGTAGCAATAAAACGTTGTGTTAGGAAATGATATAGCCATGAAAACATTGGACCTTGTATCCCTATTTGTTTTACTTTCTTTAGCAGTTTTGTTCTGCATATAGAATCATATGCACTTTGGAAATCAATAAAAACAGATACATTATCCTCTTTTCTATTCAAGGAGTCTTTGATTTCTTGACTGAGAAGTAAGACTTGTTCATTTGTAGAGTGGAACTCTCTGACATGGGGAAATTAAATTTTAGGATTCTAGAAACCAATTTAACACCATTCTTTCCATCACTTTTGCTATTATGCTAGTAAGAGCTATTGGTCTATAATTTTTTATTTCTGATGCTGTTTTATCTTTCTTCAAGAGTGGGACAATTATTGCTTTTTGCCATTCGGCAGGTACAGTGGTGTTTCAGGATAGATTGTAGAGTTTTAGTAGTTGTTGTTTTGCTGTTTTTCCAAGGTTTTTTTTATGAACTCTGGGTGTATGTGATCTGGTCCAGGAGACTTCTTGTTTTTTAGATTATTAATTGCAATGTTCGGTTCTTGCATTTTAAAATTTTGAAAAAAGATATTGTATTGAGTGTTAGGATCACATTCTCTTTCTTGTTTCAAATCTTTCTTAAATTGTTTACGTTCCTTTTTATTATTTCTTGTTACTTTATGTGAATTAGCATAATATTTATTGAATGTTTTGGCTATGGTTGCACATCATTTGTTAATATTTTATTGTTGTGTATGATAAGTGTGCTGTTGTTTTCTTTCCTGTCCTTGACACTTTTTATGAACTTATGGGCTTTGATGCCATCTGTCCTATTATCCATTTTTTCTAAAAAATTATTAAAGTGATTCTTTTTAGCTGTATTAATTTCTTTTTTTAGTGAGGCACATTTCTTTCACCATATTTGTGTATCTGATATGTTTTTTGTTTGTTCAGCTGTATTTCTAGCTATATCCCTTTGCTTTTTCAGTTCTTCTAACTGGGGATTCCAAAAGGGTTTGAAATTTTTTATTCTTCCATGAGGAATATGTTTTTTTTGCAGTTTCTAGAATGACTTTACAGAAATTTTTGTTCATATGATCTGGTTGGTCATGCAGCTGTGAGTTTGTCTGTTCTTTAAATTTGTTCTAGTTCAGCTTTATATTTGTTCCAATCTGCTTTTTTGAAGTTCCAATACAGATTTGAGTGGTTTTGACTGTTATTTGTATTCTCTAGTTTTATATCAGCAATTACTGCTCTGTAACCATTAGTTGGGTCTTCTATAACTTGTTTTTTAATTTTTGAAACAATATCTGTTGTAGCTAACAAGAGGTCTGCCTGCTCCAGAGTAATGTATGAAGGTTTTGGGATCTTCTTTATCATAAATTAGTTCAAAGACCGTGGTATTCAAAAATTCTTCCACTATCTGCTCTGCAGAATCCACTTTTTCATAACCCCATCTTTTGGAATGGGCATTGAAATCCCCAATTATGATTGCTGTATTTAATTGTTCAATAAGTGAGAGATCTAGTTCATTCCTGGGAGGATTGTAAATACTGTATAAATGAAGATGTGTTTTGTTATCCCAAAAATTTATCTTTATTAATTCAGCTTTATCTGTGTTATCCATTTCTTTAACAATTTGAAAGGATTTATTATCATTTTTGACTCCAATATTCCACTACTTATCTGTCTATTTTTGGGTAGTAGGTGTAGTAAAAATCCAGTAAAATTGAAGTATTTAAGCTGATTATTTGTTAGATTTGCTTCTTGAATGACAAATATATCTATGTTACAGTCAAATACAATTTTATTCAGTTCAATTCTTTTTGTTTGGGTGAGACCACCTGCGTTCCATTGTAGAATTCAGATGTTAGATCTTCTATTGATATAATGTTTGGTTCTCGAGAAGTAGTCCCCGCTCGGAGATCCGAATGGGGGACTATTTTAATTCCGGAATATTTTACCCCTCGAGTCATATTTCATAAATATTGAAGAGACTTAGCAGTAATAGCAACCGCTTTTTAGAGAGCACCATATTTTTATGTTTTGGCGGTTACATCACTCTCTCACAACCCCCAGAATGTCTGGAGGACCACACCTGTCTTCGGTTTACGGGTCTCCCCGACCTGACCGGGAGAGTTATCAAAGTAAATTCACAAACCATATCCTCTGATTACCAATCAGAGGACGTATTACATGCCATGATAGGTCAGCATGTTAGGGGTTAAGGTTTTATAGAGAAATGGAGAGGTTGAAAAAATAAAGACTCCCTAGGCCTCAGGAAACCTAATAGCATCGGGGTCGGAAGAGAACAAGAGATGACCAAGGTAAGGTCAGATAGAAAAGCTACAGTGAGGAGCAAAACACCAGTAAGTGGAAGTAATGCTCTGCTCAGCTTGGGTACCTTGTGGTCGCCATTCACATATCCCCTAGACGGAGACCCCTGAGTAAATATAATATTATATATAATATAAATGTAATAATATTAAATAATAATATAATAAATATACAATAAAAAAACAAATAAATAAAAAAAGAATGAGCCAGCATTTCGTAGACCCAGTAACAAGGCAATAACGATAATGTACACAATAATTTCCACAACAATAGTATGGAGTTGCACTACCGATATATCTGTGTGAGCAAAATAATGTACACAATATCTGTACAAGTTAATCTGTGCTAAGTCACCTATTCTAAAGAAGAGCCAAATGTACACAATAATTTCCACAATAATATGGAGTTGCGCTGGCGGTGTGCCTGTGGCGGCAACGACGCACGAGTGCATTTGTGTTTAATGTGTTGGCGACCAAAAGTAGTGTATTCAAGATGCTCTCGGGCTTCGAGCCAGGTGTAGTGATGAAAAGACATCGACGTTTCGGGAGTGTACATCTCTCCCATCTTCAGGATGAATGACTAGTAGTGTAGTTGAAAAAGCAATGTTGGCAGATGTGAAAATCGTCTGCTAGTGACAGCTAGCGCATGCAGCGAAACCTAGTGGCGATTCTGATAACCACTGTCGGCGGATGCACAGTAAGTACAGGTGGCGCGTTACTTCTTGACGAATGAACATTTTATATGAAAGGTTGAATGCGAGTCACTACTCAGCTTTTGCAGGATCGTTCGCATCGAAAGAGAGGAGGTACAGTCTGCAGTGAGATGACGCACATGCTTCTGAGCTGAAGTAGTACAGCACTACAAATCGCACCTCCAGTAATATCAGTCACACGTATTATACACTATATCTCTATAACTGTTTCCACTTAACTTTATTGCATTTCTTCTATTCCCGACATTTCTCCCTCGTCTGAATTGCTGTTATCTTCGTTGCATGCACACATCCGTACCACACAAAACTTTTGTGGTCGACTGTGTGCACAAACGCGACAGAGGAAAACAGAGGTGTCTGTTATCGTAGCATAAACATTTGCTGACCTGTTTATTAAGGGTAGGCAAGCTGACTGGATTTCTGCTCAAGGTCATTCGTCAAGAACAAACACGCAACCTATAACTTCGGACTTACAATCTGGCCGGTAAGTAGTAAGTCACCTAATCTAAAGAAGAGTCCATTTCACGGCCCATAAAAATATCTGAAAACATATAGCATTTTAATAAAATTGCTAGCCATTTTTGAGAAAATAAAAATTTTCCATGTAAAGGGTAGTTTAAGGTGGAGGAATTTTCTTCAAAACCTTTGTGTCACATCCTTGAAAGATGAACTTAAATATGAATTTTGGGCTTTAACAGACTTCGTTTTTGAGTTCTCTCACACACACACGTACACACACACATGCACCTTTTTCTAAAAACATTTTTTTTTTATTAGGGCCTCAAAACATGTTTCCGTGAAATCTTGACATAAAAATTTTGGGTGTAATACAATACTTTCTACATGCAGTAGAGAAAGTAAGAGAGAATTTTTTAAAATTAGATATCTGCATGTACATCAATCCAATATCACTGCCACTAAGAAGGAAGAAATCTCATAACTAGACAACTGCAGTTAGATCAGGCCTACAAACATCCTCTTCAAAACTGCTACAAATTGCATCTCACTACTAATTAGATTAAATAAGAGAGGAGAATTTGTAAAACATTTCTACAAAAGCTCATAAAATAAAACCTGTTACATGGTATAAAACTAATGATGAAAATGAAGTATTTAAAACAGTGGAGCATGTAATTAAAATTTTAGTTGAAACACTTGACATTTAAAAACTTCACTTTAAAATATCCCAATAAAGCGAGATGGCTCTACAGTAATGTGTGAGGCTCACATTTGGGAGGCCATGAGTTCAATTCCCATGGCTGACATTCCTAACCTACGAGTTTTTTCAGTGGTTTCCCGGGTCACTAAGCGAATCCTGGGAAGGATAATTACATCCCCCAAATGTCCTGTCCTTCCATTTCATTTCACTAATCCTTCATCCTGGTGGCTCTTTCAGGGTCACAAGGTCAGTGAAGGTGCAGTTTGGCAAGGATGTTATGTGCACCGGAACTCTTTCTGTACCTTGTCCTTGGGATCAGGGTGGAAAAGAGGGCAGCATCTGCAGGCATTGGACCCTGTGCCGAGACCTCAAGACTTTGTGCAGTCACACTTGGGAAACCTTAGGGATCTCTGTCTGTGTCTGTGCCGTTAGTCTAGATCTGGCTGTGTGATCTCATCCTTCCTCACAGGGGAGCTCCTTTGGGGGTATAGGTACAATAAGCCTATTTTCAGTGCCGAACCCTCTCCGTATCACTCTATTCCTATTAAAATACCCCAGGACTAGTTTCGGAGATTTTAAAATAAGTAGAGCTAAAAATGTTTTTAAATGTTGACAAGTGTTTTAACTAGGATTATAATCCTTGGTAGTATTTACATCTCTTACTACCGTTGCTTCAACAACAGCTACTGGATTAAGATTATCTATTCAAATTCCTTTTAGTCCCTTTGAATGAAAACAAGCTTGTTATATGCAAGCTCTAGCTATGATGCTGTGGGGAAGTCATAGCATTGGTAGCCTCAACTAGTGCAATGAACAATGACTAGAAGCCAATTTGTGTACATTTGTGATGTACAAAGTCATTCCGTTGATAAGTATATTTTACAAGAGATTTATTTTATTATAAATGCTACAAAATAATTATCTAATAGTATACATGGAAATTTCCAATTGGTAAAATGTTAGCTGGCGGCAAGTCTTTGAACGGCTAATACATCAACTGTACAAAAAACTATATTTTTTTAAAAACTTTTTCAGTTCAATTTTGAGTCAAAATAAATAGATGTAACAGAGCATTAGTATAAAGCTTCCTTTGTCAGTTTACAAAGCATATAGATCACAGACATTATGGTATCAAATACCTGGCAACTACCAACATTAAGGGGATAATATGTATCAATTATTGACAGTGTGTTAGTTTGTGGTACCTAGTTTCATAAAGGTTAGCCTCCATCTTTAGATACCTCTGGGTCTGCCACTGAAAGAGAGAAAATTAAAACTGTTCACAAAAGAATGGCAGTTTATTTATCTCAAGTATAACTCATACAAACTTAAAAAAAGGGCACAACTTCTTTACCAATAACAGCAAATAAAACCATTTTTAAAGGAATGTACAATTAAAATTTTGGTATAACATTTTGATTTCTTACAATACCACACAGCGTTTGCATGCTGCACTATCCAAATGGACCTAGATCCCACAGAATCTGCCAGTATTTTCATATTCTTAAATGAGCTTCACAATGCCAAGAAATTATACAACCAACTGCAACTTCTTGATTAACAAAGCATAAATGTAATATTTTCATTACACAATGCAAATGTGTAATATTTTCAGCAAACTATTTTAACAAAATGTATTCAATACAGTTTGCATTGTTTGATGTATATGTTGCCACAAAATGTTTGCCACAGAAATGGAGCAACACCTCAATAGAACATGACAATAAATCTCATTCTTTTGTGATAAATATGTTTTTTTCTGTATGATTTTGGCTTGTGCACAGATCCTGTGATTCAAAATGTCTCTTCAGTTTCAAGAACCACAGTTTCTGCAACTCCCTTGTGAATAAATACATCTTTGTCTTGTGAAATGCGTGTACAGTTAACATCACATTTACATTGGATTACTAAACCATGGAGCAAGTGCTTCTGATTATCTAGAATCTCTATACATCTTAAATGGATACAATAAAATATCAATTTTCAATCACAGAAATGATATAGGTTTTACTGACATCAACATATGCATTCTTTTGTCATTCACACCTCACAGATTAGCATTCACATCTAATTTTTGAAGTAACACTGCATTCAAGTTTTCTCATACTTCAATCTGTAACCATTAGATTCTACTGAGTGCCAACTAGACATTAATTTTTTAGTTCCTCCTTGGGGTTAAGAAGAAAACGGTTTCTGTACGTATATGTATGGAGGGAGGGCAACATCATCAATCCTTCCCTTGATGGATAACAGATAAGCATTCAAGCACTATCAAATATATTACTGGGCAAGAAAGAGAGCTAGTTGCATAATTATAGAAATAAGTTACTACCCAAACAATTTGGCAGGACTGCCAGCTTTGGCAGAACTGGCAGCAGGCCGAAGTAACTATTTCGATAGAGAGAGAGGCCAGGAACGTCAACAACCTCATAGGGACCACCAAGGAACTGGTAAGGGATTAAGATTTTCTGTTTCTTGAAAGTCATGAGATAGTTAAGTGTTCTTGCACATCACCAACCAGCTGATATCAAATAAAGGTGAATGATGTTGTAGTCATGCTTAAAATGTACATTGATGAAATATAAATAGGGAAAACTTAATGGAAAAGCAATTTTCGAATTAAATTTTAATTCTAAACCCTTGCTGTTTACATGGAAGCATGTTTTTCACTTCTGGGCACATTTAACACAATGCAAGAAACTTCCATGTTGCAGTGTATGGCATTGCATCACTCTTTAAAGGGGGATCTTGTACTTGTGTTTTGTCAAAAGCAAACTCTGTGTTGTACAAAGAGAAATACAATGCAACAGGAATTTTGTTTACCTGGAGAAATATCCTCCTCCTCCTTTATTGCATATTTAGAGAATGACTTGAAAATTATGGCGCATAGTGTGTTGAGTCCACAAGGTAGCACATCATCACAAAGTGAACGAAATTTTTAAATGCTAATTATTAGTAGGACAAAATAAGTAAACATAAAATGAAATATATGAATAATTTATAATATATAAAACAAAAAAGATGAAATTATTGACAGAGAAGTAATACAAATACAGTGTGTCCATAGAAACACTCTGTCATACATTAAACTGGTATTGTATCACTTTGGATAATTGTAAATAAAATTGGTGACATTTGAATAAAAATTAACATATTTTATATTGTTGTGGATGCCACCGATGGATAACAATGCACAAGATCACAGAAATCCTGAGAATAAAACACAGAAACTAAATGCATTCACGTTTGTATTGTTGATATGGGTTCATTGTTGGGTATTTAGCAGGCAGGTTACAATGTGAATGTTTGCTTTTAAAATTGTGTTGTTATTAAAGAAATTTTAAGGAGTTATGGCAAACCCACAAGAGCGTAGTTGGTGTGTTTTCGAATATCATAATATGCAGAGTCTGGTGCAGGTCCAGTGTGCTTTTAGGCAAAGGCTTCAACATCAAGTGCCTACACAAACATCAATTTTGTCCCTACGATTTTGTGGATTTTTGCTGCATATGTTATCACGGAAAGGTTATTCAAGGAGATCTGTCAATGTGAAAACTGTGCAAGAAGTGCACGATACACTTGTACATAATCCTAAGAAGTCTGTCATTAGAGCTAGTCAGCATTAAACATATCACTGTATCTAAGATACTGTATCGATTGAAGCTTAACTCCTAGAAACTGCAATTACTGCATAAGTTCAAACCTAATGACCCTGCAAAACGATTAGACTTTTGTGGTCATTTATTGACTAATAATGGAGGATAATAAAAATCTATCAGGTACGGGAATATTGCCTTGATGTGTGCAGCATTGCTGGCCCTGTAGCACAGTTGTTCGAGCACCTGTCTGCTGTGCAAAGTGTCCCAAGTTCGATTCCTGGCAGGGGAGTAGGAATTTCTCTCCAGCCAAGATTATTCCTCATCCTTCCGTGAGTCTGGAAGTATAATGGCAGTGCATTGGCTGAATGGCTAAACTGCTCGCCTACTACCTAGGCGATACCAGGGACTCGCATGTGGTATTCATGGTGGACGAAGTGGCATCTGGGCAGGTTTTCTCTGGGTTCTCCGGTTTCCCCGTCATTCATTCTACAAATTGCTCCATTATCACTTTTCCAATCATCCATTCTGCTTGCATTTCATATCATCTTCCTGACTATCATACCTGGTGCTTGGCTGACCACCTGCTTCCAGGTCTTCACTGGTCCAGAGGTCCCTCTGCTCTCCTACAGACGTCTGACCTAGGCACTGGGTTGTAAGTCCTACATAGGGGGAGGGTAATCAGGGAAAGAAAGAAGAAGTCAGCAGCATCACTTGTGGGTGCCACATTCAATGTCTATGAGGTATAAGAAAAAATATTAAATAAAAAATATGAAGAGTTTTTCTTTCAAATGTCACCAATTTCATTTCAATGTGATTATCCAAAGTGACAAAATACCAGTTTGAAGTATGACAGCATTTTTATGGATAAGCTGTATAACAAATATAGTAAATATTCATAACAAATCTAAACTAAAAACAAATTTAGAGACTAAAAGCTTCACTATCTTAGTGATTGCTGCATATATATAACATATGTTTCATGATGCCTCCATCATATTTTCAAAGATTTGTGATGGAGACATTATGAAACATACATTAGCATCATATTAATTCAAGAACTTGCAGCAATTACTAAGATAGTGAAGCTTTTAGTCTCTAAATTTGTTTTTATTTTAGATTCTGTTGCTTCACTGTTAACGGTTTATTTTTTTATTGAATTTATTCGTAACAAAACTTCCTTATCTTGTGAATATATATATATATAAATGCTATAAAAATTAGGTTGTTAATGATGCTGTCAATTACCAGGATCATATCAATGCCACCTCTGTTTTGGAATTTCATCCCGCAGGAGTTGTTTTACATGGGGTTTGTCACTTTTGAGCACACTTAAAAACTATCAGTCTTGGCCAAGTTTAAACCTGCAATCTTGGGATGAGTAGGCCAGTGTCTAACCAACTGAGCCACCGAGACTAACAAAAAATGCCTATAAGATGACTCACTGCATTAGACAAAGAGAATTATTGAAACCTGATCAACACATCATCTGCGGTGTGAATTTCCATAAAAATAGATAAAGGAAGGGGGAAGAAACTGTTTAAACTTGTTCCAGTTTCCAGGTTTGCAAAGGGAAAGTATTCAACATGAGAAATGATTAGAAAGAGGTTTTTTGTTTTTATTGTATGTGCATGAGATGGTGGACTGTGCAAAATGTTGTCATGCTTAGCTGCTAATAGCTCTTGCATAAAATAAGTTTGATGAAACTCTCCAAGGTGAAACTGTAGATTACAGTTCCAGATTACAAACAGAAGGTACAACTAATTTTTGAGCAGAGCAGTACGCCCACCTAGGCCTCGCCCTGCCAACCTCAAACGGGATCCACCCAAGAGCAATGGCACTGCTTTTCTGCCTTACTTTAAATCTGTCACGGATAGAATAGGACGCCTACTCAAGCTCCACAACATCAGAACTATCTTCAAACCTACCAGACAGATTAATACCTTGCTTCGGTTGGCCAAAGATCCCAGGGACCCGCTCGCTTCAGCCGGTGTTTACCAGATTCCGTGTTCCTGCGGTGCAGTGTATAGGTACTACCCAATGCAGCATCAGCATCCGACTTACAGAACACAGGAGGTGCTGCCGGCGAACACATAATTCAGTATAAGGAGACTGCTGTTCTTTCATCTATGCCATACTGCCATGCCAGACTACAACGTGAAGCCATAGAAATTTACAAACACCCCAATAATTTTAACAGGAAGAAAGAAACTCTAAAATTGAACAAAACCTGGCATCCGATACTCGAACATAAAAAAGAAGCACTAATGCAGAACAAATCACGTAAACCAATCCGCAATGAAGAAGAAGCCAGCCAATCACCAATCAGAATGGCCAGCCCATCAAACACACACCTCCCGCTCAAGCCCAGCCAATCCCCTGTGAGCGGCCCACATACAAATACGGCACCTCCGTCATAAATGATTCTGTTGTAACTGAACCTTCACCGAGAAGACTCAGACTACGCCACCGCAGGAGTGGACGAAACGTCTGTAGCTCATAACTCTAGCAGACCACGGCTTTTAAGCCCAGAAGAAATCTCGAACCTTAAACCAATTTTAGGTTACATATTTTTGTTTCCAGATTTGGTAACTGTTACCCTGTGAGACAAAAAAATCCATTTTAAAGTAACGTTTTAACCATTGGCTGACATTTAATCAACACTCAATTTGGTCTATTTTTATGCTAGTCTCCTTAGGAAGCTACGGTCATTTCATTTATGCATTTTATTTCTAAATGAAGTTTTGGTTTACCAAGATTACATACCAGAAAAGGGCTACATTAAAACGAAAGGGGAATGGAAAGGGGGATGGAAAGAGAGGAGAGCTAAATAAATAATTTGTTTGTACTAACCAAAAATGCATTTGTGGCTAAATAATTTGACTCAACTGAGTTTTGAAATGGATGAAATCTCCTGGTATTAAAATTAATTTCCGATATATCTTAAGCGAACCTGAGCATCAAAGAAGCTGCATATCTGTACCCATGATGATTTGAATTTTTATTTTGTTTAAACACTTTCAAAGTGTTGGATTCACAATCAATGTTATAGCAGGAATCATGGGCGTTGTGAAGGGGAGGAGGCCAAGGGAGGGCTGTGGCTCCCCTTTGGAATTTAATGTAATTAATTTAATGAATGTAATTAATTTAATGAATGTAATTAATTTAATGAATGTAATTAATTTAATGAATGTAATATATTAGATATCATTTTATTTTTGATGCAAAGAACAATTTCTCTTTAGGATACTTGTACAAAAGAGATACTTGATTGTTTCTTAGTGGCTCTGTTACAAGTGTATGCAAATGAGGAATGCATTATTTTCAATTAATGGCTACATATTTTTACTAATTTTTACTGTCAACAATAGTTCAGCACTGACAGTTATAAATGTTTAATTTATTGCCAACAGTGGTTCCACACTGCTATGATAGTTTAAGAGTTTAATTTTTCTACAAATGTTTATAGTTCAAGTCCATAAGAGTCCTTAGTGATAGAGATTGAAAACAAAATCCCCCACTCCTGTGAAGTCTGCCAATGCCCATGGCAGGAATCTTACGGCAGAATGACATATGTTAGGCTACAGCTCAGGAAATGTACATAATTAATATAGGATGAGTATAAACATATTTTTTCGAGGAAGAATCATGACGTACAACCTCTCCAGCTCATCACACTGTACCAATAATAACAGGCATTGTTAAAAGAAGTTACATTGACTTCAATAATAACTAAGTAGAGGAGGATTTTCCTTTCTCACATGTTGTTTTAGAAATGACAAAATGGAGCAAACATTCTTCTGCCATATTGAGAGTGATTGTCATCCAATACAAGACAGTAAATGACATGTTAATATATTCTACCTATTAATGCGTTGGTGTGATTTAAATCATACAGTATAGCTTAGATTGGACAAAATAAACATAACTACCAAGCACTTTAATTAGTAGTTAATAACTGGCATTTAATTAGTAAATCCTGAATTAAATACAGAGATAACTTTAACAACAATTTTACACATGTCTAGTAACATACACTGCTGAGGTCTGCAGAACATTTTATGCACCTATAATCTGTCCAGTGCCCAATTTAATCTGCATTAAATCTTTCTTGCAGCCTATAATGATAAGCACAACGGGGATCCTTTGAATAAATTATGAAAGACTTGGTACTTACTTTTTTCTTATTGCATACACATTCTGATTTGTAAGTGCCTCACAGAATATGAATGAAGCAGCTTATTACATTATCAACAGATGTTTTACAATCAATTTGAAATTAAAAACATTTGTAGTAATGTCTGGTATGTTACAGCATTGCCTCAATGAAGTAACATTCTTTGCTGTGTTTTTGTAGTATCTCATGTAAAAGCAAAGAAGATTATGATCATGCATATATCATGAAAGCAAAATGTAACGGAAAACAAATTTCCATAGAACAAATATGATAAGTTTACCGTCACGTATCTTCCACAAGTAATTGATTTGAAGTAAATGTAAAAGGTCCTGAAACACTAATGATAAATATGGATTGAAATAAGGGAACAGTCTGATATGGAAATTGAGGTTTTCCATACTTGAGCTTGCAAAATCTGTAGTGATTTATGATCCAAACTTACCTTAGGCCTCATTTATGCATATAATTTTGTGTTGCATGACAAGGAATTATGCTACTTAGCATAATTTTTAGTAGTCTATTTCTGCACATAACATAGACCAATACACAATAGACTATGTATTGCAGGGAAATCAGTTCTACCAGCCTGTTTTCACATTTGTTTTGACAACTAGTAGAGATTCCCTTGTGTTGTACTATTGCTACAAACTCTGAACTTGAGAAAAACAGATAGAAAAGGCATTGGAGTGTACATCCAGAAACCAGGCACTGACAGGTACACTACTTTTAGAGCAGTGGGCAGTAGATGGTGGCAAGAACTTACTTGCACAGCATCGACAGGTCACATAACAGCAGTGAATAGCAGTGGTAGTTCAACGTTTGGCCAGCATACGTGTATATGCATTCTTGATGAAAATCTTAATGAAGAGTTAAGAATCAAGGCTGCATGAAATATCTCTCCAAATATTCAGAGGCTGGCCAACAGAAAACTAACCAGTAAAAAATAAAACATTTAATATAAGCTGCAGTTTAATTTTCTTGTATTTTATAATTAATATAAGTTACTTTTTCATCTGTTAGACCTTAACTGTTCTAATTGTATTATCTGACTTGGGTTTTTATATTATGAAACATAATTTTGTTCCTGTTACGTTTAAGAGTTCATCAGTTAAATGTAGAAAAGCCGTTTACGTTTTGCTGATGAAGTTGCTGTACCCCTGCAGACCCAAAAAAAGAGTGATGTCTGGAACGTGGAACACATACATACTTTTGTATGTACCTACGCACATACATGACAGATGGACAGACAAGACATACCTGCTTGTTGAAAACTGCAAAGTTATTTGGTACTTGTGGAGAATTACATTCATCAAATAGATAACAGCAAAAGTACTCTGTTGCAAGCATAACGCAGAACTATGCATGATGAATTACAATAAATATATGTGTAATTACATACACACACTATGTAATGATGTAAATGAAGAGCATTGGTTCAGTATTAATAGACTTTCAGGCTAATTTGACCTATAGTATGGTTAGTTGTGGCATCAATAAAACACACCACTGATGTAACCTGAGAGCTGTGCTGAAGCTCTAAGCTAGCAGTAAGCCAGAGCAAGGCTCAATTTGGCAAGCCCTGCCGGTGCCTGCAGTAAACAGTAAAAGGTTCGTGGACAGTGCATTTAGGGAAATTGCTTCTTTTGTCTTGATCCCTTAATTTTCCAAGATACCATCCCAAATGGAACTCCTAATACAAATTTCTTCTACAAAATGTTAACCATCCATATTTGATAAAATTCTGAATGGTAAAAATTAGTCACTCTTACAACACATGAAAACACCAGTCATACTGAAAAATATAAACTGCAGCTCTGAATTTCCCAAGTGGCAGCACTGACTCAATTGTTTCCCTCACAATACAACATGAAGTGCATGAAAAGGCACATATACATCCATGTATATTGAGGTCACGCTACTGTCAATGTCGTACGAACTGAAAGACCATGCAACATGTCATAAGACTGTTGGGTTGCCTGGATGCTTCCATTTAATACTTTGCATTACACTTGTTGCACAACAATTGCATGCATAAATGGGGCCTAAGGTTACTCAAAGTTTACAAATTTAGAAAGAATATATTTGTGTACTTGAATGAACTTATGCATGATGGCTACTAAAAAATTTCCTTCTGACTGTCCACAAGTGTTTATTCTTCACAACTGGTGGTTAAGTAATACTATAACATGCAATATTAATTTACATGTCTTAAATGCCAAGAGTTATTTTAACTCTTAAATAAAGAGCTGCTCGCTACAAAGACGAAAAGATAAGCACTTTCTTTTTGTTAACACCAACTAACCAGTGAAATTAACACATATACCAAATTTTGGAAACATCAGGATTCCAAAAGATTGTTAATAATGCCATCTGATGAATTGTATCCACACACTTCTTACGTAATAACGTTACCATGAGCAAATATAACATGTAGATACTTATACAGCCAGCAGCTATTGAAACTGGTAAAGTGAAATATACTATCACTAAGTTAATAAAATTTGCTGACATTCTTGTTAAAATGTTTGCTACTCTAACACAAACTTTTATAGAACACATCATATACATGACATGCATGTATTTGGACAGTAAGATCTGAACCTTCTCTATCCTAAGAGCTTGAGTCCTTTTGGACTGTGTTATAAATAGGAAATATAAAATTATATATCACATAAAATTTAAAGCAAATGATATACCACCATCAGTCATAGCTTAGCTGAAAAATCAACATCAGTTTCATAGCTAGAAAAAAAAATTATGACAGAAATAAAAATAAATTATTAATGCGAGGCACACATAGTCAAACTTTTGTAAATGATAACACATTAAAAGGTCAGAAGAAGTAGCTAGTTCAGTGCTGGCTATGATATTTAACCTTATGCCAATTTGAAAAAGAATTTTTCATCCACTTTCCAAATTTCTTTGACCATTTAGAAAAATGTGATTTATCTTCTGTGTAATGCTTTCTATATTTGATATCTGCATCATTGCCATCCCACTGAAAGTTGTGTGATTTGCTACCCTGGCAATCCTCACTTTTTGGATGGTATCGACAATATTCTCGCCCTTGAGCTCGCTGGAAATACCACTGTGCTTTCTTTTTATCCATATCTCTCTGTATTCGACGTGCATGTGCACGATCAAAAACCCAGTCACTCCTATGAATCAGTCTACGCTGCTCAGCTCTCCCTTTAGCTAATTTCATCATCCATTCGCCCGATGAATAATTTTGCATATTATTATTTACCTCAGGGAGTGACCATCCTCTTCGTTCCCCAGGTTTGCTTTTGACATATTCACTTTTTTGTTCTTCAGGTTTTGCTTTACTGCTCTCTTCAACTTTGTGAGCAGATTTAGGGGATTTTATTTTCTTCTCAGATGCTTTTTCAAATTTTTTAGATATTTTTAGAGATTCTCCTCCCAAGTTAAGAACTTCCTTGTCAAGCCTTTTACAATACATTTTCCCATCATCAGCCTCCCAGCACGGTGATTCTGAATTAAATTTATCAAATCCACTTGGCATGGATTGGTCACATGCATCAAGAATAAGAGGGGGTCGATTATTTATTTCTAATTTAGATTTTATTAAAACATTTTCAGCATTCAATTCTTCAAAATGGTAGTTATTTTTGCCAATATGTGAGAACTTGACATTTTTTAAGGATTCAGGTAATTCTTTTTCATCTTTAACATTTAAGGGAGATGCAGAAAACTTATTCTTGTTAACATTTCCCTCTTTTGGCATATGTACTTTTTCCTCAATACTTTTATCTTTTGGTTTCTTACAATCAACTAAGATTGTATTCTGAAGCCAATCCAACACTGCATGGTTTTTATTATTATATTTTTCTGAGAGGTGGCACCACTTTTCCTGCAGCTTTCCTTTTAACTTTTTAAGCTTACGTGTCAATTTATAAAGAGCTTTATGCATTTGTTCATCTACATCATCTGCTACTTCTTCCATGGTATTCATAACTCTATTTACAGATTCTTTCATTTTCTTAAGGACTTGGCCAAAGAAACCATTGCGATCTACTTCCCCATTTGTAATGGCTGTCTGCAAATGAGCCAAACTTCGTTCCAAATCTGAGGTAAGGGACTGAGCAGATAATAATGTATCTTTTGCATCTGGTGATGTTCTATCATCAACAGTAAAATGAGATTCCAAAAGAGAGAGTGCCAATCTTACGGCTTCTATACTGTGGTCTTTTTTATCACGAGAAATTTGTTCCCCTACATTTTCTTCTTTAAAATTCTGTTTGATAGAATCTGTCATGAACACATTTTCAAAAGATGCTATATTTTCACTATGCATATCTATTGGAGATTCCTTTTCATTTTGAAAATGCTGTGTATAATCATTATCTATACTTGCAGATGGAGTCACATCTTCATCTACTTCAATAGCTTTTGGCCAAGGATAAGTTCGTACCCAATCAGGTTCTATGTTTCTCAGATAATCTTGTGTAGTGACCTGCGCCTTTTCTGTAGAACCAGAATTAAGATCTATTGAGGTTTCCTTACCTACTATGGGTTCCTCTTCCAATTCTGGTTTATTCAAAGAATGTAAATTCCAATCACTTCCTTTAAGATATCTTTGATTTCCTGCCAGATCCTCTAAGATTTGTTTTTTCACCAGGCATTTGTCACTATCACAGGTTGAATCCCAAGCTGTTTTAATAGCCATGGAATATGTTCTTTCATTATGCAACAGTCTGTCAAGCTGAATCCGAAGTAGCTCATTTTCCTGCTGCAATTTCTCTATCTGTGCCGTAACTGATTCGTTCAACAGGGGACATTCTTCTTGAAGTCCTGCAAAAACATGACAGGAAATTAATTTTAACAATTTTTAAACCACTTTAGAATCATAATCGACAGAATGGCACATTCACTGAATAGTTTCCTTTATATGAGTGCAATAATTACAGTCTGATTTTTAAACAAAGATACATAACAGCTTTAAAGCACACACAGCTTTATGTACACACACAAAGAGAACCTTTTTTACAATTTTACATAAACTTTATATCCATATAATATAAGGCATTAAATTAAGTTATACAATTATAACTGGGAATTTAAGCATCCAATAGGTACAGTGCTGGGTAAGGTTACTATGAGGGTCACCCCAATAGTTTTTAGTAGTGGTTAAACCATTAAAATGACAATAATATAATTGATTTCATTTGAACGAGGCATATTTTGAAGCTATAATCACACTTTACTATGAAGCAATGTGGCAGGTGTTCTTGTAAGAATGTTGTTGGAAATGCACTCATTGTTACAAGGACAGGCAAACGCAATGGAGCTATCACAATTAGATTTTCTTGCCATGATTTATTGTAAGATGAAGTATCTTCTGTGATCTGCTGGGGATCGGTGTTCCAGATGTTTCATCTACAGCTGTGGTCTCCTTGGAACAGGTATCGCTGCGTCTGACGTGTTAACTGTTCGTATCGCTCTATTTATACCATGCATAGTGTCCGCTGATTGGCCCGGAGTGGGTGGGAGCATGGTGGCCGATGTTCTATCTCTCCTGTGATTGGCTCACTCTGCTTTCCTGCTTCTTTGCTTTTATTGACTGGATGCCAGTTGCTTTTAGTCTTAAGGCATCTTGCTTCTTATTAAAATAAAAGAAGCTGCTGCCTGGGACAAACAGATTAGTCTGCAGTCTGAACATGTCATTGAGGCAGTCAGTGAACATGTAATCAAGTTCCAGAATACACACATCCTTGCATCAACCACACACTACCATGCCATAATACACGAAAGGCTATTTGAATCTATAAGCATCCTAACAATTTTAAGATGCCTTAAGACTAAACAGCAACTGGCATCCAATCATCAAAAGCAAACAAGCTCATAAGAAACAGGAAAGGAGAGCGAGCCAATCACAAGAGAGATAGAATCCCATCCACCGTGGCCCTACTCACACCCCAGGCCAATCAGTGGAGAATGCACATAGTATAAATAGAGTGGCATGGACAGTTAACGCGATACCTTCTTCGAAGAGACTTTGACAGCGCCACTGAGGATGTCTACCACAGCTGCAGACGAAATGTCTGGAACACTGATCTCCAGTAGATCACGGCAAAACAGCCCAGAAGATACATCTTATAATTTTGATGCCAGGGTGAAAGCCTACATATTTTAATGATTTATTGTACTTTAAAAATGAGCTAATGGCAGAGCAATGACACTAATCTCTGGTGGGTGCTTTACAGGACCCTGCACCACCAGAGCCACCATTTGAAACTGGTTCTGGGGATACTAAGGAGGTTGGGAATCCCTAAAAGATGAGCCTCATGTAGGTCATCCTCACACAGTCATAGCACCAGAAAAATTGCAACTTATGCAAGTTATTAAAGGATAATCTCCACATCATCTATACTGACATTCAGAGTACCCTAAACATTGGATTAACAGCAGTGAATGTCAACTTACATGAACATCTTTAAGCACTAAGCATTGCTCTCAATGAGTACTTTTTGGTCCTCTGTGAACAGAGGACCAGAAAGCAACATGCTTGGAATAGTACTATTTCATGCTAGAAAATTTTAACAATGGGAGAAGCAACAGCACCTACTAACATCTTCACAAGAACCTCTTGTACTGTTCTGAAGCTTTAATAACAGCAGCAAATGCTAACATCAATAAACTTGAACAAATACAAAATCAGGCTCTTAGCCTAATCACTGGAGCAGTTAAATCCACACCTATTGATGCCATGCTTACCTTAACACGGACCCCATCAATAACAACAAAAATAGAAGAACAAGCATTGCTCCAACACGAGAAAATGTTACGACTGCCAAACTCTAAATGGACAGAAGATAACCTCCCCCCTTCAATCCTTAAAACTCATAGTAGTTTCCTAGAAAAGGTAACACAGATTAAATCCAAAATGAACATTCCTAACACCAGAGAAAATTTACTTATAAGAGAAAATCCATTGGAATTATTGCAACCTACCTTCAGTTTGGAATTAATAGAGGAAATAAGTAAATCAGACACACCAAAAGAAATACAAAAACTTCTAGCTCTGGAAACAATCAATACTAGATATCCCACAGAAGAATGGCTGCACATATATACTGATGGATCCTCCATGGAAAACCTTACTGGAGCTGGAGTTATGTGTTCACATTTTTCCTTTTATCATTCTGTTGGCAGAGACACAACAAATTATGACGGAGAAACAGAGGCTATACACATTGCTCTCCGACAATTATTAAATCTTCCCTTAAATAAATTTAACAAGGCAGTAATTCTTTCGGATTCTAAAGCTGCAATTCAGGGAATATGTTCAAATACTACAAAGAAGTCAACAAAAATTAGAGAATGCTACAAAATGTTAACACAACTCCAAAAAGTTAATAAGACTGTTCATCTCCAATGGATTCCAGCACACTGTGGAGTCATGGGGAACGAAGCTGCAGACTCACTTGCAAAGAAAGGCACAACAATAAAACAAAAGTCTAAATTCAATTTCTCATATTCCTCAATAAAACGCTTGATCATTAAAAAATTTTCTCATTCATACCTTCAAGAAATAGAAACAAATGCCAAAGATAAAAAATGGATTACACTACTTTCCAACCCAGATATAATCCCCCAGAGACCAAGGAAAACAGCGGTTGCAGCCTTCCGACTACTGACAAATCACGACTGCTTAGCAAGTCATCTCTACAGAATAGGTATCTCAGCTTCACCAATATGTGTCCTGTGTAACGATGCAGCAGAAATGAACGAAGACCACTTGAAGACCTGTGAAGCATTAAGATCAGAAGAAACTACAGTTCAAAAGTATTGGAAAGCACGAATGCTAATGGCTTCATTGCCAGATGCAAGGCACTAGAAAACAACAACATCTTCACAAGAAATGAATTGTGGACATACTACTGTGATCCCAAAACAAAATGGCAATCAGCATTATTGTATTTTCCAGCTGATGACCCACTAACAAAAGTGCAGGAAAGAGAATGGTGACATTTTTCTTCAAACTGGTCATTTATCATTGGTCACTCTGGATAGCCAAAAACCAGTTACTGCAGAGTGGCATGTGAATATATGTCTGCAGTCATTGCAGCACGGAAAACCATGCATACAGAATTGAAGACCACTCACCTATTGCTTTACCATGATGCTTTTGCACACACTGTGGTCAGAACACTCAAATTCTTTGCCAATCAAAACGTTCAAGCTCTTCTGAAGTTCTTTTATTCTTCAGGTTTGGTGCCATGTAACTTTTTTACTTTCCCACAAAACAAAAGCTCTGTAGTCACCATTTCTCATCACATGAAGATGGTCACTGAGGTTACATCAAGGCTGTGAATGATCTCTTCAAAGAGGCTTAGTCAGATGCATTTTCAAAGTGGTTTTACGAATGCAGAAGTGTATTCATCGTAATGGAGAATACTTTGAAGTATCAACACAATAAAGAAATGTTTATGGCTGCTGCTAAAACTTTTGGAGTAGCCCTCATAATAATTAATAATTTTGAAAATGTTTTGCATTCAGGATCAGAATTCTATCGCTACTCTCCCCTTACACCAGCAAGACATAATGATGGGCCAGTATTTATTAAAATGCACTGCACAATTTAAACAACGATGTGAAACTACTGGTTATGGAAGAATATCACAAAATTATATATTGTGGTAAAATGGTATAGGCACTGTTTTACTTGCCTAACATAAATTCTCTCTTCAACCCCCATAAAAATGGGCATAAATAAATAATAATTACTGTTTGATTTCCTTCATCAGATGAATGTTTAATCACTAATACTTTTCTTTTCTAATTTCCACAGATTTTGATTTTGAATTACTGTAGTAAAATTGTAATTCTTGTAAATTGGAATGTGTTGAACTATTTCTTCATTTAATACACTCTTAGAACTGCCAGATCTTACACCTATCAAGAGCCTGAATGTAGACAGTAACAACATTTAAAACAGGTGCTAAATTCTGAGATATGAAAAATAAATTGCATTTTTATAGTAAATATAATAAATAGCTACAGTAATGAGGAGAGGAAATGCTACTAACAAGCAAAATCTGAGTGAGAAATTCATAAACACTGTATTTAACAGGTAAGCTTATTATTTCTCGACTGGTTGTGCAAAAGCAGTTAAGTCAAGAAATATCTTCACAGCCTGCATTAATGGAAATAAATAATTGAAAAGTAAAAATTGTTACAATATGAACAGCATGACAGGGCTCTGTGTTATCTAAAGTTAGTCATGTTAGGTTATGGGTCTAGGTTAGTGTGTACCAGGTGTTTAAAAAAAGTGGCTAATGTTGCAACAAGAGTTGGGATTGGTCAAAACTAGAATACTAGATACAGTATAATCCGGGCTGTCAACGACAGCCTGTATTATGTATACTGTAAGGCATCCACACTACATTACATAGGAAAAACTTTATGCTAGTCTATTCAGGGACATGAAGAAATGGAATCATTTGCAGCCAGGACAATGGATCACGGTAGACCTCATACTGTTCACACATTGGAAATGGGGGAATGGCTGTTGCAACAGCTAGAGCGTGGTCCTCAAACAAGTGTGTGAAGAATTGCAGCTGCTGAAGGTATCCACCATGCTCTTGCATGGTTTGATCTGCATGAACAGTTAGTGTATCCTTAACAGGTTTAAGGTGTGCAAGCTCAAAGACCACCTGATGACAATGCAAATCACAATTCTGTCAATGGCTTCTATGCCAGAGTGGTTAAGATCCACAATTTAGAGCACACATTTTATGTACAGTCAGTGAATGAAGTTTATGGGCCCATTGACAGCTAGGTCTTAGGGTGCGAAGTCAAAGAATAAAAACACAAACTTACCACCCATGTAGCCTTGCAGTTAAAATATTAAAATGTGATGGCTAAAAAAATCTAAAAGTTAAAACTGAAAAATCAATCCATAAAACCACTAGTGCTAAAACAGCAGACACCTTAAGTATTGAAAAATTAAAAAGACTTTAAAACTCCTTAGGCAATGTTTGAGAGGTAGAATCGGAACCCGCCAGGTGGGTCTGTTATTCAAGTACCAGCTGTGGCATTGAATTTTTCAGTTCCGATTCTACCTCTCAAAACACTGCCCACATGCAGCTCAGCTTGTGTGTTTAAAAACACCAGCAGTAAGTTTGTTGGCATAAATAAATAATACTCCTTAGACAAATTTAAACTTGCTTACCAAAGCCAATTTGGGAGACAAACTGGGTTGTCGCCCAAAACTGACAGCAAAGTAAAACCCAGGCCATGGGACTGGCGCTCACAAACATATCACGGACATTTTATGCACAGATGAGGCAGGGTTCACCTTAATATAGTAAATTACCACAACACACACGTGTGGGCAGGAACTGTGGGTGACAGACTCCTAGGACCATACATTTTACCGAACAGATTAACAGATGCCCTGTTCCTCTCTGATGAATTACCCATACTTTTGGAGGATGTTGTGCTTGTAGAATGACAACACATGTGGTTTATGCATGATGCGGCACCACCCCATTTTCTGCCCATCATGTGACAATACTTAAACCAAACAGTCAATGGGCAGTGATCGGTTGAGGAGGTCCGGTAGCATGGTCTCTCAATTCGCCAGACCTCAATCCATTGAATTTCTGGCTATGGGGACATTTAAATATATTGGTGTATGCCAAACCCTTTGATAATGTGCATACATTACAAGAGTGTGTGACCAATGCATGTATCCACATACGAGAGGAGCCAGGTATGCTCGAAAGAGTTCAGAATACTTTGAGAAGAAGAGCTGAAGCATGTCTAGGAATGAGTTGTAACAACATAGTAGAACTGACATAACATGCAGATGTTACTAGACAACAAAATGGCAGAAATCATCATTTCTCCTGCTTGGTGTTGATTGATGTTTACCCAACAATTGTTCTTTTAAATGTTTGCTTGCTGGATGAAGCCTATTCTTGGTGTAAATTCTCAACACAAGTAAAATGGCTCATATCTTAATGGGTATTTGTTTTTGGATGTATGTTTATAGGAACCTTTATTCTTGTTTTGACCAATTCCAACTCATGTTGCAATATCAGATACTTTAACACCTTGTATATGTATAGGATGACAGGGTCCTATGTTACGAGAGAGGGAACTTCTACTCTTGCCATCAATAACCAGAAATTTATAAGATCATATCTCAACTCTTACTCCACTTTTACAAATTGATGCAGATATAATAGCTTGGCCAAATTTGTTTTATCTGGTACCCTAAGGAAATTTATACAAATATAATTGTTATTAATTATCTAGAGTTTGATGGTTTATCCCTACTACAGTTAGCCTTATATTGTGC
The DNA here is from genome assembly GCA_030765045.1 of Tenodera sinensis. NCBI lineage: Eukaryota > Metazoa > Arthropoda > Insecta > Mantodea > Mantidae > Tenodera > Tenodera sinensis. Next base: position 176,151,776 of record CM060961.1, read on the forward strand.
TTGCCAAATAGTCTTAGGCTTCTTTGGGGGCACTGAAAGTCAATCTAGCCTTCTCAGTAATCAAGAAAACAGAAGAAAATCTAAACAAAAGGAAGACCAAATTTGACTATGTTATCATTCCATGATGGATGTCAGAGAGATAAATATACATGAACTTGCTGTTCCTTTGCTATTTTGTAGGTTGTGAAAATGTAATTGTTCTAACATTGGAAATGTACAAACTATGGTTATTTTTGACTGAAGCATAGATCATCTTGTGAGCTTTTGTAGACATTACATACAATTAAATAATTGTGTGAGAAGTGGAATTTCCATCTAAGCTAGACAGCAATTTTTGCCTTGTATCACAGGTTATCTGTGCCAAGTTTGGCCAAAATTGGTGCAACAGTTCAGATGCCTTTAACAAAAATTCACTCATGAACATACACTGACATAATATATCTACCTTAATCTGGCCCACAAGATTCAGCAAACATATACCAAAAAGAACATTATACAGAGAGGTCTTACCCAGAAAATGTCCAAGGCCAAGCCCAAATACTGCTGCTAGTGATATTGCAAGCAACACATTCAATCTGCTGTTTAAATAAGTGTTGGGATGGTGCAAATACTTCTTTTCTTTTGGTTCTGTCCAAGCCAAAGCCTGATCCAGTTCTTCATTTATTTCACTCTCTGTGATAATGGAGATGCCATCTGTTTCTACATCAGCGTCTCTAACTATAACACACAGAAAAAACAGTAACAGATGTTTCTGAATCTATCGTTACTGGGAATGTGCTTGAGTGAGAATTACTTAATGACAAAAGTATCAGAAAAAAGTTTATTATTATTCAACATGGTCTGCTGTCAGATTGATTGTATTACAGTTATGTAATACAATCAATATGTAACACTAAGCCCAAGCTGCTTGCATTTTACTGAATTGTTTTACTTCTGCTCGTCTCCTTAGCGCTGTTAAACAAGTAGGGGACCCAGATTAAAATCTTGGTACCGCCGAGGGGATTTTCTCCTGCTGGAAGGCCTGGTCCGGGGTGCACTCAGGTTCCTGAGGTTTCCAAATGATGTGCTACTTGATTGAAAAGCAGCAGTCCCTGATCAAGGGGATTGCATAACTGGCTGGGAGAGATTGGGGTACTGACCATGTCCCACCTCCAGTACTGCACCCCACTCATGACGCCTATGGTGTGCAGAGGTGGGGAACACAGTGGTCGGGTGGTAGGCCTTGGCCCAGATAGTCTGTTGTACCATGGTGTTACATTTACATGTTAGATGGTATTGACATAAGCAATGCAGTTTATGTATGAAATGATCAGATTAAACATATTTTAAATTAAAGGTGTATTAAAAGTTTCTATGTTAAACAAGGAGCAAGAAAAGCTTATGGGTAGTCAGAATTCTCTTTGACATAATTATAAACAGAGTAATTGATGAATGGGAATATGTTAAACTACACAGCATATATCTAAGAGATAATAACTATATTAGTGAAATCTTCCCATATGCTCCTATAAACAACTTATAGGTTAGCAGCAATAAAACTTAAGTAATGATAATTTAGGATATACACAATAATATAAAAATCTGATGTGTTGCACTCACACGATTTTCTCTACTCTTGTACTTACCATTCTTACAAACTCTTATTCCTACATCTTCTTTGTGTTCGTTTAGATAAACACTTGTACAAATTATCTTATTGCTTATTTGCTTGTAGGTGCAGGGGGAATATTAGAATACAGTAGGCTTTGAGCGATAGTCAAATCGTTCAATTTCATGAAATTTTAAGTTTTCTGAAACTGACACACATAGGAATATCTCCGAAATGGTTCACCCTACAAAAAAGTTTATTCAGACATAAATTGTGTTATAGCGAGATCTACATTTTTTGTATAGTAAGATTTTGTCTGTTCCATACGGTTTATGAGTTATTCAACAGTCATCCAGAGTGAACAGGACTACATAAGCTATAGCCAGAATATTCAAAATATACATTTCCTTTGTCATACAAATATCTTAAACATAAGGCATTTTAATCAAAATCGTTAGAGCCATTTTCAAGAAAATAAAAAATTTTGAAAAATTTTCCATGTAAAGGGTAGTTTAGTTATTTTCTTTAAAATCTTCATGCACATTAAACTTTCTAGAAATGACGTTTTTGGATTCAGGGGGTCTCAAAACATATTTCTAGTGAAATCTTGACATTGAATTTTTGGGTGGAATGCAATACTACTTCTACTTACCAGTAGAGAAGTAAAAATATGATTCCCATTCTATTTTCCAAATTCCCAATTTTAGGAAAGGTATTTATACTGTTTCTATTTCTCAGATATAAAAGTAGGTATTTCTTTCAATACACTTAATTGCAAAAAAATGAAGCACATCATACACTTTTAATGCACTGCAACTTAAAATCCATGCACACTTTATATGATGAAATTATAGGTAAGAACTTATACAATCAAAATGCAATTCTTATGAGAGGTAGAACTGGAACTTAAAAATTCAATGCCACAACTGGGATTTGAACCACAGACCTTCCACTTACCAGGCGGCTGCTCTAACCATTGAGCCAGTGGCGGCTCATGCACATTTGTTTAGAGGAGGAAAGAATTTAACTGCATAAAATTATGAAACCTTAAATAATAATTCATGCATTTGTAAGGGTAAAATGCAATACCTTTTACTGAGAGAAGAACTCTCCCTTTCGCTGTTTCGCTGTCGCAAAATCTTCCATTACTGTATCATGCAATTTTGGATCTTTTTCCAGCTGCCACAACAAGTCTTTTTCGATAGACATGAGAGCAAGAGAACATAGTCTGTGCTGACCCATTGTGTTTCTACAGTAAGTTTTTATTCTTTTCAGCGTAGAAAAGCTTCTTTCAACACTTGCTGTCGACACAGGTATCGTAGCAATTAAGCATGCCAATTTGTAGACGTTGGGAAGATATTTATGAATGCCTTCCTTAACGAAGAGAACTGTTAACTCCCGGACTTTGGTACAGTTCTGCTGCAAATCATGGTTGTTGTAAAACACAAGTTCGTTTTTAAGCAACTCACTATCAAATTGTTCCGGGAAACAGTTCAATAAGGATGAAAATTCAACATCTGGGAACGTCTTGGAAAAATGTTCAAATTTTGAAGTGTCAAGCAAATTAATAAATAATAATTTCTTCAGATCTTCGAACCTTACTTCCATTTGCGTTGCTAGCGTATCGATTATGTTGAAATACAACTGGCAGAAATGAGTTTTGAGATCAACAGCTGCAAGGCGCCTTTTCTTAATTTTAGGAAACTCGTCACCAGTTTCATTAGCAGCCGATTTGAAGTGTTCATTATAAGCTGCGTTGCTTCCAGATTTATGCAGGAAATGAATCATTTCAAGAACTCTCCTACAGCTGAAATCAATATCATTGGTTTTAACCTGGAGTATATCGAAAAGAATGGCAGTTTTAGAAAATACTCCACTGAAAACCGAAAGCAAGAAGTTGACTTCAAAGTCTTCCAATAGACGAATGTAGCCATTTGCTTCTCTAATTGTAGCATCATCCCAGTTTTTTGTTTCTTCCAGCATTTCGGAAAACATTGCCAGGAGACCTTCCCTGAGCAATTTTACAGATTCTACCAAACAAGATTTGAAGTTCCATCTGGTTTGAGCATCTTTAGGCAATCGAGGTTTGGTCATATTGGTAAGAGCTTCCATTCGTTTTGAGGATTGATGAAAAAATGCGGGCAAATCACTGATACTAGCAAAGAAGACCCTGCACTGAGCAATGCGATAGCACAAGATTAAGCCTGTGTGCATGACAGTGTACAAATAATGCCTGCTTTGCTTTCTGCTTGATCTTCGTCTGCAAGCCGTTTAATTCTCCGGCCATAACATCAGCGCCATCATAAGACTGCGGAACAAGTTTTCTGTCATAATTCAATGGCTCTAACTGCTGATCCAGTAATTTGTATAGGGCATTGGCTGTTCTATCTCCACTAACACTGTGGAAACCAAAAAATCGTTCTTGGATGTAGCCACATGGATCTACATATCTTAAAATTATTGAGCACTGCTCTGTGAGAGACACGTCCGAAGTTTCATCAGTCTCCACTGCAAAGAAGGCAGCTTTATGAATTTCATCTTCTATTTCTTTCCTTACAAGGCCTGCAACAGATTCAATTAAATAATTTTGAATGGTTATTGACAAGCCGATGAATGCTTTAGAATTATTTAAATGTGTCTGAAGTACTTCGTCACGTTTCATTAATAACTTGAAAAGCTCGCGGTAGTTCCCTTAGTTTGATGATAATTCACTTTCATCGTGTCCTCTGAAAGCTAGTTCTTGCCTTCCTAACAGACACGATATGCACTAAACTTGATAATACGTATCGATTTTGCTTCACTTGTTCATTGTGTTTGGCGCGAGAAATCCTAGCTGCTTCACTTAATGCTAGATCGATGCGATATTCAGTTTTACCGAAGATTGTTAATTTTAGTGCATTGTCGAGATGCTCTAGAGATTTTTCATGCCTCTGAATTCCTCGGCCCAGATTCTTAACATCACTGAATCCACCAAAGGTCCAAACATCCTTCGAGTTGGAGAACAAAACACAAGAGAATTTGCCTTTTTTCACAACCTGTTAGCCAACTGGCTTTTTCATACCAAGTTATGGAGAAGTTTAACTTCCCGCCTTTGCTAGTAGCACACATGAGACCAGGCAATGGTGGGGTTGGTCGTCCCTTCTGTATAACAATTATTTGTTCCTGTAATGTGAGTCTTTTAAATTCTCCGAAAACTAAAACTCTTTCACTGTCAGTCATTGTTCAATGTTATAACAACAAATTAAAAAAGCAAAACTTCACCGTCTTACTCGCGAGTTGGAAGAAACACAGTAGAATATTACTGAAAAAGGAGCAGCAACAAAATACTGACTAAAAGGTTTACGATGCACAATGATCAACATATCCTTGAAGGGAAAAGACTTGTTAATACATCTGGTTAAAAATAAAATCACTAGATGGCAGCAATAGTATTAATACCTTTGCTGGTTCCAATCTCGCAGCCTCAGAGAGGAATTATCCACAATACTCCAGCCTTCAGGGGCTTCGCGCAGGCGCAGTTTGAGAGGAGGAACTCCTCCTCAGCTGTTCATAAACTGCATTAAGAATCTGTTTCTCTCTCTGGCCGCTGTAGCGCTATGTTCTATGCACATTTACTATGGGAGTGGAGGAAAGAGATAGGTTTCCTCCGCTGCGCCAACACAGGTGTTCTTGGCGGACACTCGTAAGGTGTCACGTGGTATAAACCGTGACAAGTATAAACCTTAATATAATAGCTTCGAATTCAAAATTTGTTCAATATTGCTTGAATTTTAAGACTAATGTAGCATTTATAAACTCATAAAAAATTTGAGGAGGATGTTCCTCCCTTCCCTCCTCTGAGAAGCCGCCACTGCATTGAGCTATTGTGACAAACTACCAGAATGACATTAAATTCTCAAACCAGTTCGTATTTCTTCTGGTAAACCACAAAGGCAGTCTCACATCAGAGACAAATTACCCCAATGGTGACTTACTATTGTAAGTACTTTATGTCCCAGGATTAAATAACCTTCAGATGGTAATATTTATGTTGGCATAAATAAATAAGAATTGCAATTCTTATTTTTATAATTTTTTATTATACAGTGATTTTAATATGCTTCTGTACTGTGGATCATCTCTTTGGTACTGTTTTGCTCTATTAAACTCCCTAATCATACTTCTGGATCTATTTCTTTTGAAGTTCAAGAATCAAATTGAAATTAGAGTGATGCTAATGAAGACCAATTGCAAACAATTATGAAATCCCTTGCTCAGATTTTTCTGTTCTGTGCTGCTTATAAATTATTAAATTATAATGGTTCCACAGTGTTATTGGGTAAAGAGGGGTATGCCCACCTACCTTGTGTGCTTTGTCCTGGAATAATCAAGTATGAGTAACAGCTCTACACAGGTATCATTAATCAACCCCTGGAATCAACTGTATACATCTTCCCGAGGCACCAAGGATAGCACTAAAAGCATATGGGTTCTGTACAGTAAAACCTCGTTTAGCTGGACTAGATGGACCAAAAGCAACCCGGGAAATAAAAAAATCCGGATTATATGAGTAATAAGCATAACAAAATTCTTAAATCCTTAAATAAGCAGAATTGCCGTTTATGATAAAAAACTATGCCTTGTAACAAAATTATCCAGTACATAGTATGTATTGTTTACAAGGCATTAAAAATCTGATGTGCTGCACTCACATGACTTTCTCTACTCTTGTACTAATCATTCTTACAAACTTACTCTTCTATCTTATTTGTGCTAGTTGAGAAACATTTGCAGAAATGATCTTATTGCTCGATTTCTTGCACGTGCAGCAGGAATATGGGAATACAGTAGGCTTTGAGCAAGTCAAATCTTTTATAAAGCTTTCAAATTCTGTTCTCTTTGCACTATTAACATATAAAAAATGAATAGCGATGTTCCATTTGACGAAGAATAAGTTCTCCAAAACTTACACAAACAACAAGGAATATCTCCGAAATGGCTCACTCTACAAAAAAATGTATTCAGACATAAATTGTGTGTTTTAGCAAGACCTACATTTTTTGTATAGTAAGATTTGCTCTATCTCTTATGGTTTACCAGTTATGCAAAATTCATGCAGAGTAAATAGTACTGCATGGGCTATAGCCAGAAAATTCAAGAAATACATTTCATTTGTCATAAAAATATTTTAAACATATGGCATTTTAATCAAAATCACCAGAGCTATTTTCAAGAAAATCAAAACATTCAAAAATTTTTCCATGTAAAGGGTAGTTTAGTGTGGAGCAATTTTCTTCAAAATCTTCATGTTGCATCCTTTAAAGGCATTAAACTTTGTTTTTTCACCAACTTTTTGTTTTTGAGTTATGCTGCCCAGATTCACAGACACACACACGGACCTTTTACAAATAATTTTTTTTTTTGGTTTCAGGGGACCTCAAAACATATATTTCTGGTGAAACCTTGACATCATGCTTTTAGGTGGAATACAATACTCCCTCTACTTTACTAAATGTAGTAGAGAAAGTAAAAAATATAAAAATCTTAATCACACAAAATCACACCATTTCTTAGTGAAGAATTTATCCAGTGTTCGGTTTTAGACATGTGTGGCATTTGAACAAAGTACGGTCATGCAAACACTATCATTAATGGTTCAGCTGGAGCGGGTTGGGCTGACGCTCCAAGTACACCATAATGTTTGTCAGCTGGTATGCAACAATTCCCAATTCAGCAAATGTTTCTCCTTTATAAATTCAATTAATAGCGTCCAACTATTTATCCATTGAAACCATGACCTTCTTTTGCTTTGATGTCATTTTAAGCTTGTACACTGAATGCACTCCCAAACAGTTTGATAAGACGGAAAAGAATATGGACAAAATATGCCATTTACGGGCATGAGAATGAAAATGAAAAGTTAAAACTTGACAGTTTTCTTTTCTGGTAAAACTTCCTGTTAATTGTGAATGGTCACACTGCAATACATGTTAAAGAGAGCAATAGCAGTAATAGTAACCGCTTTTTAAAGAGCACCATATTTTTATGTTTTGGGGGTCACATCGCTCTCTCACAACCCCTAGAATGTCTGGAGGACCACACCTGTCGTTGGTTTATGGGTCTCATCGACCTGACCATGAGAATTATCAAAATAAATTCACCGACCATATCCTCTAATTACCAATCAGGGGACTATTACATGCCAAGACAGGTCCACATGTTAGGGGTTAAGATTTTATAGAGAAATGGAGAGGTTGGAAAAATAAAGACCCCTAGCCCTCGGGAACCCTAATAGCATCAGGGTTGGAAGAGAACAAGAGATGACCAAGGTAAGGTCAGATAGAAAAGTTACAGTGAGGAGCAGAACACCAGTAAGTGGAAGTAATGTTCTGCTCAGCTTGGGTACCTTGTGGTCGCTATTCACATATTCCATAGACAGAGACCCCTGAGGCCAATTTTGAGGGTCAACAATTACCAGAAACAAAGGAAGCAAAGTATTTAGGAGTTACATTTGACACCAAACTTACATGGACCAAACAAGTAGAAAATGTAATACAAAGAGCAGAAAGGCGCCTTTCACTGTTAAAACATCTAACAGGAATGAAACGGGGATGTTCCAGAGCAACTCTCAACACAACATACAATGTATATATAAAGCCATTATTTACTTACTGCAGTGAAGCTCCTATAACAGCAAATACAAAAAAAAATATTCAAATCTTTCGAAACCAAAGTCTGAGACTAATTACAGGTGCTATCAAAACCACACCAATACCAGCTATGGAAGTACTAACCAACCAATACCCTATTGAATACGAAATAGAAAAAGCGGCTCTTATTCAACACGAGAAGTTGATCAGAATCCCATTTAATACATGGCACAAGAGAAATTTTACACATACACTAAAGACTCAGGAGAGCTTTCTTTTCAAAATTCAAGACATCAGGAAGAATGTACACCTTTGTAATTCAAAGGAAAACTTCATATATATAGTCAATCCGACACAAACATTAGACATCACATATTTTTTACACCTGACAGAAGAAGTTAAGAAAAGTGATACTCCAACTAGTATTCTAAAATTATTGGCATTAGAGACAATCCATACTAGATTTCCAGAACACGAATGGCTCCATATTTATACTGATGGATCATTGATATCAAACCGAGATGGAGCAGGGGCTGGAGTCACATGTCACCTCTTTTCCCTATTACAAATCTTTAAGTTATGGAACTACAAACTTTGATGGAGAAATTGAAGCAATTCGAATGGCCCTACAAAATCTCTTGTATAGAATTTCACATTTTCATAAAGCAGTTATTCTCTCAGATTCCAGGGCAGCAATTATAGCAATTACTTCCAAGTTGTCACCAAAAAACCAAACAATTATAGAATGTTTGAAAATCCTTACCCATCTAACAGCACTTCAAAAACACCTTGTCTTCCAATGGATACCAGCTCACTGTGGACTGAGTGGTTATGAGAAAGCTGACTTTGTTGCATAAAAGGGTACCAGCAGTGTACAAAAATCTATAGTTAATCTACCATTTTATTTTAAGATTAGTTAACTCTGAATCCAAAAAGTTATTGCAAAATATTACTATGAAAAATCAAAGAATAAAAGATGGGAACTATCAAACATTCCAACAGTAACTCCCGAGTATCCTCGAAAAACAGCAGTTGCAACTTTCAGGTTGATTATGGGACATGATTGTCTGGCAAAACATTTAAATAGAATTGGGATATATTCTTCACCACTCTGCCCTCTATGTGATCTACAAGAGGAAATGGATCGAGACCACCTTCAAATATGCCTGGCCACTTGTAGCACCCCATCCATCAGTGAAAAATATTGGAGAGCAAGAGGATTAATGACTTCATTGTCAGAAATCCAGCATTAGCTAACAACAACTGTAATACATGTTGCTCTCATTTTGGTTTCCATTCCTGGTTATTGTCACAAGATTTCCGATGAAAACTGGAAGGAACAGAACAAAATAATGACAGCTGTCACAAGAGTGCAAGTATGGATGTATGAGTGGGTACATCAGTATGCAAGAGTGAATATATAAGTCAATTAATTGGCTTGAAAAATTTGCACAGCTACGGTACAAGCACAAATACTACATGGAGTGGAAATATGGGGTGAGTAATGCTTGCAAAGTTGACAACATCAAAAGAAATTTCTATAACCAGTTTTAGCATAATCAAATGTTGTAGTACAGCTAGAGCCAGATGCATATTCCACCAAGAGCAACATTATCAAGAAAATTATAAAAAACTTATTCAAAGAGAATGATGTCACTAGTAAGTCTATCAATTATTACGTTTTCATGGGAAATTTAAATCCATTTGAATTCAATCCCATTCTTAATGTGATCTACATTTCCATGTTGAATTCGATCAGGAATGAGACTGATAGGAATATGCAAGACTGAAGCATAAATAATACAAGCTTTTATGTTGGTCACTTGGTTTATGTTGGCAAAGCTGTAAAAAATATGTTTTCTACATATTTTAAGCAGGTTTTGAGTAGGGTTATCAGGTTTTACGTTTTCCCATAAGTTGTACATTTTTTTGGTTAATCTTACATTTTACATTTTTTTCCCTCCCATTAGACAGTTTCTTCGTTTTTCTACTTTTCGGTGAGGGAAATAAATTTTTGGCCGCAAAATACAATAGAATAATACAACATATGTTCTAATAGATTGCACTACTGTGTAACCATATGGTTATTTTGAGAACATTGGTAGAGCAATAAAATACAGTTGTCTATGTGAGAAACAGATGCACTAAGGAATTGACTGAATTTGAATTACAAGTGGTTATAAACTTTCCATATTTGTGCAAACAATTTTTCTGAAATTGCAAAATATGATGCAAAGTTGTTAGAAGAAAGCAAAATCTGAAAATAAATACCAACAATAAAGTGCTCATGATCAAAATGAGTCTTGAAAATTCTATTTTGACATTTAGTTCTGTTGGAAAAAAAATTTTCTTTCCCTAAAAAAGGAAAATCCTTTTTTTTTATAAACAAAACCTGGCAACCCTAGTTTTGAGGTTAGTAAACGTTTTTGAGAAGGGTATATCAGACAGAAACAATAAAAGTGGCTTTGTTGTTGTGTTTTACTATACCACTTTCACTAGGAAAACAAAATGAATGAGTGTGCAGTGTATTACAAGTAAAGTAGAAGTTAGCATCTTTGGCAGATTCAAATCAATTTGAATCCGGTAGGTGTTTTCACGCTACAAAATTTTGATCCGATCCCACTTCTAAGAGGATCAGTTTGATCTGAATCTGTGTATCCATGCAATATTGAATCTAGAATGTGAACTCAAATCAATTTGAATTCCCCATGAAAACATAGTAACCATACATGAGAAATTTCAGTGGAAAGTATCATGTTTTTTAAGCGGGAAATTGTGCAATACTATAGAACACTTAAATGAACTAATAGTAAATATCAACACATAGGTGTCTGGAAACGAATTTAATACTGGAATAAATAGAAAGACAAGAAATACTTGATAGCCCAAGATGAGGCTTTACATGATGTAAAGCGTGAGGCATTATTTCATATAGTTATATGGCCATGTGATAAAACAGCCCTGGAAGGTCAAGAGCTGGAATTATTAACTTAAAACTTTAGGGTACAAGGCTTAACGTTCTAGCTTATATTGGACAGTAAACATTTGCATAAAATGCTTTAAAATACAACTATCTTATAACATTCCCATATTTCATTATAGTAAAATTTTTAATGCTAGCCATAAATAAACGAATATGATGTTTATACATCTTATATGTCATTTAATTTTTCCTTTATTACATTTTAAATAGCTATCTTAGCAAGGTAGTTTTTAAAGGTGTTAAAATCGCGAGCTGTCTCCAATCCCTCCACTGCAGTGGAACCTAATCTTATTATGCTTAAGCATTTTCATCAGTAATTAGAACTGAAACGTAAAGCAAATCCATTCTTACATTCATCGGCGTCACGCTTCTCTTCATCTTCAATAACTTCTAGAGAGTCTCCATCACTTCCGCTTATACTTTCTTTATCTACCGAGTTATCTCTCTGCGTTGCCTGCGCATCGCATAAGTCTTGATCAACGATTGACCAAGAATTTGATATTTCGGAGTCACTACTGCTATCCGCAAGCTGGGGATCCATTTAACTTTTCCTGGAATTAAAACTAACAAAGGAGCTGCTCATTTGATATCACACACATATAATATAGGTAGGTCAGAGCAGTTTAATCAGTTCAGTGATTTATAACAAACATTTACTACTGATTTGTAATTCCTTCTTATACAGAACTGTCATTATTTCCATTAATTACAACCCTCTAAATGGTCTTACTCCCACTGACAATTTCACTCCCAAAACACAGCAGACATTTTACACCATATGATGATTGCGTACCTACAGGGTCGCCAACCAATTTGTTGCCAAATCACACAGAGTTTTTCTGCAGCTTTTCTCATTGAGAGGCGTATATTAGGTTAGAGTTTTTGATTTACGGGCAGATAAAAATAGTAACAAGAAAAGAACTCATCTGAAAGGAGATAACAAAATTTGAAGAAATTAAATAAACTAACACCCGATAACCTAAGGTTGATTAAATCTAAGCCAGGGGCCCGGCAGTATCACTGGAAAGGTTTGTTATGTTATTATTATTATTATTATTATTTCTCTATTCTTGTACTCTTCTTACAAACTCATATTCCTCTATCTTCTTCATCTTACTTGAGATAAACATTTGCAGAAATTATGTTATTGCGTATTTGCTTGCAAGAGCATAGGGAATGTGGGAAAACAATAGGCTTTGAACGATAGTCAAATCTTCCAAGGTAACTAGAGAAAGAAGGTAGGCCCACGGTAGGCCACTCCGGCACAATTGCTGCCATTGGTTGCAAGCAACATACATCACATGGAGGTCTGAGAGCGCGCGCAGTTCAGACGGCAATTCGAAAGTGAGCGCTTTAAACCCGTTTCGACATATACCATTTAAAGCATAGATTGACAAAACATTAAAATTATTGTGTTGTTTAACGACGCTGTCAATTGCCAGGATCACATCAGCGTCGCCGGTGTGCCGGAATTTCGTCCCGCAGGAGTTCTTTTACATGCCAGTAAATCTACTGACATGGAGCTGTCGTTTTTAAGCACACTTAAAAACCATCGGCCTGGGCCGGGTTTGAACCCGCGACTTTGGGATCAGTAGGCCAGCGTCTAACCAACTGAGCCACCCAGACCGACCATATATATATATAGACTGACAGTTCCAGTGCGTAAACACTTAAGCAATAATTAATAAAGTGTAGAAAAATACAGTGATATGTGATAGAAAAGATACCTTAACTGAAAACACATTACAAACGTTCGTCAACACATTCTACTAATTACAAACCAATTTTACCGCCGCCACCGAAACTACAATCAAAATAAGAAGTAACAAATTATTGTTTAATCTTAAAAGTAGACTTACATTTGGTCATGTTGTTGCAGAAGTTATTAAAGTTATTACCGGAAAGATAAGTTTTTATTGTAAAACCAAACGAGAAACAAGAGAAGGATATGTATATGCTCTTAATGAGACACATTCATATATTACTTTCAGTAAACGTACCCAAATAAACAATTACGTTTTGACATTACATATCTTTTCATTAGTTTGGCTGGTGCTTGTGCTGTTTTCTGAGCTCGAACCCGGGAGCGTGTCACCATGCCAGTTGGGAATCAACAAACACGGCACCGCATCGGCACGTAAAATTTTCCTTGTAGGTAACCCTAGTAATTCATTCCGTAAGTCCCGTTGATAATCCTCAGGACGAAAATGCACGGAGCACACTCAAGCATTGTTGGCGTTGAACTTATCGCTCCGCTTACAACGATATATCCATGTACGCCTTACTTTGTCATTTTTTGGAAATCGGTGATACATTACTCCCAAGTTTTTGTCCCTCTATTGCTACACTGAGCAACAGCACAGTTAAGCTTGCTTTTAGAAACATTCATTTTTAACACGAATTCACACACTTGTATTTCCAAATATGTAGCATCAACAAAGACTAACTACATACTAGGTGATCGAAAATAGCATTGTTTGCAACTGTCCTGGAACGCGAAATTGGGGCACCTGATTGGTCAGTATAGTGAAGCACATAAATATATTATTTAAAAATATTGTTTTGTGATTCGCCGAAATAATTGCATAGGCGTGACTTCAAGATGTGTTTTCCAGAAAATACGAAATTTTCTGTCTTAGAAATTAGTGCGTTAACACGTACCACAAAATGCATCGCATAGGGCAATTCGGCAATGGCACTTCGTGCCATTTTAAATGCGCCATGACTGAGACAGAATGACTCCAACCCTTTTAAGATAAACAGAAAGATAAAAGAAGCGAAATACAATGACCGTTGTTTTGTCAAAGAGTATGCACCGCCGTAACCCAAACCATACTGAAATTCAGGTATAACATGAACGAAAGGCTAATGGCCCATTTTACCGGCACCAGGCCAAAAAGTCTTAATAAACTGAACTTGAAAAAAAACCCCTTCCTGTATAGCTATGCAGTGCTTCTTTCACATTCGGGAAATACGGACAATATTTTCTTTCCCAAGGAGCAATCGACCCGTGCTTTTTTTTTTTTTTTTTTTTTTTTTTTTTTTAAATTAACGTCCTCCAACATTGTGTCATATCGGACGAATGAATGAAATGAAATGGGTGAAATGATGCTCAAATGAGTCCGAGGTCCATGGAGCTTTAAGTTACCCGACATTCGTCTTCTCAGCACCCTACCCTAAGCGAGATTCGAACTCGCGACCTCTTGAACGTGAGGCAGACACGCTAACCATCACGCTATCGAGGTGGGCATCGACCCGTGCTGGAATAACCTTGCAATTTTACTAGAAGATATTTCCGGGCTGTTATGCCGTGGTCTGCTGGAGTTAGAACTGCCAGACGTTTCGTCCACAACTGCGGTAGACATCTTCAGTGGCGCGGACGTAGTCTCCTCGGAGAAATTAGCGTAGCGTCTGAGGTGTCGGCTTTTTTTTTCTTTTTTTTTTTTTTTTTTTTTTTCAAGTGGAGGAAAAATCCATTTACGGAGCCCCATGCGCTGGGAGGCACAGAGGGGGACTGTGGGCCTCATCCGAAGGTACTACTCCACTAAAAAACCTCCACCGGTGAATTCAGGAGTGGAAATCCGACAGTACCGCTAATGCACCTGTGGATTGTGGGTGTGGGTTTGTTGGCCGGCCACAAGGGCCTAAGCCAGGGAGAGATCGCCAGGACGTGAACATTGCCGTGGCCCTGGACACGCCCTTGGGAATTGAGTGAGGGAGTATTGGGTTAGTGATGTCTCCGGATGGAGGCGTCCTGTAGTGGTTCTGAAACAAAGAGCATTTAGGGTGAGAATTTTGGTTTAATCAGGCCCCGTGAGGTCTGACGTCTCTCTATATAGTAGTTGTGTTATGCATTCCTGCTAGGAGGAAAGGAACAAAGTCAGTGGTTATTTATCTGTCAAAGGATTTGTTGGTTTACGCAGACCACGTGAGGTCTGAGGTCACTTCATGCATTTGATGTATTAATGCATTCCTGAAATTAGGAACAGAGTCAGTGGTTACTTGTCTAAGATAATTTGTTTTTGTTGCTTGTGCTTTCCTGTAATAAGGAGCAGGGTCATTGAATTAATTTACTATTTACAAGTAGAGGCTGGAGAAGCCATTAGAGTAAGTCCGTGGTGATTGCTGTTGGTCAGTGTCGGGTTTCGCCTAAGCCGCCTGCCCAATCAGAGCACAGCTGCACTTAGACCGCACCATCCCAGTGAGATTCGCCTTGATTACAATGAGCAAGGACTTTCAAGTGTCACTGGCAGAAGGAAAGGAATGGACATGCCATGGCTGTGTAATTCTGGGTGTTTTATCTAACTAACGCGTCTAAGTATTCTTGGATATTTATTTCCGGTTCCTTCAGGCCAATTGTTCTATCGAACAGCGAGAGAGGTCTTTTGTGCGTATCACGTTCGAGGTTATACACACCTAGTTCTCGAATGAGGTGGTTGTGATTTTTGTCTTTCTTATCGTATAAGTTTGCACTTTGCGCTTTTATGCATTGTTCGATGGAGTGTAGCTTAAGCTCGTTGTGTATAAGATAAGCTGGTGCTACTTGTGGGAGCTTTGCTATTACTCTAACTATTCTGTTTTGTAGGGTTTGCAGCCTATTAATATGTGCTTTGGCGGAATAGCCCCAAACGGGGGCCGCGTATGTTAAGATGGGCCTTATCAGAGATTTGTAAAGCGTAAGGCCCATATTTAGTTGTAATTGGCTGTTTTTATTTATCATAGGGTAGAGTTTATTTAATTGGCCGTTTGCCTTTGCCCTAATGGTGTCTATATGCTTTTTCCAGGTCAGACCTTGGTCCATAGTAACACCTAAGTAGGTGACTTGGTCTTTCCATTCAATTTGCTCGCCTTTGTATACCAGAGGCGGTTGTGAATACCTGGGGAGCCTGTGCTGTATTCGTTTAGTGAATATGATTGGTTGGCACTTAGTGGTGTTTACTTTAATTCTCCACTTTGCAAACCATGACTCCAGCTCATTTAGAGCGTTCTGCAAGCGCAGGTGGATGATCCGAGGTTGCGTGGAATGCATTACTAAGGCTGTATCGTCCGCATATATGTATTCATCAGTACGCGTGAATTCTGGCATATCGTTGATATATAGATTAAAAAGCGTCGGCCCAATTAAACTTCCTTGTGGGATTCCTGCCCTAATGGGCCTTCGAGTGGAGGAGCAGTCTTCCACTACCACCCGGAAGTGTCTTGTGCTTAAATAGTCTTTGATTAGCGCGATCATTGAATCGGAGAAATTGTAAGTTTTTAGCTTATGGAGTAGGCCTGCAGGCCAAACTTTATCAAAAGCGCGCCCAATATCCAGAAAGATGGCGCCAGTTGATTTATTGGTGTTATAGCCTTTGGTAATTTGCTCTGTTAGTCGAAGTATTGTGGAGTGTTGCGATCTAAAACCGAACTGTTCCGCAATTAGTAAATTGTTTTTGACGATGTGGGCCTTAATTCTTTTGAGGATTATTTTCTCAAGTACCTTGCCTATTGAGTTTAATAGGCTAATTGGCCTGTAGTTGGCCGGTAACGAGAGATTTTTCTTTGGCTTAGGAAGCATGACAATCTTTGCCTCTTTCCATTTAGGTGGGAATCTACCTTTGTCCAGAGTGTAGTTGAAAATTTTTGCAAGCAGCCAAAGAGCTGCTTGCGGGAGATTTTTAAGTACCACATTTGGTATCTTGTCCGGCCCCGGGGCCTTTCTATTGTGCAAGTGTCTGATTATCCAACTTATCTCGCCAGCGTTTGTTTTACGCATTTTGTTGTGCATGGTCGAGTAGTCGGTTTCGTTTACTTCGTGTTCGATGTTTAAGATTTCTTCATTTGCTTGTCCCAGCGGTGGATTTGGGTTGAATACTTCCTCAAGTGTTGACGCAAAGACCTCTGCTTTGGCCTGAGGGAGTTCAGCGATGCTGTTAGTATTTCTATTTACTAGTGGAGGAATTATCGTTTTTGTTCGTGTCAAACATTTTGCAATTCTCCAGACCGCATTGGATTGGGGATTGAGGTTTTCCAAAGTTTGGTTCCACTCGTTCCCCACGAATTCCCTAGTCTGGGTCGTCACTGCGCTCAACGCGTCCAGATACTCTTGCCGGTGGATTGGATTTCTAGTCCTTTGCCACTTGCGACGTAACCGATTACGGTTTTGGTGCAAGAGTTTAATATCCGTTGGATATCGAGTGTTGATATTTAGCCTGAATCTTAGTGGGACACAGTTTGTTGTCGCGAGTTTTATTGCGAGTTCTAATTTGTTAATTGCTTCGTCGTGTGTTTGTGGTGAATTTATTTCCATGTCAGGTAAATAGTTTTCGACAGAATTTCTAAAGTCGTCCCAGTTTACCTGGTTATAATTTTAGGTGGGTGCTTCTGGCTTGAACCTAAGAGGTAATTGGATTTCCATCAGCACTAGGGGATGGTCCGACGTTAGTTCGTGTAGGACGCTACATTCAATGTTGAAATTGATATTTTTGGTAATTGCGATATCTAGTATATCTGGAGAATGGTTGTTTACGTGAGGGATATGCGTTGGTTCTTCCGGCCCCATCACGAGAAAGTGAGTGTTATTTATGTAATTTAGTAATTTTGAGCCTTGCGGGTTCGGGTTTATACTGTCCCAAATTTGGTGCTTGCAGTTAAAGTCCCCAGCCGCTATAACTTTAGTGTCTAAGCGCATTACTTTGTCCACGTCCTCCGTGTCCACATCCCCCGGAGGATTATAGACAGCTGCTACGGTCAGTGTAGCATAGGACGTGTTCATTTTTACCGCGGTAGCTTCTAAACGGTTAAGCCCCGGGACGTAAACTTGATGGTGCCTAATAGTGGACTGTATGACTACTGCGGTCCCTCCTCCCCGGCGGTTACGGTCAGTCCTGTAAATTGTGTAACTTGGCAGGGTAAATCTATCGGGTTCACCTAAATGGTTTTCATTTAAAAGGGCAATTTGGATTGAGTGCGTTTGCAGAAAGTCCGCTAGATCTTTCTTCTTTCTGCGCACTCCTCGGCAGTTCCAGAACACTAAGTTAATTTTCTCCGTTTAAGCCATGGCGATGTGCATTTAGGGCTTGGATAAGTTCGGTGAGAAAGTGAACAAAAACTACGGAGTCTAGTTCCTTACCATCACGTGTGTGACTCCTGAACATCCTAAGCTGTTCCTCTATGACCTCCAGAGGAACAGAGTTCTGGGGAAGCCTCATTGCGTGCATTAGTTTGGACGCGGCCTGTTTATTTACTTGGTGAATTCTAGGTGGTCTGGGGGCCTGTCTTGTGGGGGTGAGCGACTTAGGTGCGGGAGGGTGAGGCCCTCCTGCTACTTGTGTGGGTGTGTGTGTACTAGTGTGTGTGTGTGGGTTTTGGAAGCCTTGAAACTGAACAGCAACTGGTACCCCGTCATTGAAAGCAAGAAACAACGGTTAACAGGAATAGTAAAAATGAACCAATCAAGAGGAAACAACACCTTGGATGGAACCTAGACTAGACTACCAGATGGCAGGCTGAGAACAGCCCGAGGTGTGTCATTCGTGTACCTGCCCTTTTAGGGTTTAACCACTGTATGACGGGATTAGGATGTTATAGGATGGCTGGTGAAGAATGAGGATTGAGGGTTGTTAGGAGGTAGCATATATTTATGCTCCTCATCGGTTGTTAATTTCAGCGTTCAACTACCGTTGAGCACTGCTGATGGGTGGTCCAAATATGGATATTTGGCGAAACATTTTGGACTTCCAAACTACTCTTGGAAGGACTGTAAGGAGCTCAGCTTACGCTGTTGATGGGGTAGCTCCTGTGTTCCCGGGGGTGCCCGCAAGCCATGCGGGGAACCCGGTGTCGCACAAGCGTGCGTTCTCTAGGGATATAGTCCCCAAGAGACCTAACCAGGGCGCTCCGATGTTGTGGAAACTGGTTGTAGAATTTGGTTTCCCGGCGCCTAATTTCGTCCTCCACGTACGGGAGGGACGAGGCTTCGTGCAGTAGTCTCGTAGGGAATCTACGGTATACAGAATAGATTACACGAAGACCTCTATTCTGTATACGTTGCAGACGCAGGAGGTGGGTGTCTGCAGCCATGCCCCAGATTTCGCAGGCATACAGGAGGATAGGGATAATGAGAGCCCGAAAGAGGCGTAAGTTTAAGGGAATTGGCATCCCCGGCCGCAGCATGGGGTACAGTGAGGCAATTACCCCGCTGGTCCGCGCTGATAGGTCGTTGATGTGTCCCCGAAAAGTTAGGCCCTTGTCGAGCTTTACTCCCAGGTAGGTAAGGGAATCTACCCACTCAATCCTTCGGCGAAGGTATGTGAATGTGGGGAAGTTGGCAGGAAAGCGGCGTTTGGTGAAGAGTATGGCGCGGCTTTTCTGCAGGTTGATGGACAATCGCCAACGCCTACACCATTCTTGGATGAGTCGGAGGTGTCGCTGTATGGGGAGAAAGGTTCTGCGAGGGTGTTTATTTGTACAGTATAGCAGCACGTCGTCAGCATACTGGGCTATGTTAACGTGCTGCTCGGATGGAATGTCGGCCACATATACGCTGAACAGCGTAGGGGACAATACAGAACCTTCAGGGACTCCGCCTCTGATTGGCCTTCGTGTGGATTTGGTTCCCGCAACTGCGACCACAAAGGATCTATGTTTTAGGAATGAGTGTAGCAGGTGTATTAGGCGTGTGGTTAGCTCCAGTTGGATGAGTTTGCGGAGGAGACCGGCATGCCAGGTCGTAGAGAAGGCCTTCTCAACGTCTAAAGAAACCGCGGCGGTGTAGGCTCTGTCCTGGAAACCCAGGGCGACTGCCTCCACCACACGCAGCAACTGCTGAGATGTTGAGTGGCCAGGCCGGAACCCAAACTGATGGGGAGGGATGGCTTGAATGTCCCCTAAGACGGGAGACAAGCGGACTAGGATAAGCCTCTCGAGTACTTTCGAGAGTACAGACAGGAGACTTATGGATCGGTAGTTGGCAGGATGAACCGGGTCTTTCCCTGCCTTCAATATGCAGATCACCCGGGCCTCTTTCCACTCGCGTGGAAAGTGACTAAGGGCTAGGCACATATTGAAGACCTTAGTGAGGAAGAGCACGGCCTTGAAAGGAAGGTGGCGGAGCATGGCAGGGGTTAACCTGTCAGGCCCCGCAGCCTTTTTGCGGTCGAGGCACCGGAGTACGCCCTGGTGTTCGCTTGGTTTGATGATGGGAAGCCGATCCGCCTCCCCATGAGGACGCCGAAGGTATCGACGTACCTCCTGGCGGACGCGGTCGGAGAAGTCTAGGTCCTGCGGATCATCTCTAGGACGCATAGTCCTCTCCAGGTAGTCAGCAAACACATTTGCTTTGGCTTGGGGTTCATAGGCCAGGCCTCGGGTGCCTTGGATGGGTGAGGTGTGTGACCCTCCTCGGTTCCTGAGTCGCTTGGCGATCTTCCACACGTCGCCATCTTCCGGGTTCAAACGAGTCATCGTGTCCTCCCACGCGCGCACTCGGTGCTCGCGTAGACGGAGACGAACCTCGTGGCGTGACCGCCTTAGAACCGCTAGATGATGGGGCGTGCAGTGCCTCTGGTAGCGCCTGCGAGCCGCCCAAGAGCGGCGGATGAGCAAAGGAAGCTCTAAAGGCAGGACATCAGGATGAAGAGGAGCTGGGGTGTGGATGGTGAGGTTGTGGACTGTTCGCTTCACGACAGAGGTGAAGGAAGAGACCGCAACCTCTAGGGTTGGGATGTCTGTGATGTTGGGGTTGGCGGGGATGGAGCCATTCAGGCAACTTCTGACGCAGTCCCAGTCTACGTTCCGATGTTGGATCGGGACCTCATGACTGGCAACCTGGGTGTTAATGATGGCCAACACGGGATTATGATCTGAATGAAGTTCGTTGACCGATGTGAGTGATAGATGGTATGGAAAGTGCTTGATGATTGCGAAGTCTATGACGCATGGCCGCCCTAGACCTCGCGGGTAATGGGTAGGTTGCCAGGGACCCTCTACTCTAAGTTGAGGGTCCGCGTCTACCATTCTGATGATGTCGTTGCCTCTAGCGTCTGCACGGGGGCCGCTATGCCAGCGCTGATGCTTAGCATTTAAGTCCCCGGCAATAATGGTATGAGGATGTAGGGCAAGGATGGAGAGGTAGTCGTTTGGAACGAACTGCCTCTGGGGTGGGTGATAAGCAGACACCATCAGGACTTCAGTACCTCCGAGGTGGACACAAGTGGCCGTGGCCTCTAGGGTTTGAAGTGGAGTGAGCTGGATGGGTTTGTGGATCACACTGTTCTTCACGAAGATCGCTGTGCCCCCCCACGGCGGCCGACGCGGTCCGATCTGAGACAGTGATAGCCCTGGAGTCGGGATGTGACGTTCTGATGGAGATGTGTTTCTGAAACCAGAATGAGGTCTAGGGCATACGCTCCAGCAAAATAGTGGAGCTCATTCTCCTGACCGGCCAGGCCACACCGTTCCAGAACGCGAACCTAAACGAGGTACGAGACCTAGTCTGATCCGCCATTCTGGGGCGTGCGAATGACGGTGGTCAGGAAAGCGAGCGCCTCCATGGCTATGGCCATTTTGCTGGCTTGGTCGCTGGCAGAGAGGAAATTTACCAACAGATCGCAGATCCTCTGGCCATGGTTTTGCAACAACTGTTGCAACCACGCCAGTACGTCCTGGAACTAAGGTGTGGAAGGAATAGTGGTTTGTTGTGGAGGTGGTTGGACAGGAGGGCTCGGTAGCACCGGGTCCTCTTCGACCGCGACCTCCCTCTGCTGGCGGGCGGGCGTGGGAACCCCACTCTCGCCGCGAGCTTCGGAGACGGTAGCAGGCCTCCGAGGACGTCGGCGTTTTCCCGACCTAGGAAGAAGGGGAGCTGGTTGGGTAACTGGAGCTTGTGTTTGTGCACTGGGGTGTGTGTCGGTGTTGTTTACGCGCGACGCCACAGTCCTACCCGCAGCTCTGCTGGTCACTGCCGCGTACGCTGAACCCTGGGTCGGTCCTGCCGGGGCAGGGCCTACCCGGGGGCTGTCCGCCGCAGAAGGTTGGACCACCTGTGGTGGGTTCTTAGTTGCTAAGATGGCCTTCCTTGTTGGACAGCCTCCGTAGCAAGCTACGTGTGCGCCGGTGCAGTTGGCGCACTTGGGCACATCCTCCCGAGATTTCGGGCAGACCTCTTTTGAGTGTTCGCCGCCGCACCTCAGGCAGCGAAGTTTCCTATGGCAAAAGTGGCTGGAATGATTAAACCCCAGACAACGATGGCACTGAGGAGGACCGCTAGAACCCTTGGATGGTTCAATATGTACCCGGAGGTAACAAAGGCCTGTGATGGCATCAATTTTCTTACCCTCCGGGTCGAGGGCTCTCTCCACCACTACGAGAAATAGTGGGAGAGGTGTTCTGGGTCCTTGCCCATTTGGTGCGGCTCTGGTCAGCTGTTTGACCAGTCTTGGGCTAACGCCCTGTCGTTTGAGGTCTGCGACAAACTCGTCGATGGGTGTGTCCACCGGGAGACCGCGGATAACTCTGTGGACGTCGCGGGTTCTCTCCAACCCGAAGGTGAAGTGGGGGATACCCCTGTCCTTAAGGTGGTGGAGGAGGATGTTGTAATCTTCGGCCGATTTGGCCTGGAAGATAAAGCGGCTCTTGCTCCGCCGCACCGTGCACTCCCTCGACAGGGTAGGCATTACCAGCTTAAGAAAGCCGATAGACCCTGTGAAGTCGTCCACGATGATCGGTGGAACGTGTCGCTTTTCGGGGAGAGGTGTTTGGGGTTGGTTAAGATTACGGAGACCTTCTTGTGCCAATCTGGCTAATTCGGCCAGCCGTCTCTTGGTTTTACGTGAGACCACCTCACGAAAGCCGTCTACACCCTATTGGGGAGTTTCTTCCTCACCAGAGGAGAGATCAGATGAAGATGTTTCGTCGTCCATCGCGACGGAAGATCTGCAGGAGTAAACACTCCCACAGTCCTCAGAGTCAGGCTCCGGATTTTGGCCTACCCGTGGAACTTGTTCACGTGGGAGGCCCTGGCTGGTGGTAGGTTCGGAAGCCTCGACTCCTCTGCCGCTTTCGCGTTGAGTGGCAGGTCGCTTCTTAGCCTCGGCGGAGGTCTTTTTGACAGCACCAGTGGAGGTGCTGGCAACGAGAGTTGCAGACTGGCTGGCAGGCCCCTTTCGGGACTTGCCGGGGGAAGAAGGATGGCTGGCAGACCCCTTTCGGGACTTGCTGGGGGAAGAAGGAAGAGAAGACATGTTAGGGAAAGTGCAGGACAGGTACAATACTGCACCCTGGGATGCAGTATTACACAAACACACCTCGCGTGTTCTCACCTGCAGGTAGCAGGGGCTTAGCAGCGTGCCGAACAGAGGACCGGACACCTTTTTCAAGATGCGCCTTATCTACCCGAGGGTAGATGGCTAAGCCTTGTTCGGCAACCCGCTACCTGAAATGTAATCTTCCCTCGTTGCACCAGCTCGCACCCCTCCGAGAGCAGAATCGGTGTTTGAGAAGAAGCAGGAAGGAATTCAGAAGCAATGCGGCACGCTACAACTTGCTTACCAAGTTTCTTGCAACGTGCACGCGATATATGCTTCGCCTGGCTGTTAGTCGACTATTGCTCTACCACGGTCGCCGCAGTCGCTCTCCTGTAGCCCCCTGGCGAGAAGTCCTAGAAGTCGAAGCAAGCATCCAACTCGAAGTAAACGTGACGCCAGGAGTCCAGGAGTCCAGGAGTGAGTATTAGTCGTCTGGGTTAACCCAGGCGGATGGTAAGGTGGCCACGGTACCTATCCGTTTAAATACGGATTTACCCGTGTGGTGGTATAGGTTGGTATATGTTGCAGGCTTTTTTTGTCTTTGTAATGTCTGATGGTGCAGGGTGGGTTCCTGTATTGTCACTGGCGGCAGGATCTGTCGGATCTTGGATGTCTAGCCATCCAAGCGACCATTTCCCTACTGATTACTTCGTCAGCCATGGCCGACGAGCAATGCAGTGCCAGTGACAGGAAACCGAGGGGAATAGGTGATAGGTGTGGAGGATGATGAAGGCAAAGCGGTACCTACCAGCCAAGGGCGTCCTTGGGTAGACGGTAGCTCTGTCGCCGCCTAGGGAGGCGATGGTCATATTGCCCCAGGGTGTTCACCAGCTGGTTTGGGTGAGGTGTGAGTTTGTCATACATTGTGCGAGTCCTGTCCCGCACTACGTCCACAATGTATGGGATGCCGGAATGAGTGTGAAGGATGTGTGATGGAAACCTACGGTCGGTACCGTAGATCATCCTAAGCGCCCTGTTCTGCACGGTCTGCAGCCTGCGGATGGTGGAACGAGCCACCGTACCCCAGACCTCGCACCCGTACAGGATCAGAGGCGGGACGATCGCACGGTACAAGCGTAGTTTCAGGTATGTGGGCATGGTTGATTGGAGTATGGGATATAGCTGTCTCAGGGCGCCATGTCCCTGACCGACCTTTGTTCTGACATGTGGAGTGAAGGTTAGACCACGGTCAAGTAGTACCCCCAGGTATTTGGCAGAGTTAACCCAAGGGATTCTACTCCGCCGCATTGCCAGGGATACACCCGGCCGCCAGTTTCGAACTTTGCCCAGTAGTAGAGCCTGGCTCTTCTGCGGGCTAATGGCCATTCTCCACTGTTCACTCCACCTGCCGATAGCGTCGAGCTGTCGCTGTAGTGGAGGGAAACAGTACCGAACATTTTTGTTCTGTGCCAGTATGAGGACATCGTCTGCATACTGACACGTAACAGTATGCGGTTCCACGGGTAGGTCAGACATGTAGGCAGCAAAGAGCAACGGCGATAGCACGCTACCCTCCGGAACTCCAGCCGCTATGGGTCTGACCGAGGACAACTTCCCCTCCACCCGCACCCGAAAAGAGCGATCCCGAAGGAAGCTACCGATCAGGGTGAGGTAGGGGGGAGGGATTTCAGCCTCTCTGAGTTTGTACAGTAACCCCTGGTGCCATGTGGTTGCAAAGGCTTTTTCTACATCCAGAAGCACCGCGACTGTTTTGAAGTTTTCCTGGAAACCCAGGGCAACCTTCTCAATCAGCCGCAGCAGCTGTAGTGTAGTGGAATGTCCATGACGGAAACCGAACTGATGATCCGGGATAAGTTGCCTTTCCTCGAAGAGAGGAGTGAGGCGGGATAGGAATAATCGTTCAAAGATTTTTGAAACGATGGGTAATAGGCTTATGGAACGGTAATTGGAAGGGAAAACCGGGTCCTTGCCGGGCTTCAAAATGCAGACCACCCTCGCCTCCTTCCAACAAGTAGGAAAGTGACGAAGCTGCAGACATGCATTATAAATCCTCGTCAGGTGGACTACGGCCTTTCGGGGAAGGTGCTGGAGCATGGGCGCCGTGACGCCATCATGCCCAGGGGATTTGCCAGGTTTTAATCTTCTGATTTCAGAAGCCACCTGTCTTGGGGTGACTAAGGGGATTTGGATCTCTGCGCGTGGCGGCGGTGGTGCCTCATAGAGGTAATCCATCGTCGCCTCCACGAGTTCAGTAAAGTCTTCGTCCTGGACATCTTCCCGGGGTTCGAATTGGGACTCTAGATGGTCTGCGAAAGCCGTGGCTTTCTCTTGGCGCTCAAAAGAGAGTCTCCCGCGAGTGCCATGTAGAGGATGCTGATGTTGGTTTTTGTCCTTTCTAAGGGACCTAATTATCCGCCATGGTTGCTTCTCGGTGAGGTCTACATTTGCCATCGTGTTTTCCCAGGCTGTTTTGCGGTGTAAACGCAACAGGCGTCATGCCAGGGACTTGAACCGCTGGTAAACTGCCTGTATCCTGGGATGGCGGAAACGCTGCCAGAGCCTTCGGACAGTTGCTTTGGCTTTGATCAACTGTCTGAGTTCGATGGGAATGGTAGGAGGGTTAGGTATGTCGGATGGAATGCGGTGCGTGTGGGCACGTACCACATCCCGGATGTGTTGGGAGAATGCCGTGGCTGCCGCCTCCAGTGTATCGATAGAATCGACACGCGGACGCGGGTCCACAGACTGGTTGAGTTCAAGGATGGCTGCATCCCAGTCGACCTCGTATGTCCAGTCTGGAGTGACCAGAGCTGGCAGGTCAATGTTGGAATCCACCAAGACAGGGTCATGGTCGGAGTCCAATTCCTTGACCGCTGAGAGGTCTAGATGAAAAGGAATGTTTTTGGTGACCATGATATCGAGCACATCTGGCCTCCCTCGGGCCGGATGGAACGTAGGTCCTCTCGGTCCATGCGCAAGAATGCTTGGGTTACCGCTGATCAGGCGGTAGAGCCCTCGCCCCTTGGCATTGGTAACGCGGCTATGCCAATGTGCATGCTTTGCGTTGAGGTCGCCGGCGATGCAAACCGCAGGATGCAGGTTCAGGAGGGTGTTAATATCAGCTTCGTAGAAGCGGTTATCAGGAGGGTCGTATGCCACTACCAGCACCGTGTCCACCCCGCCAATGGCAAGCCTAATGGCACAGGCCTCCACGTGTTGTAGTGGTGGGATAAGGAAGGGTGTATGAGTGATGTGGCTCTTGATGAAAATGGCTGTACCGCCCCCCGGTCGGCCGACCCGATCAGACCGATGGGTGACGTAACTCGGCAGCGAGAAGTTGGTTGCAGCATCCAAGTGGGTTTCGCAGACCATCAGAATGTCAATTCCATACGACTGCACAAACTCAACGAGGCTTGGGTAATGGCCCCTTATGCCATTTGCGTTCCAGAACACAGCCCTGAATGGTCTCCGGACAAGTCTGGAGGCCATTACTTGGCTGAGTTAGGGAACAGCTGGGCCAAGGTTTGGACCAGTAGGGCATGCTTCTGCATGGGGCTCAGGTTAGGGCTTTCGTATTGCAGCTTGAATTTCCGAAGTGCAGGCAAGATTCGGTTAATTATGTTGTTGAACCACAGGGTTAGGTCCTGAAATTCCTCCAGGTCCGCCTGCGAGAGCGTTCCCCCTAATGCAGGGGGGGGGGTCATGGGTACAGTGGGGACCACAGGTGCCACCTGTGGGCCGGCTGTAACAGCAGTATCCCTTGGTGCCAGAGCTGCCTCAGTGGACTGCTCTGCCGGCGCCTTGGGGGGCTGTTGAGGAGCTGTGCTTGCTCTCTCCGCGGCTTGACGCTTGCTCTTGTGTTTCCTTCGCCGCTTAGGTTTAGGAGGAGCATTGGCCACAACAGACTCCTCTGTATGGCCTGGAGGTGGTGCCGAGACTTCAGTCGTGGCAGGGGCAGGTACTATTGCCTGGGCCTTGGCCTGGGCCAGTGTCTTTTCTGCCCTATTAAGGGCGTGAGAGAAGGAAACGCCGGGGCGGACCTCTGCCGCTTCCGCGCGTCCCTTGCGACGGCTATCTATAATTTTCAGGCGCGTCGCGCATCCTTTGTAGACACTGCAGTGCGCGCCTTTGCAGTTGACACATTCTCTGTCCGTATCCGGCTTAGGGCAGTCCTGCACTCTGTGGGTTCCACCACATCGCAGACATGCAAGCGGGCGCTCACATGCCATGCTGGAATGGTGAAATCCCAAGCAATTGCGACATTGCACGGGACCCTCCTTGCCGTAAAAGCGTTCCACCTTTACGGCAGTGTAGATTAGGTGACGCACAGTGTCAATTGGCTGAACTTGTTGGCCGCACACTTTGTCCACCACGACCAGAAACAGTGGCATGGGCATCTTTTCAGGTCCACTGTCGGAGACAATAGTCTTCTTCAGCTGGGCCACTGTTGCTGTAATGTCATGTTCTTCGAGGAGTGCCAGCCTGACTTCCTCGGTAGAGCAGTCGGAGGCAAGGCCTCTGATTATTCGCCTTTCCACGTGAGGACGTGTGGGCGAATAACTGTAAAAGGGGATTTCTAATTCCCGAAGTACAGCCTTGGCTGCCTCAAAATCCTCAAGTGAGGAGGTCTTGATGTTAACTTTCCGTGGCCTCCTTATTGCCTCAAAGCGTCTTTTCAGGCGCGAAGCTAGGAGCCGCATGGTTTTTGTGTGCTCCTTGAATGCATCCGCTACTATTGGCGGTATTTTCTCCCCCCCTTTGGTTGGGGGTTGGGTTGTATCCTGTGGTTGTTGCTGCTGAGAGCCCGTGGAGTTACGCCTGCTCCGGCGTCCCTTCACCTCAGTGAAGCCCTCGGTGTCAGTTTCCATATCTGCCTCTGAGTCAGAGGGAGAGAAAGGATGATAGGAAACCAGTGGTGGTGACTCACTATCTATGACCTGTCGCGGGGCAGAACACTTGCGCTTTTTACGCGCAGGTGGTACCGCCTCGGGGACAGAGATGCATGACGATGATGTAGTTGGTCCGTCTGTCAGCACGGTTGCCCTCCGGCTGCTTGCAGAGGACCGGACCCCCTCCTTAGAGGAGGAGGCGCCTGGGCAAGCCATTACGGCTTGAGGTGTTGGACCAGGGGTCCTCACCTTTGGCTGCAGCTTTGCAAGCCCGTAGTCACGTGGTCCGTCAGTCAAACGTGACGACGACGACGTGCTACTGGCAGGCTGAGGATTTTTCAGCCCGACGACTTTTGCTGCGTGCCTACACCTGTTAGGGCTTAACCGCAGATAGGAAATTTGGGTAAGGGGTTATGTAGGGTGACTTGTTTTTGGTTTAGGTTGGTGTGGGTTAGAAGGGAGCACTAAGGCCCCTTGACAGCTGTCCTGCAGGATGCAACAATGTTGGCATTCTGACGATTAGAAAAAGGATTTTTTAAAAATGTTTTAAAATTGGTGTTTTGAATTTTGAATTTTGAATTTTGATTGGGGAAGAAATTTTGAAGAGGATCAACTCTCTGTGGGGATCTTTGGAGATCAGCTTTAGCTGCTGGTGGATGTTCTCCATGGTTATGGGGCGTGTCCGCAAGCCATGCGGTGTACCCTATACGCCTTGAAGCGGCGTGTTGATGGATCATAGTCCCCTAGAGACCTAACTAGGGCGCTTTGATGGTTAGGCAATTTGGCGTATAATTTAGCAGCCCGGCGCCTAATTTCATCCTCCACGTATGGAAGAGATGAGGCTTCGTGAAGTAGTCTCACTGGGAAGGGTAAGGGGACAGAGAAGATGGACCGAAGTCCTCTGTTCTGAGCCCTCTGGAGCCATAGGAGCCAACTACCTGCAGCCATGCCCCACACTTCACAAGCGTAAAGCATGAGGGGGACTACAAGAGCCCGGAAGAGGTGTAGCTTTAGGCGGACTGGCATCTCGGACCTCAGCATGGGGTACAGGGAGGCAATAGCCCCCTGAGTCCTTGCCGAGAGGTCTCTGATGTGACCGCGGAAAGTCAGACCCCTATCCAGTTTGACTCCTAGGTATGTGATGGAGTTTGTCCACTCAATCCTTCGGCCTCGAAGGTGAAAGGTGGGGCAGTCTGCGGGGATGTGGCGCCTCGTGAAGAGGATGGCGTGGCTCTTGTCCGGATTAACGGACATTCGCCAGCGTCGACACCACTGTTGGGTTTGGCGGAGGTGTCGCTGTATGGGATTGAAGGCTCTGAGGAGGTGTCGGTTGGTGCAGTATAGCAATACGTCATCGGCGTACTGAGCTATACTGACCTGTGGTTCTGTGGGGAAGTCTGCCATGTAAACACTAAATAGGGTGGGGGACAGAACAGAGCCTTCGGGGACTCCGCCTCTGACTGGCCTGATTGTGGAGGTTCGCCCCGCGACTGTGACTTTAAAAGTCCGATGACGGAGGAAACAGTGTAGTATGTGGATGAGCTGTGTGGGTAGCCCCAGGTGGATTAGCTTGTAGAGGAGCCCTGCATGCCAGGTCGTCGAGAAGGCTTTCTCCACGTCCAGTGATACCGCAGCAGTGAAGGCACGTTCCTGGAAACCCAGGGCGGCAGCCTCCACCACCCGCAGCAGCTGCTGAGGCGTAGAGTGCCCAGGACGGAACCCGAACTGATGTTCGGGGATGGCTTGAATGTCCCCCAGCAAGGGGGACAAGCGGTTTAAAATCATCCTCTCGAAAACTTTCGAGAGGGTGGAGAGGAGGCTAATGGATCGGTAGTTGGATGGGTGTACCGGGTCTTTCCCGGGCTTCAAGATGCAGATCACCCGGGCCTCTCTCCACTCTCGTGGGAAGTGACCCAGGGCGAGGCACATGTTGAACACCCTGGTCAGAAAGAGCACGGCGTTGAAGGGAAGGTGGCGAAGCATGAGGGGTGTAAGCCCGTCAGGTCCCGCCGCCTTTTTGGGTTTGAGACGCTGGAGTGCGCCCTGGAGTTCGCTTGGGCGTATTACCGGGAGTCGGACCGCGTCCTCCGGGGGGCGTCGAAGAAATCGACGTACATCCCGGCGGACACGTTCCGAGTGGTGGTAGTCCTGGGGGTCTTCTCTAGGACACATGGTACGTTCCAGGTAGTCGGCGAAAACATTGGCTTTGGCACTGGGTTCATAGGCCAGGCCTCGGGTGCCTTGGAGAGGGGAGGTATATTGGCCTCGACGGTTGCGGAGGCTTTTTGCTATCCGCCACACGTCCCCCGACTCAGTGCCCAGGCTGGCCATCTTGTCCTCCCATGCTTGCACTCGGTGCTCGCGTAGGCGGGCGCTGACCAGTCGGCGCAAGCGCCGTAACAGGGCTCTGTTGTGGGGTGTGCGGTGCCTCTGGTATAGTCTCCGTGCCGCCCAGGAGCGTCGGATGAGAAGGATGATGTCCAGTGGAAGGACATCCGGGTGAAGGGGTGCTGGAGCTTGGACTGTTAGGTTGAGGGCAGTTCGTGTCACGATGGATGTGAAGGACGAGACTGCCGCCTCAAGGGTAGGGGTGTCTGTGATTCTTGGGTTGGGTGGGATGGAGGTGCGAAGGCAATTGCGCACACCCTCCCAGTCCGTTTCTCGGGTTGATCTCGAGCAATCATGACTCGCAATCCTAGTGTTGATTTCAGTCAACACCGGATTGTGATCTGACTGGAGGGCGTTTAATGATGTGAGGGTGAGGTGAAATGGTCGGTGTTTGATGATCGCGAAGTCGATGACTGAAGGCAGTCCTCGACCTAGCGGGTGATGCGTGGGTTGCCACGGACCCTCAACACGAAGTTCGGGGTCCGCGTCAATGAGTCGGATGATCGCATTGCCTCGAGCATCTGCCCGTCGGCCACAGTGCCAGCGCTGGTGCTTGGCATTGAAGTCGCCGGCCAGGATGGCGTTAGGATACAGGGCCAGGATGGAGAGGTAGTCGTTGGGCACGAACTGCCTGCGTGGAGGGTGATACACAGAGACTATCATGACTTCAGTACCGTCGAGTTCCATGGTGATAGCCGTGGCCTCTAGGGTTTGAAGAGGTGGGAGTTGGACTGGACGGTGGACCACGTTCTGCCTAACGAACACCCCGTTCCGCCACCAGGACGGCCTTGACGATCTGTTCTATGGCAGACGTAGCCCGGAATGCGGAAACGGTCATTTGGACGGAGATGTGTTTCGCCGACTAGGATGGCGTCAAGGGCATAGGTACGGGCAAAGTGGGACAGCTCACCCGCCTGGTTACTCAGTCCACACGCGTTCCAGAACGCGAGCCGAAAAGAGGCACAAGACCTAGTTTGACCCGCCATTTCGGGCGCGTGCGAGGAGAGATGTCAGGAGGGCAAGCCCCTCCATGGCGATCAGCGTCTTTCCTGCAATGTCGCTGGAGAAGAATCTGGCGAGGAGCTCGCAGATCTGTTGCCCGTGGGATTGCAGAACTTGCTGCACCCACTCGAGCAGGTCCGCGAGCTGGAAGCCAGGGGTTGAGGGTGTGGTGGTTGTGGATATGATGGTTGTGGGTGGGATTGGAGCTGGTGGAGACACCTCAGCCCTGATATCCCCCTGAGGGCTTTGAGGAGTGGTCGGGCCACTCTCCTCGGCCGTTCGGGGTGCGGTTCTGGGCTCCTGGGTCCTCCGCCTACTGGGGAGGGGGGTTGCCTGGATGGGTTGGTTTGCCTGGGGCTGGTGTTGTGTATGTTGGGGCTGTTGTGAAGGTAGATCTCGGGATGTCCTCTGAGCCACCGACGTGCACTGGGAGTATGTCCCCCTAGAGGGGGCGGTCGGTAAAGGTGCCTGTTGCTGACCTTGGGCGCTAGAGGGGGCCGAAGTCCCCTGCGCAGGTTGGGGTCGCCTAGAGGCGATAACACGCTTCCGCGTGGGGCACCCACCGTAACAAGCCACGTGCTTTCCCTTGCAATTTGCGCAAGTGGGTTCGTCCGTGGTCGTACGAGGGCAGGAATCCTTCATGTGCGCTTCGCCGCAGCGTAGGCACCTGAGATTGCGGTGGCAAAAGTGGCTTGAGTGATTGAACCCAAGACACCTGTAGCACTGAGGGGGCCCAAAAGAGCTCCTCACTGCCTCCACCTTCACCCGGAGGTAGCAAATGGACGAGACCCCGTCGATTTTCATCTCCGGGTTACTCGCCCTGTCCACCACCACCAAGAAAAGGGGGATTGGTCTCTTGGGCTTGCCACTCTCACCCGGCTTTGTGAGTTGCCTCACTAGCCTAGGGGTGATGCCTTGGCGAAGAAGGTCCTCCTCGATCTCGCCCACGGGCGTATCCACCGGAAGGCCTCTGATGATTCTTCGGACGTCCCGAGATTTATCGAGGCCGAAGGTGAAGTATGGGAGCTTTTTCCTGTCCAAAGAGCTCAGGAGAAGGTGATAGTCTTCCACGGTTTTTGCCTGAAAGACGTACCGGCTCTTCCTCCTTGTGACAGGGCACGCCGACGAGAGCGTAGGCATGACTTCCTTCAGGAAGCCTACCATGCCCTTGAAGTCGTCCACTATCACTGGTGGAATATGCCGTCTTCCTTGTTGGCTAATCTGTGGAGCTGGTCCATCAGTAGGGATGTTTTTGGTGGCCTGTTGGCGTCTTTTCCGCCGGTTGACCACCTCACGAAATTCTGCCTCGTCCACCTCTGTCGAGATGTCTGAGGAGGAAGCCTCATCCTCGTCCATCCTGGACGGTGCTGACGAGACCATAGTCCCATCGGTATAGTATTCCGCGTCTGAATACGCGCGGGAGTGGTCAGAGTCAGACTCTGAGATAGTGCCTATCCGCAAGGAATTTTCGCGAGAAGCGCCTGCGTTAGGGGGTTGATCATCTAGTGCCAGACGTTTGGTGTGGCCTATTCCGCCCTGTTGGCGTTTACGGCGACGCCGGTTGGATCCCTCCGGAGCTGGGCTCACGTGAGGGGAAGTGGGTGCGCCAGAAGTACTGGGCATGGGTGGATCCTGCAGAACAGGCATTGGCCTGTGCACGGGAGGGTTGGGGTGGGGTTGGGAGCCTTTAGAGGTAGGCATGCTGCTCTGCACCCTGAGGTGCAGTGCGTACAGGGTCGACTGACTGTCCTCTTACCTGCAGTAGCGGTTGCTGAGAAGCGTAGCCAACAGAGGACCAGACACCCAGTGGATGCGCCTAAAAACCGCCCTAAGGCGTTGGCTGCGGCCTTGTTGGCTTACCGTTACTGTTCTTGCAGAAGCAGCTAGGTTGACTGTTAGTCTGGTAATGCTTGCTCGTATATCGTAGCTCTGGCAGAAGCTGGTCCTCGCGGGGGAACAGTGTGCCTGGAACAAGGTAGCCAAAGTCCGTACCTCAGGAGAACGGACCGGCCAGCTCGGAGTAGCTCGTAGACTGGTTGGCTGAAGCTCTGCTGCGATGCTCCTTCTTCCGCTGCTCACTGGCGAATCAATGATGGCCAATGCCAATCCAGTCAAACGTGACGCAGGTCGCAGAGCGAATCTGGATGGAACCTCCCACCCCTGCCCTGCCGTCCGCTAGCCGGACCAATCAGCGGAGGCCGCTCGGGGAATAAATACAGCAGCTCGGACAGCCGACACCTCAGACGCTACGCTTATTTCTCCGAGGAGACTACGTCCGCGCCACTGAAGATGTCTACCGCAATTGTGGACGAAACGTCTGGCAGTTCTAACTCCAGCAGACCACGGCATAACAGCCCGGAAATATCTTCTAGTAACATTGACTCCGGCCGTGAAAGCCTACGCTCTCTTATAACCTTGCAATTATACAATACTTTGATGATATTTCACAAATAAACGTAATTTGCAATTAATCACCTTATTTTACAGCCTCAAATAAGACTTTCTCTAGTTTTGATCACTGAGGTCATCTATGAGAACGCGCAATATGTATAATTAAAATTATTTATAGTGGTTTAATGTATTAAAATATTGTCACCCCGCCCGCCGCATCTAATTGCCGACAACAGCAGTGTCACCCATCGCATTATTGTCGGCACTACCGCAAAGGAGTCGAAGGAAAGAGACAGAGAATGGCCGCATTGTTGGGGCGCTTACCGAAAGAGAGAAAAGGATAGAGACTTCTGGAATCTTCTCCTTTGTATTTCACCGCAATAACTGAACTTTCCAGAATAGTGCCTGGGAGATATAAATAGTGGTAAAGTGCGACAGACACCAGACGGACAGACGTATGTGAAGCGTTGAGTAGTCGTGCCGACGGAAAGAAGAGACGTATGTGAAGCGTTGAGGAGTCGTGCCGACGGAGAAGGGACAGTTTTGTTTTGTGACGAATTTGGAGCCGTGCTGTGAGTGAATCGGAAAAGACTTTCTTGCTGTTGCAACGAGTGTAAAAAGTTACTGTTTACGGAAATAAAAGTGTATCTTTATCCCGACTACATCTGTCTTCTTTACCTTACACGCACCCAAAAGTCACAATATGCACAACATATATTTCAATGATAAAAATCTGATGTGCTATATACAAATGATTTTCTTTGCTCACTCATGTTGGCTTTGTCTTTCATTCACAATTAAATATTAATGATTCACTCCATTTTTTTCATTCATAGGTTACCAGGTCCCTATTGCTCACTGGGCACAATATTATTAATAGTGTAACGCTAGCCATGGTGCACAACAAAGGACGTTGGGGCCAAGTTACTGCATGCCACATACTAGGCACAGCACACATCAAAGGGGCTCAAGGTCAAGCTTCCCCACATCACTCATGCGAGCAAACAGGTGACAACAATGAGCACAGCGTGTCAAAAAGGTCAAACAAATTAACAAACTCATGTTAATACTAAAAGAAGGAGCCATGTGTTTAGCCTTTTACTTCAGCCATTGGCTAACCAGGAAAAAACAATTGTGGAATCTACAACTCACTGCCTTTTACATTATAATTTAAAGCATGACTGACTGTAAAAGGCATGAAAAGTCCTTCATGCAAAGTATTCTTACCAAGGCTTATCCTTCTATATATTCATGTTAACAGAGATAAACTTTCATTATACGTTATAAAGGATTCATAGGTGAAAGTGATAGACAAACCTTCTCCCCCCCTCTCTCTCCGTTTCAAATATATTGGTATTTTAAAAAATGATAGCTGTCGTAATTGTGTTATTTATTTCATTTTCCTCTGCGCTGCATTTTCATATTGTTGAAAAAGAGTGGCCGCACAACTATTCTTAGAAGAACAGCTCAGTCAATAAAATACTGTGTTAATAGGGAAAGAATGTCAGTATCACATTCTGTTTTCGTTTATTACGTTATTAAAAGGCCTTTTAGTACGGGCTGCGTTGCAATTATAACCTAAATCCTAAAGAAAGTGAAAAAAGCGTGTTGAAAGCTCTTAACAAAGTAATAATTGCACGATTATGTAGCACACTGTTCTTCCTTCCTCCTACAGATAATTTTCATTTCTGTTTTACGAAATATAACACAATGAGAGCTTTGTTTTTGTTCAATTAAAACGCCTGCGTTGACATCTCATGTCAGAAAACAAGGAAAGTAGAGTAGAGACACTTAGATAGTACGAAGGGATTTGAATTATATCGTAAAATGTAAGCTGCACGTGTGAATATCGGTACTGCGAGACTCCCGTGTGACGTCATCAGCAGACAGCTCTAGGAAGAGCAACTGCGCGGGAAGCGGGAAGAGGCCCCCCTCAAATCTTCTAAAGCTGGTCGTTACATGAAGATTTTGAAATTCCGTTCTCTTTGCACGGTGAATAGATAACAAATTAGGTTTACCAGACGTCTGGAACTTCCCGGATATACCCTACACTTTTACTTTATGTCTGGCGTCAGGGGGAATTTTTGAAAAGCCTCTTATGTCCTATACTTTCAGAAACAAGCATTGGCGTTAGACAACGAACGGGAAATTGCGAAAATAGAAATTAATAATTGTTTATTTGCCGCAACACCAAACTTGCTATGGCAGCAGAGCTACAGCGGTTACAGTCAGAGATAACTCATGTACAGTGTGTGTACAGTTGACAGTAACATTGAACGAGAGCTTAGCAACGAAGCCAGAGGCAAAAGGCTGGTATTCTGTGGAAGCAAAGCAGCGCAATGCTTGTTGGAAGATGATGTTCACTAACAAGAGCACAGTGGGCAGATGAAAGGAGCAGATTATCTATTGATTCAGTTAGAGGTGTTGTTTTAGGGAAGATAAATGTTAAAAACTTCAGTTGTGTGGAATTTATTGATTATTATATTTCAATATATTTTATACATGATTATCTGAATGAAAAATTATCCTTTTAATGCATATGTAGCTTTGTAAGTAATTTCTAGCTAATTTTTATTCCGTATAAGATTATCTGAATGACAAATTTTCCTGTTAATGCATATGTAGCTTTGTAAGTAGCTTCTAGCTTGTTTTACGCCTAGCTTTGTAAATAGTTTCTAGACCATTTTATTCTGTATTAGATTATCGGAATGACAAATTATCCTGTTAATGCCATGTAGCTCTGTAAGTCGTTTCTAGCTCATTTTATTCTGTATAAGATAATCTGAATGACAAATAATTCTGTGAATGCCTATGTAGCTTAGTAAATGATCTCTAGCTTCTTTAGTGACAAATCATTGTTAATTATATTTGATGCTTGCGTGAAAGCTACTTAAAAGTACGTATATGTAAAGAACAATCCAATAAAAGATGCCATTCATTGCTAATTATATTACAACTAAACATTAAGACGTGGCTGCAAAAGCCTAGTGAAAGTTTAAAACAAAATTCAATTTGTATTTGTAAATATACATTATGTTAGTCTTATAATTGCAGGGAAGTTTTGATCGTGTTTTTCCATTATCCCTTTTTGCTGTTGTTTGTTTCTTTTTGTGTCAATAATAATGAGCTTTATGTGCTATTCTGTATATTTATTAACATGTTTGTACCAATTGACATGCTCAATGTTCACCAATCTCCATGGCTACTTGCGAACTCGCTGAACGCAATCTAATCTAAACAAATAGATGTTTTGCGCAAGATTACAGTTTGTCCAGATTGTCGTGACACTCGCCCACTCCTGAAGCATAGGTGCGCAATAGAAGAGACACTTGCATAATAGGAGAGGTGGGGACTACTGTATCGCTCGCTCTCACTGTGATAACTTCACAATAATTGTCTATACAGTTGAACCTGCTTTATACGTAACCCAGTTCTATGGAATTCGCATTTATACTACATTTTTATAGTTTCCGGCAAAATGTAATTTAGAAACGTGTTAACAAAACCGTGTTTATACCTAATGCATTTATACGTATTGAATTTCAGTGAAATACAGAGTTTAACGTAATTATATAGAGTATACGGCGCATTTTTCTTAT
Organism: Tenodera sinensis; assembly: GCA_030765045.1. Taxonomy (NCBI): domain Eukaryota; kingdom Metazoa; phylum Arthropoda; class Insecta; order Mantodea; family Mantidae; genus Tenodera; species Tenodera sinensis. The sequence goes on from CM060961.1 coordinate 176,189,490, forward strand.
CTCTGTTGACAAAAACTCAACGGCTTAGCTGTTTTATTTCTCTCTGCTCAGTCATTGATACTCTTAAAAAATAAACGTCCATGCTTGTTATGCGTATGTTTGCTTGGAGAAAACGTGGCAACGTTGCTTTCTGCGACACTGGATACCTGAAATATTATCGCACCTTTTGAAGCCGTGAGGGTAACCGCACGTTAATATACACTAGATCAGAGAGTAAAATTCATACTAGAGGTGGAACTTAATCCACACAAAAGCAAAACCAAAACTGCTCAGACTTAGGAATTGTTTGTAAAATTTTACACATGTAGGCCTTTTACACATGATGCTTTTTTTTTTAAAGTATGCATTGTCAAAATCTCAGTTGTGAGTAATTTTGAGTTATAAGTAATCTTCCCCTTGAAATACCTACGCGTAAAGCAGGTTCAACGTAATACGCAAACACACCGCTTATGTATGTGACTGCCTGAGTTCAGAAATCACTGGCTTGCTCATCGTCATCACTGCACTTCTCCTCTCTTGCGCATTTGGAGTGTCACCACTATCTGGACAAACTGAACTTCTTCAGAGAGATATAACCGATTGTTCATCATCACGTTTGTGTGCTTCAGTATTTTAAGAAATTGTAAGTGTGTATGCCTATGGGCATATCTATATAAATATCATTTAAGTTATAAATTTACATTATTTTTGCATTGACCGACAATGTCTTCTACATTTTGTCCTACATTTTTTTGACATTGTCCTACATTTCCACAAAATAATCTGGTAATCCTACAACAAAGTGAATAACGACCTTCCATTTTTTAGAAAATTCAGGTATTGCAAAACACACAAACAACAAGGAATGCTGTAGCGATATCTCCGCCTAACAATGGGTGTCAGAACTTTAATCCTGTCATAATTAAGGAAATAGTTTATTAACTATCCATGTTTTTGTAGTAATTTCTTTGAAAGTTATATAAAACAAAAGTCCTTGTAGAATTATATTTATGTTATAAGTTTCATAAAGGTTAATAAATAAACATAGGCACAGTTACGCAGGGAAATCTGGAAGTTTCCCGCCAAGAAAACAAAATAATTCATGCGGCCGTTGATACAATTTTGGCGTGAGGCAATAAAACGTTGGCATTATATTATTGTTGTTGCCTTCCTAAAGTACCGCGAGTCTCTTAACGAACTCGCGAACCGTTGCTAAAATTTAAATGTTTAAATAGAAAACAAATGAACATCAAAGCCCAATAAGCATAGCCAATCAGGGAAAGGCGTGGGTAAGATAGTCGACAGTTCAGTGCTACCAGGTGTAAGGGAAGGTTATGTCTGCGGGTCGCGGGATAGACGCCACGTTATTAGGAAGTGTTTTGTCAAGTGCCACTGAGTCGTTACACGTCCAGTGATTGTATACTATTTATATAGATATTGGGATTCATTCGACACAGCAGGAGATCATAATTTAGTTAACGGGTGGAAGATAGAACTTGCAGAGTTTCCTGCAACCCGAAGTGCCCATAGGGGAAGTGCATCTTGTGTTTTTCTTTCGAGGAACCCCGTATAAAAACCCATTCCTTCTCATCACCGCCCAACACACCGTTCCTCTCCCAAAGACCAACATCTCTCGTCGAGGCTGACTCTGAGAAATTGGCGCCTCCTCAGCTGCATCGACGAGACCACGACTTCAAGCGAAGAGGTCGGCTAGAAAAGGGGCGGTGAATACGCCACAATGTCTACAAAATGATTAACTCCACAAAAAATGCATTTGGATATAACTTATGTGTTTTAACAAGATCTACATGTTTTGTGCAGTAAGATTTGGTCTTTCCCTTAAAGCAGTGCGGTCCAAATGTGCTCGAACACACTTTTTGTACCTGTTAATGTGTTTTATATGCTACTGTGTATATTTATTGGCACGATTGTATTGTCTTTTACAAAAGTAAATAACCAACTTCGCTGAGACCTGCGCGAAGGGTCACCTAATTCTCAGGCGTACTTGCATAGATGGCATGAAAATTAAATTAGTCATGTGCTTACCTTGCTGTTCGGAGGACATGGCAGCTGTGTCACCTCGCAACTAACCGCACCCCACAGTTTTGAAAAGCAACATTTCAGCAATCCTATATTAATGGGCAAACAGTGGAGATTTAATTTCAGTGCACCTACAGGACAGGTGTTCTTGTGGTGCTTCTATTAAGTTGCAATCTATATAGCGTTTCACTCTTAGAAGACAGTATGGAGTTAAATGGGACATCTCTGTCTCTATCTAGCGCATACAAGTTGCCATTAGCCGCGTCCTTTTCTACCCTCGCTCTGTTGCCAGATTCCTAATAGCATGGTATAAATATTCATTTGTTATAAATTTCAGGTTTGAACACATTATCCTATGCAGAATTTTTTTCTCTATCAGGTTATATCCTTTTCAGAGTCATTACACATTTATATAGGTCCAATTTGTTTCAGAAAACGTTTTTTTCAATAGAAGTCCGATATTTGCTGTTTCTACACTCATCACGCACTAACAAACTAACTGCTAGAATGCATCTATATTTTTTTCTTAGGTAGAGTAAACTATAGTGCTACTACCTGCCTACTTTGAATTCTCTATGTTTACCCAGTTAAGTGTTATAATTTTTTAAATTAAATGTTTTCGGAAAATTTTATATATGTGCACTGCAAAAGTTACGCAGTGTGAAACTTTTTTGTTATTGAGTTTACATCAGGGAACCAGCGAGAACAAATGTTGAGGAAGGTTGGAGAAAGTTTTTAAAATAAACCAAAAGGCAGTAACCTCTTTCTGTTATCCAGTAGGGCAAACAAAAGGTATTCATCTATTCAGCGTCAGGCCTGACACAGAAGATAGTATAAGGAGCAGCACTAACATTAGTTCGAAAGAAGCCGTGTGTGTAACTGTGAGCTGTTATTGCGTTATTTGTTTAATATTTTTGTAAATATTTGTAGTTATGGAGGGTGAAGCTAGGAAGAGACGATATGTTGGTAAATAAAGAAGTAAGGAACGCCAAATAATTATGAATGTGTTAGATTATTTTTGAAGTAAAATGCGTGTAAGGCAGTAAAAGAAACAGCTAAGGCTATCGGGTGTTCAGAAGCAGTAGTGTGTATGATTAAAAAGGAACTAATGAAAGGACTTCTAAGAACGCCATCGAAAAAGAAAGCAAAAAGGGCGGGACTACACAAAACGCTAGGTTAACGCAATATGATTGAATAGTGCAAGGTGGAGTGCGGCGAATTGTTCATTCTTTACTGTTTGCAAATATTCCACCCACGCTGAATATAATTTTGTCACAGTTCAACAGTGATGAGACCCTACCAAATTTCTCAAGGGCCACTCTGATTTGGGGTTCGAATATGAAAGAAAGGGTAACAAGTGCATATTAATAGAAAGAGACGATATCGATATCATCAGATGGCGACATAAATATCTAAAAGACGTAAAAGGTTTAGGGACCAGGGCAAATCAATTGTTTATACAGACGAGTCATTTGTAAATTTAGGTCATACAGTAACAAAGGCGTGGAGGGATACCAAAGTTAAAAGTGCCCGTCTCGTCAAGCAGCAATTGAAGGACTAAGTACAGGACTCAGGCCACCTCGAGTCGCTCGCGGAGAAAGATTCGCAACTAGTACATGTTGCAACACTGCGATCCATTTAACGTGTACTGTCTTTTAAGGGTGAGACGCGCTTTAGAACTAAAATGATTCCAGGGTTGGCTGCTACACTTAAAGACGTGAGTTTAATCAGCGAGAAGTAGCTGGTGCGTTCTCTACAGCGCACCTGGCTAAGGCGTGCTCGTTGAAATCTGCAGTGAGTGACTAACGTTAGTTCGAATCTCATCTAGCATTATTTTTTTTATTCCCCTTATTCTTGTTTCTTTCTTAACGGGAACTGTGAAATATATATAGCATCAGCGTACCCTAGCATCAGCCTACCATAGCGTCAACCTACCCTCAGCCTACCCTAGCCTCGCAGCCTACCCTAGCCTCGCAGCCTACCCTAACCTCAGCCTACCATAGGCTGCGACTACGCCGAGTCTACGGTCACCCTACCGTAGCTTCAGCGTACCCTCAGCCTACCCTGGCCTCTCAGCCTACCGTGAACTCTCAGCCTAACCTAGCCTCAGCGTAGCCTTGCCTAAGCATGCCCTCCGCCTACCCTAGGCTCTCAGCCTACTTTTGCCTCTGATTACGCCCGGCCCAATCTCAGCCTACCGTAGCCTCAGCCTAACCCTCAGCCTAACCTAGCCTCAGACTGCCCAGGCTACCCTCAGCCTACCCTAGCCTCAACCTTCCCTCAGCCTGCCCTAGCCGCTCAGCCTGCCCTAGCCGCTCAGCCTGCCCTAGCCGCTCAGCCTACCCTAACCTCTCAGCCTACCCTCAGCCTCAGACGGCGCGCAGGCTACCCTCAGCCTACCCTAGCCTCAGCCTACTCCCAGCGGACCTTCAGCGTACGCTAGCCTCAGCCTACCCTCAACCTAAGCTAGCCTCTGACTACGGCCAGTTTACCTTTAGCCTATCCTAGCCTCAGCCTACCCTAGCCTCAACCTAGCCTAGTTTCAGCCTACCCTAGTCTACCCTACATTCAGCCTTCCTTCAACCTCCCCTAAACGCTCAGCCTACCCTTACCTCTCAGTCTACCCTAGCCTCGGCGTACCCTAGCCTCAGTCTGTCGTCAGCCTACCCTAGTCACAGACTATTTCCAGCCTAACCTAGCCTTAGTCTCCCACAGCCTATCCTATCCTAAGCCTATCCTTGCCTTACCCTACCCCAGCCTCTCAGCCTACCCCATCTTCTCAGCCTACTTTAGCGTAAGCCCGCCCTCAGCCTACCCTAGCCTCAGACTGCGCCCAGGCTACTCTAAGCGTACCCTACCCTAGCCTCAGCCTTCCCTTAGCCTACCCTGACGTCTCAGCCTACCCTAGTCTCAACCTGCTCTCGCCTCAGACTGCGCCCAGGCTACGCTCAGCCTAGCCTAGCCCCAGCCTACTCTCAACCAATCCTAGCCTCTCAGTCTACACTAGCCTCAGGCTACCCACAGCCTACCCTAGCCTCAGACTACACTCAGCCTACCCAAGCCCGACAATCTACCTTCAGTGTAACCTAGCCTCTGACTACGCCCAGCTTACTCTTAGCCTACCCTAGCCTAGTCTCAGCTTAACCCAGCGCCAGCCTACCTTCAATTTACCCTAGTCTCAGTCTTCGCCCAGCGTACCCTCAGTCTACCCTAGTCTCAGTCCACCCTAGTCTCTCAGCTTACCCTAGCCCGTCAGCACATCCTAGCCTAAGCCTACCCTCAGGATACCCTAGCCCCTCAGCCTACCCCAGCATCAACCTACCCTCAGCCTACCCTAGCCTCTTAGCCTACCCTCGCTTCAGCCTACCCTACCCTCAGGTTACACTGGCTTATGGGCTCGGACACTTTTTTGTGCCCGTTAATGTGTTTTATACGCTACTGTGTATATTTATTGGCATGATTGTATTGTCTTTCACAAAAGTAAATAACCAACTTCGCTGAGACCTGCGCGAAGGGTCACCTAATTCTCAGGCGTACTTGCATAGATGGCATGAAAATTAAATTAGTCATGTGCTTACCTTGCTGTTTGGAGGACATGGCAGCTGTGTCACCTCGCAACTAACCGCACCCCACAGTTTTGAAAAGCAACATTTCAGCAATCCGTGGAGATTTAACTTCAGTGCACCTACAGGACAGGTGTTCTTGTGGTGCTTCTATTAAGTTACAGTCTAGAACTGAAATGATTCCAGTGTTGGCTGCTACACTTAAAGACGTGAGTTTAATCAACGAGAGGTAGCTGGTGCGTTCTCTACAGCGCACCTGGCTAAGGCGTGCTCGTTGAAATCTGCAGTGAGTGACTAACGTTAGTTCGAATATCATCTAGCATTATTTTTTTATTCCCCTTTTTCTTGTTTCTTTCTTAACGGGAACTGTGAAATATAAAATTACACAAACTAATGAACTCTATTTCTTTAGGTATTTTTATTCCACATTGCGTTGTAACCTTTCCCGCCGTCTTATGAATGCTGCAGTTCGATTGCAATTTTAAAACTGAATGCTTTATAAGATAAAGATATATAAAGAAAATAAATCAGGGAACACACCTACCTCAACTGTCAATCATTCCTCCCGAAATTAAGATTTCCCTTTAAATATTCACATTCAAAGCATCTCTATGAATGTTGTAGACTACCACCATATTATATGTTTATATAAGCGTGTAATAGTGTAAAATATGGCTTTAGTAGTCATAAAACTGCTTACTAGATCTGGATGCCAGTGAATAATGTAATTAGTGATACATTAAATAGAACAGAATGCAGTTTCAGGCTACTTCAGTGGAAGCAACATTTGCACCTAGCAAGATTGTCATGTCGTTTATTTCCGAGCACTGCACAATTGTGTCATGTCTCTCCATTTCCGGTACCTTCATCGGATTCTCCATTCATGATAAACATATGCAGAGAATTTTGTGTTTCAGAAAATAAACATGCGAAAGGAGGGGATAGAACCCCCGGCAGCTAGCAGTGTTGAATTCCACGGTTGGCGCTGAACGCTTTCGGTCAGTCTGACTTGGGCATTTGCGCTGTATCATATTATACTATACTTGTTGCAGTAACCTGGCAGCTAATTTCACTGCAAGGCGAAAAGTTTGTTAGCACTTTCAGAAATGGTTTACAAATTTGTTTTTCCCCCTAGATATTCGTTTACATTTATATAGAGGATTAAGAAAAGACGATATTTCATAACAAGCACAGGTATCGCAGTGCCGAGTGTGGAGTTTACGCACCATTGGTTTATTTTTATTAATGATCGACAAATAATAATGTAATAGCTAATATCACTAATTAATTTATATTTATTATCTTCTCAGAATATACGATTATCTACAAGAACAGGAACGTGTTTAAAACGTTCCCAATCTTCAAAAGGCTTTTAAAAAGGATTACTTTTGAAACATTTATTTTATTTAATATTTCTAGCGCTTAAGGGTGCCTTTAACGTAAGAATCGTATTTGTTTCTGTAAAAATAAAGTGATTATGACAGCAAAAAGTTCTATTTTTTAACGTCTTGTAAACAAAAAGAACCAGTAATCATTTTGATTTCATTTACAAACAAAATTTCTGTTTCATATCTTCTATTAAGATTTTTAAATCATCAGTCTCTGAAAGATTATTTTGATTAAATTTCCTAAATGTTAGAAGCAGTTATCTTAACATAATCGCAGAGTTTAAGCCAGCCCAAGCACCAACAGCTTCAGAAATAACCATTATCTCATTGGTGTATAATGATAGTGATTTACCATTTTCATTTGCAAAACGCGTATTCGAAACTAATGTCTTGCGTCAATTTTTACCTTAACTCTTCCATTAACATAATAATAGCAGTGATTTTCTGTTTTGATAATAATAATTACTTATACCAAATGACAACTCCCACCTAAGGATGGAAGACTCGTTATGGGTGTTTGAATTAAATACATATATTGACACATGATTGGAACCTCGAAAGGAAGATAAGGTTGCAAACAAGATTCGATTATAATCTCCGGCTTACAAAGCACACATCTACTCCTACTCAAGGTGCAGGGTTTGGCTACTAAGTTAATTTTAGTGAATTATAATACCTATAAGATAATATTCCACCTTATCAGAAACTCGTCCTTGGGGTATTGGTCCCTTATGTAAGATTCCCTTGCGGTTAACCGTTAGAAAGTAGGAATCAGCTGGGGAATTTAATGTCGTACTGACAAGTTGGCCAAGTTAGCTTAGTGGTTAAAGCAGCCGCTCAGTAAGCGCAAGATCCGTGGTTCAAATCCCGACCATGGCATTGAATTTTTCGGTTTCTGATTCAACCTCATATACGTAGCCCACACACGGCTTGTGTGTTCAAAAACACCAACGGTAAACCAGTAGGCATAAATAAATAATAATTACCATAAACTGTTTATTGAAGGGCGCTGATAACCAAAAAGATGAGAGCCTCTAAAACCTACAAGCCAGCTAACCTAACATGGCCTGAGACTCCCCGAGCCTCAGCCAACATTACCCCCAGCCCAGCATAACCTAACCTAACCTAGCTTAGCCTAGCCTAACCTAACCTAAGCTAAAGTAACCTAATCCAACGTAAACCAACCTAACCCAACCCAACGCAAAGCAACCCAACCCATCCCAACACCACCCAACCCAACCCAAACCAACACAACCCAACCCAACCCGACACAAATCCAACACAGCCCAACACAACCGAGCCGGACCTAACCTAACCGAACCTAACCTAACCGAACCCAACCCAGCCTAACCCAAAGCTCGCCTGCCCTAACCTCTCAGCCTTTCCTAGCCTCAGCGCAATCTCAGCACAGCCTAGCCGTTCAGCCTATACCAGCTTCAGCTTACCCTAACCTCTCAGCCTAATCCAGTCTCTCAGCCTACTCCAGTCTCTCAGCCTACGCTAGCGTCAGCCTAACCTCAGCCTATCCTAGCCTCCGACTTAGCCCAGCGTACCCTTAATCTATCCTAGCCTCAGCCCACCCTCCGCCTGCCCATGGCCTACCCTAGCCGAGGCTACCTTAGCCTCAACCTAGTCATGTCTCAGCCTACCCTAGTGTCAGGCTTCCTTTAGCCTACCCTAGCCTCAGACTATGCCCAGCCAACCCTCAGTCTACCCTAGCCTACCCTCAGCCTACCGTAGCCTCAGTATACCCTCAGCCTACCCTAGAATAACCTACGCCCAGCCTACCCCCAGTCTACCGTTGCATCAGCCTACCCTTGCCTCAACCTACCCTGGCCTCTCAGACTACCCTAGCCTACACCACCTTCCGCCTACTCTCAGCCTACCCTAGCATCAGCCTAACCTCAGCCCGCCCTAGCCTCAGACTAGGACCAGCCTACCCTAGCCTCAGCCTAACCAACCCTCTCAGCCCACCCTAACATTAGCCTACCGTAGGCTCAGCCTACCCTAGTATCAGCCTGCCCTAGCCTAAGACTACGCCCAGCCTACCCTCAGCCTACCCTAGTCCCTCTCAGCCTACACTAGCCTCCCAGCCTACTCCCTGGCTACGGTAGCCTCAGCCTACCCTAGCCTCTGACTACGCCCATTTCACTCTCAGCCTACCCTCAGCCTACCCTAGCCTCAGCCTACTCCCTGGCTACGGTAGCCTCTGCCTACGGTAGCCTCAACCTACCCTAGCTTCAGCCTACCCTGAGCATATGCTAACCTGTGAGCCTACCTTAGTCTCAGGCTACCTTGAGCGTACCCTCAGCGTACGCTACCTTCAGCCTATCCTAGCTTCTGACTAAGCCCAGCCTACGCTTAAACTATCCTAGCCTCAGGCTACCCTAGCCTCAGCATACACTAGCCTCAGCCTACCCTAGCTTCAGCCTACCCTTTGCATACCTTAGCCTCTGCCTACCCTCAGCGTACCTTCAGCATACCATCAGCCTAGCCTCAGACTACTCTCCGCTCAGCCTACCCTAGCCTCAGTCTAGCCTAAGGCTACCCTCAACGTACCCTCAGCCTGCCTTATCCTCAGCCTATACTCAGCCTGCTTTAGCTTCAGTCTACCCTAGGCTCAGCATATCCTCGCCCTACCTTAGCCTCAGCCTACCCTCACCATACTCTCAGCCTAGCCCAGGCTCAACCTAACCTACGCCTAGCAACAGCCTACCCTAGCCTCAGGCTACCCCCAGTCTAACCTAACGTAACCTAACCTAACCTACTCTAGACTACCCTAACCTAAACTTTCCTCAGCTTACTCTGACGTAATATACCCTCATCCTACCCCTGCCTTAGCCCACCCTCAGCCTATCCTCACCTCAGCCTACCGTCAGCCCACTCTAGCCTCAGCCTACCTTAGCCTCAGTCACAGGGATTTTAATAAAATAAAACTCCCAGCCACATGCAACAATTTCTCCCACGGGCTGACTTGCGAAAGTATGGAGATCTTCAAAGAAAAGGGACAATGGAAATCAGCTGCCCTACACTTGGAAGGCTGTGCTCACTGCCAGAGCTATTGGCCGAAGGTCAGGCAATGGAAGGCAAGATATGTAGCCAGTATATCAGCTCGGCCCAGCAGTCTTCAAAATCCGACGGGCCAGAGAAGGATCCAACTTTCGGGATGTGTCTCGAAGGCTCCAACTACAGCAGAAAGTACCATAGTTTTCTCTCCATAGACCACCAAAAAAGGTGACACTGGGACAGGCTGCCATTGGCAGACGGGCAACCAATTAGAAACAAGGGGACAGGACCACCAGAGAGCCACGTCGGGTATATAAGCGAGACCAACAACATAACGCAATGTTACAACTGCCAGCAGTTGGGGCACACTTTTAGGAACTGCAATATGACCTCCCGGTGTGTCCTTTGCGGTGACCTCCACCGCCTGGCTGATTGCCCGAAAAAGGCCAAGCGGCGTTGTACCCCACTGTGCTAATTGTGGGGAAACGCATCCTGCCAGCTACAGGGGGTGCGAGACGTTTCGCAACGAACGTCACCGCCGTCAACTGGCATCCATAGCCAGGAGCTCTCCCAGTGCTCAGCCAGGGCCAAAACCCATCATACACCCGGCCCTGGTTCAAACAGGTATCTCCTATGCGGGAACTACCGGAGGGCAAAACGCACCAGTGCTACCACAGAATGGTCCCCCTCCACTACCCCAACAGGCGCCCACGGGTGACCTGAGTGGGATAAAAGATATATTAAACATGTTCAGAGACCTAAATTTACCATCATTATTGATGAAGGCGCAGCCTTTCCTGGCCAAATTCAAAAGCTGCAGCAGCACTTGGGAGAAAATAGAGACCATCATATGTCTCCTCTCAGCCCTTTTAGAATAAATGGCCCACGTAAGGGGAGGCACAACTTTAACGCGCGCACTACTGTGGAATGCAGATGGCATCCACAGGAAGCAACACGAACTTGAAAACTACCTACGGCGTAACAAAATTGACGTCGCATTCATCTGCGAAACAAAATTAAAGCACGAGCACACTTTTAAGCTCCAGGGGTATCAAATCTTTCGGAACGACAGAATTGGCAGACAAGGGGGAGGGACTGCTATTTTGCTTAGAAATACTATTGCTCATGCTTCTGTTACGTTGCCTGTAATGGCAGCGTTAGAGTGCACAGCACTTAAAACACGTGTAAATAGTAAAACGGTTATGCTGGTAGCACTTTATCGGCCCCCTAACTCTCCAGACTTTACACAAGACCTCGAGCAAATCCTCGCTTTAGAGGAGCACGTTATAATTGCAGGAGATTTCAATGCCCGGCACCCCTGGTGGTTTTCACGCCGGGCAAACGCGGCGGGAAATCTCCTGGTTGAATTTATAACTGATAATGATGACATTGAGGTACATCTTCCCCCAGAACCCACTTTTTGGCATCGATCAGGGCACTTTGACGCTGAGATTTTGTACATCGTACTAACAAAAAATGCGACACTTTTAAATAACTTTACTGTTTATCACAGCCTGGACTCCGACCATCTTCCTGTGCATTTCGACATACAGGGTGACATTTCAGCCAGTGCCTCTGGCCCTCAAAGTAGAGCTGAGACCGACTGGAATAAGTTCACTATTGAAATGCACGGGATGGCGCAACCCAGACTGTCATACTATAGCGAGGCAGACATAGATGTCGCCATTGAAAACTTTACTGCCTCGCTACACACAGCCAAGAGAAATGCTACCACATACACCACAAGACCACCCGGTTTTTGCACGTACCCCGAGGTAGAGCAACTCAATGCGCGGAGACGACGCTTGACAAAACTGTGGCGATACACCCGTCAGCCTGAATATAAAGTGCTAGCAAAATGGCTACGCAACATCATTCGGCAACAAATTAAAATCAATAAAACTGAACAATGGGAAAATAAAATGCTGAGTACCACACATTCGGACTCTTCTTTGTGGAAATTACTCAAGGCTTTCAAAGTGTCCACGAGCGTCAACACCGCAACTGAGGCGCTGCACACTCAAAGCGGTTTGCACTTCTCCGCAGAGGAGAAAGCCGAGGTCTTCGCTGACTGTCTCCAAGACAGATTCACCGAAAACCCAGTGACCAACTGTGAAATAGAACGGGAGGTCCAGACATGGGTACAAACCTGGGTGGCGCAGAAGCAAGAGCAACAACTACCCACCATAACACCGCAGGAAATTTACAAGCTCATTAGGAAATTGCCTAATGGGAAAGCTGCCGGTCCAGACAAAGTGACTAATGAGGAACTTAAGCATCTCCCTAGAAAAGCTCTGGTGCCACTGACCAAAACATTTAACGCCTGTTTGCAGCAAGGCTATTTCCCCTCTACTTGGAAACGAGCTAAGGTTATCATGCTCCCAAAGCAAGGGAAAAGCACCAGACAACCGCAAAACTACCGTCCCATTAGTCTTTTGTCTACTATTGGTAAACTGCTCGAAAAATTTATCCTTTCTCGACTTCAAAAACAAGTCTCGGCAACACATGAACTCTCAAATTCACAGTTTGGCTTTAGAAAAGGACATTCCACTGAACTACAGCTCCTCAGACTAACTGATGACGTAACAGAGCAATTTAACAATGGGGCTTCAACGTTGGCGCTATTTCTGGACGTAGAAGCTGCATTTGACCGGTGCTGGCACAATGGCCTTATTTATAAACTGCACCACAATTTCACGGCTCTTCAAAATTATCTATACTTGCTGCACAATTTTCTAGAAAACCGGCAGTTTTACGCCCAAGTGGGCCGCTCCTCCTCACGGGAGCGAGTGATGCGGACTGGCGTCCCACAAGGTGCAATAATGTCCCCTTTTCTGTATATATTATTCACCAATGATTTCCCAGTGGACGCCAGATGCAAGGTCGCCATGTATGCTGACGACACTGCAATATACAACCACCATAGAAATCCACGTTTCGGCCTTGCAGAAATGCAACGTTATGTGAACAACTTCCTCTCATGGCAACATGACTGGAAAATCAAAATTAATCCCGACAAATGCCAGCTGATTCATTTCTCTAAGCGGGGTCACACTTTGGCAACGGACCTAACGGTCGGTGGTCAAATATTGCACTGCCGTCAGCAAGTTAAATACTTAGGTGTCACCTTGGACCGCACAATGTGTTGGTCCACCCACATAAAAAATAGCGCCAATAAAGGCAGACAGCGGCTAAAGTTGTGCGCCCCCATCTTCCGTAGTAAACAGTTGCGACTAAAGTCAAAACTTATACTATATAGGTCATTTATTCTCTCGGTGGTCCTGTATGCATGTGTGGCCTGGGCTAATGCCTGCAAAACTGCCCTCAAACAACTCCAAACCCTCCAAAACCTCTCCCTCAGAAAAATCCTCTCTGCTCCACTCCTCACCACCACCCAAACTCTTCACCTCGAAACTCATATCCCGTTCATCCCGGAGGCAATAGACAAAAGAGCAATGGCGGCATGGACGCGCATTAGGAACCACGAAAATGACGTGATCGCTAACATCGGCAAAGGCGAGCCGAAGCACCGCAAACATACTAGGATAAAAATGTTCTAGAAGCGGCTCGGCTCGCCGACTAATGCGCGTCCACGCAACCTCGTCCCTAAGCCACATACATGTTCCGGCAGAGGCCCTCGCCTCGGAAAATATTCAGGAGCTGCCACCGCGGGACAGTGTATATAGTGTCAAAACTGTAAATAGTGTAGTGCGCTGGGACGCATATTTCTGGTGTGCCCAGTGAAGATGTGTGTATGTGTGTACGAGTGTGTGTGTGGGTGAATGCGTGCGTGTATGTGTCTATATAATTTGTAAATATGTACATATGTATATATAACCCAAAGACGAAACAGACAAAAGACAAAAGAAAACTATTCTTCGTGACCTACAGATGGTCACCGTATGGGTTTTTTGTAGACACCGAAAAACTGTATATATAAACAAAGCCAAATGTAAAAAAATGTTAAATATAGCCTGTAAGCCGGGCCCATTGTACCGGCACCAGGCCAACACTTTTCTAATAAATAACTTGAACTTGAACCTGTGGAATGCAGATGGCATCCACAGGAAGCAACACGAACTTGAAAATTACCTGCGGCGTAACAAAATTGATATCGTATTCATTTACGAAACAAAATTACAACAAGAGCACACTTTCGAGCTCCAAGGGTATCAAATCTTTCGGAACGACAGAATTGGCAGACAGGGGGGAGGGACTGCTATTTTGCTCAGAAACACTATTGGTCATGCTTCTGTTACGCTACCTGCAATGGCAGCGTTAGAGTGCACAGCACTTAAAACACATGTAAATAGTCAAACGGTGATGCTGGTAGCGCTTTATCGGCCCCCCAACTCCACAGGTTTCATACGTGACCTCGAACAGATCCTCGCTTTAGAGGAGCACGTTATAATTGCAGGAGATTTCAATGCCCGGCACCCCTGGTGGTTTTCTCGCCGAGCAAACGCGGCTGGAAATCTCCTGGTTGAACTTATAACGGATAATGACGACATAGAGGTACATCTTCCCCCAGATCCCACATTTTGGCACAGATCAGGGCACTTTGACCCCGAAATTTTGGACTTCGTATTAACAAAAAATGCGACTCCGTTAATTAACTTTACAGTGTATCACAGCCTGGACTCCGACCACCTTCCTGTGTATTTCGATATACAGGGTGGCATTTCAGCTGGTGCCTCTGGCCATCGAAAGAGGGCTGAGACCGACTGGAATAAGTTCACCATGGAAATGCACAGGATGGCGCAACCCAGAGTGTCATACTATAGCGAGGCAGACATAGATGTCGCCATTGAAAACTTTACTGCCTCGCTACACACAGCCAAGAGAAGCGCTACCACATACACCACAAGACCACCCGGTTTTTGCACGTACCCCGAGGTAGAGCAACTCATTGCGCGGAGACGACGCTTGACAAGACTATGGCGGTACACCCACCAGCCTGAATATAAAGTGCTAGCAAAATGGCTACGCAACATCATTCGGCATCAAATTAGACTTAATAAAATTGAACAGTGGGAAAACAAAATGCTGCGTACCACCCATTCGGACTCTTCTTTGTGGAAACTATTAAAGGCATTTAAGGTCTCCACCAGCGTCAACTCCGCAACTGAGGCGCTGCACACTCATGGTGGCCTGCACTTCTCCGAGGAGGAGAAAGCCGAGGTCTTCGCTGACTGTCTTGAAGGCAGATTCAGCGAAAACCCAGTTACCAACCGTGATTTACAACGGGAGGTACAGACATGGGTACAAACCTGGGTGGCGCAGAAGCAAGAGCAACAGCTATCCCTAATAACACCGCAGGAAGTTTACAAGCTCATTAGGAAATTGCCTAATGGGAAAGCTGCCGGCCCAGACAAAGTGACTAATGAGGAACTTAAGCATCTCCCTAGAAAAGCTCTGGTGCCACTGACCAAAACATTTAACGCCTGTTTGCAGCAAGGCTATTTCCCCTCTACTTGGAAACGAGCCAAGGTAATCATGCTTCCAAAGCAAGGGAAAAAACCAGGCAACCGCAAAATTACCGCCCCATTAGTCTCCTGTCTACTATTGGTAAATTGCTCGAAAAACTTACACTTTCTCGACTCCAAAAACATGTTTCGGAATCTCATGAACTCTCAAATTCACAGTTTGGCTTTCGAAAAGGACATTCTACTGACTTACAGCTTTTCAGGCTAACAGATGACATAACAGAGCAATTTAACAACGGGGCTTCAACGTTGGCGCTATTTCTGGACGTAGAAGCCGCATTTGACCGGTGCTGGCACAATGGCCTTATCTATAAACTGCACCAAAATTTCCCGGCACTTCAAAATTATCTACACTTGCTGCACAATTTTTTAGAAAAACGGAAGTTCTACGTCCAAGTGGGCCGCTCCTCCTCACGGGAGCGAGTGATGCGGGCTGGCGTCCCACAAGGGGCAATAATGTCCCCTTTCCTGTACATACTGTTTACAAACGACTTCCCAGTGGACGCCAGATGCAAGGTCGCTATGTACGCCGACGACACTGCAGTATACAACCACCGTAGAAATCCACGTTTCGGTCTTGCAGAAATGCAACGCTATGTCAACAACTTCCTCTCATGGCAACGTGGTTGGAAAATCAGAATTAACCCCGACAAAAGCCAGATGATTCATTTTTCTAAGCGACATCACACTTTGGCAATGGAGCTAACGGTCGGTGGTCAAATATTGCACTGCTGTCAGCAGGTTAAATACTTAGGTGTCACCTTGGACCGCACAATGTGTTGGCCCACCCACATAAAAATAGCGCCAATAAAGGCAGACAGCGGCTAAAGTTGTGCACCCCCATCAGTTGCGACTGAAGTCAAAACTGATACTATATAGGTCATTTATTCTCTCGGTGGTCCTGTATGCATGTGTGGCCTGGGCTAATGCCTCCAAAACTGCTCCGAAACAAACTCCAAACCCTCCAAAACCTCTCCCTCAGAAAAATCCTCTCTGCTCCACTCCTCATCACTACCCAAACTCTTCACCTCGAAACCCGGATCCCGTTCATCCCGGAGGCAATAGAAAAACGAGCAATGGCGGAGTGGACGCGCATTAGGAACCGCGAAAACGACGTGATCGCCAACACTGGCAAAAGAGAGCCGAAGCACCGCAAGCATACTAGGATAAAAATGTTCTAGAAGCGGCCCGGCTTGCCGACTAATGCGCGTCCACGCAACCTCTTTCCTACGCCACATACATGTTCCACCAGAGGCCCTCGCCTCGGAAATCATTCAGGAGCTGCCACCATGGGACAGTGTACATGGTGTCAAAAGTGTAAATAGCGCAGTGCGCGAGCTGGGACGCATATTTCTGGTGTGCCCAGTGAAAATGAGTGTGTGTGTGAGTGTTGTGCGTGGGTGAATGAGTGCGTGAGTGAATGCGTGCGTGTATGTGTCTGTATATAATGTAAATATGTACATATGTATATAACGCAAAGATGGAACAGAACTCCAAAAAGACAATAATAAACTATTCTCTGTGAACTAATGATGGTCACCGTATGGGTTTTGTATATACCACACAAATGTAAATAGGAACAAAGCCAACTGTATATAGATGTAAATTATAGCCTGTAAGCCGGGCCCAATGTACCGGCAACAGGCAAATACTTTGCAATAAAATAAACTTGAAACTTGAAGATTGGACTCCAGGGCGCACTCCGGCATCTCAACCCCAAAAAGGCCGCGGGGTCTGACGGAATAACCCCTGTCATGCCGCGCTACCTTCCATTCAAGGCTGTGCTCTATCTCGCAAAGGTCTTCAATATGTGCCTCGCCCTCAGTCACT
The DNA here is from genome assembly GCA_030765045.1 of Tenodera sinensis. Lineage (NCBI taxonomy): Eukaryota > Metazoa > Arthropoda > Insecta > Mantodea > Mantidae > Tenodera > Tenodera sinensis. Next base: position 176,206,782 of record CM060961.1, read on the forward strand.
TTCCACGCCAGTGGAGAGAGGCGCGGGTGATCTGAATATTGAAACCAGGGAAAGACCCGGTACATCCCAGAACTACCACTCCATAAGTCTCCCCTCTGTCCTCTCGAAAGTACTGGAGAGGCTGATACTTGCCCGCTTGTCTCCCATACTAGGGGACATTCAAGCTATCCCTCGCTACCGGTTTGGGTTCCGGCCTGGCCACTCAATACCCCAGCAACTGCTGCGTGTGTAGGAGGCTGCCGCCCTGGGGTACCAGGACAAGGCCCACATCGCGGAAGTTTCTCTGGACGTTGAGAAGGCCTGCTCTACGTCTTGGCATGCGGGTCTCCTCCGGAAACTTATCCAACTGGAGCTACCCATACGCTTAATACATTTATTACACTCATACCTAAAACATAGATCCTTTTGGTCTCAGTTGTAGGAAACAGATCTACACGCAGGCCAATCAGAGGCGGAGTCCCCGAAGGTTCTGTTCTGCCCCCCCCACTCTTCAGCGTCTACGTGGCCGACATTCCAACCGAGCAGCACGTCAACATAACCCAGTATGCTGACGACGTGCTGCTATACTCAACAAACACCCTCGCAGAACCTTCCTACCCATACAGAGACACCTCTGCCTCCAAGAGTGATGTAGGCGTTGGCGATTGTCCATCAACCCGGAGAAAAGTCACGTCATACTTTTCACCAGACGCCGATTTCCCGCCAACTTCCTCACATTTATATACCTTCAAAGAAGGATAGAATGGGTGAATACCATCTCCCACTTGGGAGTGAAGCTAGATAAGGGCCTTCCTTTTCGGGAACACATCGACGACCTGTCGCATCGGGCCAGCGGGGCAACTGCCTCACTGTATCCAATGCTGCGGTCGGGGATGCCAATTCCCTTGAAGCTATGCCTTTTCTGAGCGCTCATAATCCCAGTCCTCCTCCACGCCTGCGAAATCTGGGGCATGGCCGCAGATTCCTATCTCCTGCGTCTGCAGCGTATACAGAATAGAGAACTTCGGATAATCTATTCTGTATGCCGCAGATTCCCCTCGAGACTACTGCACGAGGCCTCGTCTCTTCCGTATGTGGAGGACGAAATTAAGCGCCGGGCAACTAAATTCTACGACCAGATTCCACAACTTCAGAGCGCCCTGATTAGGTCTCTTGGGGACTGTAATCCCAGAGAACGCACGCGTGTGCGACACCGGGCTCCCCACATGGCTTGCGGCCACCCCCGGTAACACAGGAGCCATTCCATCAACAGCGCAAGCTGAGCTCCTTTACAGTCCTTCCAAGAGAAACCTGGAATCAAAATTCAAAATTTTAAACCTCCATACTTGGACCCACACACCAGCAGTGCCCAACGGAAGTTGCACACTGAAAAGCAGCCGCTGAGGAGTATAGACTTGCTAGCTGCTTACCACCTACAACCCAAACTTCACCCGTCACCCTGCAAAACCCCACATCCCGTCATACAGTGGTTAAGCTCTAAAAGGGCAGGTACACGATTGACACACCTCGGGCTGTTCTCATCCGGCCAGAAGCTCGTCACGTCATGTCACGTCAAAGATTGGAAAGCTTAGTGGATGCCTTACCAGCCGTATGAGATCTACTGTGACAAGAGCGTCTCCAAAACCAATACTCTGCAGGTTTAACATGGACCCATTACCGCAGACCATCTGAGACATAATACAACAGAAGAATCGAGCTAGAAGGCGATTCCTGAATACTCGATAGCCAGCTGATCGGCGCGAGTTTCGCCGTCTCCAGGAACTATTGAAACTGGAGCTCAGAGATTATAGAAATGAATGCTGGGAAGAACGCATCAACATTCTAAGACCTGAGAATCGCTCGTTATGACCTTCCCTCAGCCTACCTTAGCCTCAGCCTACTCTCAGCCTAGCCTCAGCCTACCCTATTCTCAGCCTACCCTAGGTTTAGCTGCTCAAAGACACTCCAAGGCGCTGCTCAACCTTCCACGCAAAGATCCACCCTTGCGCCAAGGACAGGCACTAGCTCAATCTACTAAGCAAAAAGCAGACGATGGAACGCTACAAGTGCCCACTTTCGCAGCAGAAGTACAAGTCATAAGCTCTCTCCGACCTTACAAATCTTCCGGATTTGATTACCTGGCCATTGCGGCTCTAAAGGAATTACCGACTCCTTGGGTACAGTCCCTCACAAAACTTTTCAACACTATCCTTCAGCACTTCCCTAACGCTGGAAAGCATGCTAAGATCATCACCATATGCAAACCGGGAAAAGATGGCACCACGCCTAAGAGCCACATACCCATCAGCTTACTCTCAACCATTAGTAAGCTAATGAAAATTATCGTTCAAATAAGGCTGCGAACCACCCTAGAGCAGCATAACGTGGTAAAGTCAGAGTGATTTGGTTTTTGGGCACAGCACTCTACACATAAACTATTTTGGCTCGTTGATTAAGTGTACACTGCCTTCAACAGGAAGCATTTCATCTCAGCACTCCTGCTGGACATCACCAGGGCCTTCGACTGTGTGTGGCGTGAAGGCTTAATCTCCAGGTTAATTCAATACCAAGCCTTTCTCTGCTTGATAAATCTGATACACTGCTATCTACGCAATAGAACCTTCGCCGTATCCCACGATGGGATAACTTCTAGGCCCCGTCCTATCAGAGCTGGGGTCCTCCACGGTAGCGTTCTCGGGCCCATGCTCTTCCTTTTATACATAAATACCCTACCTTCACTGCCAGGATGCTCCTTGTATTTGTTTGCTGATTATACGGCAGCCACCTCCACGTCAACTCAACACCGCATGGCTGCCCGTAGAATACAGCACTGCACCGACCTCATCACTACCTGGTTCCAACGTTGATGCCTTCGTGCCCATCCGCAAAAAAGCCAGGCCATCATTTTTTCTAAACGCCCCTTGGCCAATACGTCTTGTCAGAGAAGAGGTCCAGTGGAGCACCTCCGTTAAATATCTAGGAGTGCAGCTGGATATGAAATAGACATGGAAGGGCCATATTCATTTCGCCGAAAACAAAATTAACAAGAGAATTGGCATACTCTATCCTCTGTACAACAGGCGCTCGGTGATGTCAATACCAACTAAACTCCTCCTCTGCAAGCAAGTGCTACGTCCTGCCATCATATATGCCTGCCATCACATATGGGGAGTGGCAGCCAAGACACACATAGATCGCCTTGAAGTTCTGTAGTCGCGCTACCTCAGAATAGCCACAGACTCACTTTGGTACATACCAAAATTATATAATTCGTCGTGACCTTAACATCCCATCTTTAAAAGAATACATCCCTCCCATGCACGCATCTTCGACCATAAGCTTTCCAACAACTTCAATGCCCTGATATGCGGCTTAAGCGAGCGTGAACTAAACCCTGGTGAAAAATACAAACGACCGAGACTCAACCACTCCAAACCCTGACATAATTATATTCAGACATTAGGAGAAAAAAGGACCCACATTTGAAGGCGCCTCCAACTGGGAAGAGACAAAACACTTCACGGCCAGTAAAGGCCATAGCCCTGATCTGGCAACAAACAGAGGGCGGCAAAGGCTACCCTCTGAAGTCAAGTCATCGCCTCCCGGGTGCCTGCCAATGATCGGACAAGAGCCCAGAAGTTCACAATAGGATGAGCAAAATGGCAATTTCAAGCAAAATGACGCGGCTTTTACCGGAAGCCAAGAGCACTCAATAGGACACAGGCCATGGAAGCTTACGCATTCGTTTAAGAAAAACACTGGTCAGGTTGGTCGTAATCGGATTATAATTTGAATTCCTTAAGAGCATGGGCCTCAGTGTTTCCATTAAGCTATTTTGTACAATATTCTGAGCTTTTTTTTATCCAGTTTTGACGAAAAACATAGTATCATTAGTTTTGTATAGATTTTCTCTATCATTATCCCAGAAAAGTCTTATTTTAATAGTGTTAGAAACATTTTATAACACTAATACTGGAAACATTACACAACAATCTGAAGTGTTACAATCACATGAATTTCCACAAGCATTATACTTCATTTCTATTTCTTCTGATATTATTCATATTAAAAACTTACTTTTCTATATGTTTTAACTTTAATTGTACATTGTACATTTCGATCTGGGAGGCCGAAGCAGTAATAAAAAATACGGCGCGATAGAATATACTGGCTTAAATTTTCATACTCTTTGCATAACGGTGAGAAACGAAGCACTGGAGCCTGCACACCTGCTGTAGTACATTATGGAACGAGAGCATGATGGCAGTAATTAAAATCCGAGTGTATTTTATGAAACGAGCGGTAGCGAGCATCTTAGTTGCCTTGATATTCAAGTTTCATACGACTATTTATGTTCAACCATGTATTACGTTGCATGTTAATGTCACTGGTGTCCGACATTTTGACTGTTTGTTACTCGATTCGATTGTACATACGAGAATCGATAGTAGCACCTTCAACTTTTGTTATGTTGGTCTTGACACAATGATATCTAATATCTTTAAATGAGGAATTTTTGTGTGTGTGTCTGTGTGTGGTGCGGGGGTGTATGGGGTATGTGTGGAGTGTGTAAGGGTGTGTGGGGTGTGTGTAGGGGTATGTGTGGGGGTATGTAGGGGTATATGGGGGTGTGTGGAGTGTGTGTGTATGTGTGTGTGTGCGCGCATGTACGTGCGTGCGCGTGCATGCGTGTGTATCTTGCAAACGGCTCTCACGATTTGGGTCAAATTTTGTACTCAGATAAGGCTTTGTTTTTTAAGTTTACCTTTATCGGTTTCATTCCTGAAAAAAGGCGATTTTACATTAAAAAAATATGTTTTACTCCCTGTTCTACAGAGCAATTCTTGGACATATATTCCCGGTATCTCAGAAACGGCTCTAAAGATTTGGTTAAAGTTTTGTGTAATATGTATATGATTTTACTTTTTAAGTTTACGTTTATATGTAGGTGTTTTTCGTGGAAAAAAACCGATTTTACATAAAACATAAAATTTTAATTACTTCTTACACAGAGCAATTCTTGTATATATTATGTATATCTCGGAAGCAGTTCTATAGATTTTGATCAAATTTTGTGTTGAGTTAAAGTTTTGCTTCTTAAGTTCAACTATATTGGTGTCTTCCCTGGGAGGGGGAAGAAAAAAAAAAAAAAAAAAAAAAAAAAACAGCGATTTTACATAAAAACATGTTTTTATTCCCTCTTCTACAAATTATACAATTTTCTATATGTCTGTAACAAATCCTACATATTACGTTCACACTGTTTTCTCTAGTCAAATTCAGGTCACTCAGATCTCTTTCTATATTCACTCCTGTGTAAACAATTTTCCATAAAAAACGAGATTTTACACACAAAAAATTGTATCCCCGGTTTTAATATAAGTCATACCATTGTTTGAAATAGAAATGCTGTTATATTCACACTATTTTCTCCACTCACTTTTAGATAACACATTCAGATCTTTTCTCTACTCACTTTTCTACAAACAATTCATATAATTTATATATCAAAATGGATGTTTGTATCGTATATGTGTAACTATTAATCTGGAAAACTGCTTAACCGGCTACCGCGAAATTCGGCACGTATATGCATTTTTTACGTAGAAAGTTTTTATGGTAACATTTTGCTACACAGTATATTACTTTCAAATGGTTTTCTACTCACTTTTCTTCTACGTAGCATATTCATATATTCTCTATTTGCTCTTGAACACACAATTCATGCAATTTTCTATGAATGAAATGCAACATATTACATTCACACAGTTTCCTCTATTAATTCTTCCTTTACGAGATACTATTTTATCTATTCACTTTTGTTTTGCATAACAATTCACATGTTATTCTCTATCGTTTATCAACTTCATACATACCAACGCCTGTACATATTGTATGTTGAAGAGTAAGTGAACTCCAAAACATGTTGACCGATCGCCATGAAAATTGGCATATCTAAGTGTTTTTTTCATGGTGATGGTTTTTATGCAATCCATTTTAAAAACGCAACGTATTACATTCAGATGGTTTTCTCTGCTCCCTTTTCTTTTGCGTAACACATTGCTCCCTCTTCTACAAACAATCCATACATTTGAAATATAAGTGCAACGTATGACGTTCACACGGCTTTTATGCTTATTTTTCTTTTACTAAACACAATTACATTTCTTTCACTACTCCCACTTCGACGAACAATTGATAGCATTTTCTATATGATTGAAATAGAAATGCGTTTTACATTCACACGCTTTATCAACTAGCTTTTCTTCCCGTAGTATTTGTTATTGTTCAACAGTGCTTTTTATACGAGTAGTGTCGTTCCGGTGTTTTAATAAAAATAAAAAAAGTAGTTAAAAAGTAACGTTGTCATAATTGGTGCCAGGAGTGCGACGAAAAGCACGATAAGGAACAGTTGATGAAACAAATGTTAGCCAAGATGGACATAATGGGAAATGAAATAATTCCGGAATGCGGCAGATGCAAACAAATATGAAAGCCGAATTGAAAAATGTTAACTACGGAATGGAAAAAAATGGAAACAAAAATGAAAGCCCAATTGAAAAATGTAAACTCCGGAATGGAAAAGATGAAAATGGGAATGTCCGATATGAAGATGAGCTATCGGAGAATACTAACGAGCCTGGCCGGGATTAAGGAAGCCATTGGGAGAACTCGACGGAAATATGAAGGACCTTGGCCAACGTGTTAACGCCCTGGAAGATAGAATCGTCCGCAGCACCAAAGAACTGAACTCCATAGTAGAACAAATGCTCGACGAAAACGTCAAACTAGGTGGATATCTATGGGGGAGGTCCGAGTTCAGCAGTAGTCGTTTTACGGCTGAAATGATGGTGCTAATGAAATATTTATATGTATCTCTATACCTCTTGTACCTCGGAAATGGCTCTTAACAATTGCGACAACAATTTTTATTTAGTTAACGTTTTGCTTTTCAAGTTTATGTAAACAAGTATCTTCTCCCAAAAAACCAGATTTCACAAAAGGGGGAGGGGACGCCGAGCGAGGCTCAGTTGCCCAGGTACTAGAGAATATAGTATATGCCATAACCTTTAAAAGAGTAGAGTTTCAAAAACGAGAAGAATATTGAATTTATTACAATGCTGTTTACAATATTAATACTAATTATTCAATAAACAGAGTAGCGTTATTCCATGTACGCTTTCAGCTGCGAGGTAATGTGCACAGACGCCGAAGTCTTGATCGTTACATGCGGATCTTTTGATTGGCGCTAACAGTGTCGTGTTGAACAGGTGCACCTTTGGTTGGTCGATTAGTAGTGCCGTTGTGAACTGGTGCACAATTGACTGTGGATTAGCAGTGTCGTTATGAAGAGGTGGATATAATGAGGTCCATTACAATAGCGTATAAGCCTACATTAGGTCGAGCATAAACATGTTAAGCGTTGGAAAATTCAAAACAATAAGAACAAATGTCTAGGAAACAATTGAAGCTCGTATAAAATATTACTTTATCGAAGTTGTATATTTGATCGAGATGTGCATATTTTATTGACCAAGTTTTTATTTATCTCTTACGATTCACCAAGTATACAAAATTCATTCAGAATGAAAAGTACTTCACAGGCTATTCACAGCAAATGCAGCAGATATGTTGTATATTAATGCAAAGATGTTAAAGTAAGATGATATTTAAATAAAGAGCGTTTTAGCTCTTTTTTTGAGAAAGTCAACGATGATATATGTTTAAACATCAAATTTTACATCTCTAACATATGTAAGTAGTCTAGAGAAAGTAAAAGTGAGAGAGGGTGGGATGGGAGGGAACGTGTACCAGTTCAAGCTGTTTCTACAAATAAATCTGTTGATAAAACGTGTGTATCCCAATCTCTGTACTAGTTTAAAATAGAATACTAAAGGGCTGCAGAAAACTGGCTGAAGTCGCTGATGGGCACCAGAATACCAACTTTGGTTTTTTGGTGGCAGGTGCATTGCATGACAAGACGCTCGATGTTGAGGGTGGAACACCAATGCTGGTCCGGAATTACGCTTGCCTGAGGTCACGTGGTAACAACGTTCATTCGCCTCAGGTTGACAAAAAGCGATGAGGAGAGCTTCACTGCTGATGCAGCAGTCGGAGAGGTAAGGCTTCCAAACTTGCAGCCCTCACCGTCACAACTGCATCACCTCTGGTGAGTACAACTTAACTCTGATATAATCTGAACTGGGCACAACCAGGGAAACAAAATACAATGAAAGGATGCATACAGATTACACAAGTTGGCTTTTGAAAATGCTCTCTATTTTTCAGTATTACCGATGCAGCTAATTCAGTTAAACTTGGGATATACAAAACACATCGTTTTTGTCTATCCTGAAAGCATTTCTACAATCAAATATGTCATTTTAAAACTTTCAAATGAATGCGGAAACTTCTGGCTGTTGCATATGCAACATTTCACCGAAATCTTGCTGTTTTTCAATGTTATCAACACATTAACAATGTAGTAGTAACATTATAGCAGAGGTTCCTAAATGATCGCTCTTTATGAAACACATTTTTAGTAATAGGCGAAATTTAGAGGGACAAGGAGGACATTTACCCCACCACACTTTTTTCGAACTATGAAATTATATTTTGAGGTATAACTTAACGCCGAAATCTGTACGTTTTATTTAGATAAATAGACTAGTTTTCTATTAAAGTATGTGTAAATTGCGACACATTATACCACATTGGTAAGGGATTGATCTTAGGTCATCGCTGTGTTCTTGCTGCCACGTAGAAATATCTTTTATATAAACAGCAACAAAAAGCACAGCATAACTAAACATTTTCAAATGCAGAGATCTAGATTTTACAAAATTAGGGGAAGTATTGTGTTCGACCCAAACATTTGATGTCAGGATTTCACCGGAAATACATGCTTTGAGGCTCCCTGAATCCAAAAAAGCATTTTAGGGAAAAAGATCCCTGTGTATCTGTCTGTGAACAGCTAACTCAAAAACGAAAAGTTGGTTCATAACCAAAGTTGGTATTTAAGTTTAATATCTTTCAAGGACGCGATACAAAGATTTTAAAGATAGTTCCTCAACCCTAAATGAAAAATTTTTTTTCGAAAATTTTGATTTTCTTAAAAATGGCTCTAACGATTTTATTATAATGCCATTATGTTTAAGATATTTTTAGGAAAATCAAATATATATAATTTTCTTGCTGTAGCCCATGTAGTCCTATTTACTCTTGATGATTTTTGCATAACTGGTAAACGTTAGAGATTGACCAAATGTTATTATATATTTGGTAGATCTCATTAAAACACGTAGTTTATGTAAAATGATGTTTTTTGAAGTGAACCTTTTCGGAGAAATTCCTTGGTATTTGGCAGAAGTTTTCAATACTTATAGATCGTTTTCAAATGGGAGGTCGTTATTAACTTTTTTATCTCTTGGTCATGCAAGAAGAAGAAGAAGAAGAAGAAGAAGAAGATGATGATGATGATTATTATTATTATTATTATTATTATTATTATTATTATTAATTATTATTATTAATTATTATTATTGTTATTATTATTATTATTATTATTATTATTATTATTATTATTATTATTATTATTATTATTATTATTATTATTATTATTATTATTATATCTCCTTGTAGAATGACTAAAACTACTTTTAAACATATTTTCTATTGCGTATCATGTTGTTCCTTTTCTAAAAGGGTTGTGATGGGTTTCGCAGCCAGAAATCAAATCATCTCACTTATTTTGAATTTTTTGAAAACGGTAGTTATAAGCATTTGTCAGCCTAGGTTTTCTGACAAATTCTTGATGTGCAATATTTCAACGGGGTGAATACTCATACAGGTTTTTGGTTATTAGTGTAAAACTAGTGTCACAGGTCAGTTACTTTCAATAATTATAAACAATACAAATCTTATTCCTATAAAGTGGGGATAAAGTTTGTGTCTTCAATTTTATTTCTTAATGTTGGGGTGCCCTCAACTTAACTAATAACATTTTATATTTCAACGTTCTGGCTTCTTAACTCAGAGGTCCTGGGTTCGATTCCTATCCCCCACAGTCTGGGAGTATGAATGTGGGGGCGCATGTGAATGTGTTTACTGTTAAAAATGATAAACACCAGCGTTAAAAATCCTACAGTTTAGCGAGTAATAACATAATCAGTTGTTTCTCAACTCAAAACTCTCTATATGATCAAAGAAATTAAAAAAAAAAAAAAAAAAAAAAGGAAAAAAAAGTTATGCATATTTCATGTTTGCACAAAATACTCTCAATATATAGTCACTGTTTTTTTTTGGGGGGGGGGGTGGAGTCTAGAGACCCATAGGCAGCTAGGTCATTGTGGGGGGGGGGGAGCTTTAATTGGGAACCGTCTATGCTTTAAATATATATATATATATATATATATATAAACATCAAATCTGTTACATTTTAATTTCACCAATAGCTCGAGAAACGGTGTCGGTTTTGAAATTATCATATGAACATGTATGTTGCATAGAGACAAAGTGGACCGAGTGCAGCGGAAGAGAAAGGGAGAGAGGGAGAGGAGGAAGGAAGTGAGGGAGCGAGGAAGAGGGAGAGGAATTAGAATGCAGTGACAGAGTGAATGTTAGAAATAATAGACAATAACCAGGACTCGGGATCATTTGACCTAAAATATGATAATGACCTATAAACTTTTTCTAATGTTTAAAAGGAATGAAACAATAATTAGAAAAACTGGCCTTAGACAGAAGTTTATTTAGGTTATTAAAATTAGAGTACAGAAAGTAATGGGTTGATTTATGTATGGTATAACTGCCATGCATGTTGAAGTGGGTGTAACAATAATGAAATTGTTTACAAATTAATTACAAATGTTTCTTTGTTTCATATTTTGTTTAAAGAATCTGGAAATAAAATTAATTACATTGTTTTTAAGTAGGTCTTTTGCAGTATTAACTGATTGGAATTCTTAGATTATACAACATTTATAGCGAATGAAGAGGACCATCCACCCATCCAGCTACAAGCAACCCTTAAGTAGGAATATGATTCTTTTTCTAAATAAGTAATGTACACAACTGCTTTACATTTTTCAATTATTTGTTTATTTACTTAATATAAATGTAAGAAGAAGATGATAATGAAAAGGATGAAATAATCAAGCAAAATCGAAAAAATGATATAAAATGACAAAAAATGACATACTAGATAAAGCATTTCATAGCTTGGACCGCCTAACTAGAGTTTATGTACACATGAGCAACACCTATGTTGTAACAATTAAAATATGACGTAATGAGAATCCGGGCCTTGATAATAACCCAAGAGCCGTCTGGATAATGTGAATGAAGTTGCGGATTTTACAGTTTGGAAATGCTATGCTTGTCTTATCTAGAGCTGAACACAGATATGGCATATTCGTATAGTTTTATTCTGAAAATAATAAACTGTGGTGTTATTTATACTCTTCTTCTGTAAAATAGCAGCTTTTGATCTCATTCTTATCAGATTTTTGTCCTGTACCGCGGTATTGTTGGCTAAAACATAGAGCTCTGGTTCCCAGCTACGTAATGTATCTGGGTTCGATCTCACCCCTTGGAGTGCGGACGTTACGTCCCGGGTATGGGACTGGTGCCCACTAGCATCGCGAGGAAAGTAAGGAGCTGTGATAGGCAGCGTTCAATCTTGGCCTTGTGAGCCAGCTTTACGGCTGGGGATGCCATGATGCTGGAAGCGGGCCTGAAGCGGTCCAGGCCCAAACTCTTCGCGGCTATAGCACCGAAGGATATACGAGTTATTGTTTATTACTATATTTTAAATTAGTCTGTTTTAATCTCAAACTTTTAAGAAAACCGTGGTGATGTTATATCTCTACCTACCTCGAATATTTGAATACCTATACCGATTTTTAATTAAATATATCCACTACAAATGTGCACATTCCCATTAATTTGTTCTAGCTTTAGTTTGAACGAATATTCCCTGCATTTAGTGAAACTTAAAAAAAGAGAATTGACTATTTTGGCAGACAGTACATCCAGGGCGTAAAACATTTGCATATAATAATGAAGAGTAGGGAATGTTTTCAAAACTTCATCACTTTTAGTTAAATTGAAACGAAAATTGATACGTAAATGTTTGAAATGATAACATTTAAATTCAGTATGAACTGTTAAACCAAATGGATTAATTATAGTTGCATAATGCACTGAAATTATTGTGACAAATGGCACTTTCAGTTACTATTTTCTGTCGCTTTATTTCCCTTAAAAGTGAAAAAAAAAGAAGAAGAAGAAAAAAAAAAAAAAAACCTCACACACACAGTTCTCTATCTTATCGTTAACACAACTTACAATTCGTCGTTTACCTTGCAACTCACAGCTGTTCTGTTCGATCGTAACCTTGACACACACGTCATCAATATTCTCTCTGTCTCATAAACTGCTTCTGATGATACACTCACACCCGCTCAAACAGACTTAATTAAAAACATATTTAAACTGTCTCATTCAACACTTAAAAACCAGCTTTTCTCCACGTTGCATCCACTTATACAGCCGAGAACGACGTAGCACTAATTTTTCTCGAAATCCACCGTCTCATGAATAAGCCGGCATTCGAAATTTTGTCGAACAGGTTGGGATCGTTTGTTCTGCTGCGCTCATAGACGCCTTCGTTTTCTGCCCGCTCCATTGTCGCCGGCCACGTACTTACATGCGGTGGTGTAAGGTAGCTTGACCTAGAGTGTCTTTTTGACGGCAGCTGCCGGCCGGCGTCACATTATTATTTGTCACATATTTTTAAATTACGTGTGCACATTATGTATAGTAACAGTGATGCAGAACGGTTCTCACTTCTCAGGCAATCTGCTTAGCAGACGTTTATTCGGATCTATACTGCATCAATCAGAGCTTTAGTTTTTATATACCTGTCCAAGATCATTTGTGCATTCATTCGTTTTGTGATATGGCCTTTTCAGGTAAAATTGTTGTAAAGGTAAGGGCAGTGCCTTCGGGCTGTTATCTTTCATAATTAAAACCTTTATCAAGAAGTGCATATAATGAAAAGCTTTTATAAAAATAGTTTGTAGAGTAAGTAGAGAAAGTCTTGTAAATGTGGCACATTATGCTTTTTTAAGTTTATTTATGATTACGATTTCTATGAAGCACACCCACATTCACTCCTACATTGCTTCCAAATTGCATAAGGTAGAATGTAATTCTGATTTAAGGAAATTGTTCCAACCCATCCAGAAATCGATCCTGGGTTGGGAAACGCCACAAAGGCAGTGACTGTGTTAACATTTACATTTCTTGCATAAATTTCTTCCATAACCTGAGAATGTGAAGAAAGGAGGGGGGAAAAAGCTCATGGGAAAATTCCAACCACTTTTTGCTAATGAGGTACAGAATTAAAAGAAAATTGTTGCCAAACTCTCTGGGAGATCTTGTTAGTCTTTTCACAAACCAGATTTATTACTCGATATTTGAACGGCTTAACTCTTCTGTGAGTTTTATTTGGTGCTGAATAGTCAACATTTCAGTTAACAGAATCACGAACTTTCTTGCTACATTAGGTTTATTAAGTTTACCTTCAAGGACTATTTTATAATGCATCTTTCGTAGCACAGGACGTTTCTGGCTGCAAAAATTAAAATTATTTTGTTGTTTAACGACGCTGTCAATTGCCAGGATCACATCAGCGTCGCCGGTGTGCCGGAATTTTGTCCCGCAGGAGTTATTTTACATGCCAGTAAATCTACTGACATGGAGCTGTCGTTTTTAAGCACACTTAAAAACCATCGGTCTGGGCCGGATTTGAACCCGCGACCTTGGGAACAGTAGATCAGCGTCTAACCAACTGAGCCACCCAGACCGATATTTCTGGCTGCAGCCAGCGTGTGTAATACAAGGATGGGCAGATAAAACTTGCCTGTATTATCACGTTGCAATATATCTAGACGCAGATCAATGCAAACCTTCAAAACGAATAAAATGAATAAGTGAACGTGTCCTTTATTTAACTTCATAATGAATGAAGACATCTAGACATTTCCGTGCTCGTCTTTACAGGATCAGAAAAAACAATTCCTCAGGGTGATCGTGTGGATTCCTGATGCTATCCTTCACTTCATTAATGGAATGGGGATTCTACTCGTGCACTTTACACTTCAAATGCCTATATAACTAAACGTCATTTATGGAAAAATCTGGTGACCGCGTGGTCATAAGCCTTTGCCCACACTCCTCTCTTCAATGAACGAATACAGGTGTGGCCTCTCAGATGTGGCATGTTTCCCCATCTTGTTGAAAGAAGCTGTACTCTCTTCTTTTGTTATTTGGAGATACACTTCATCCAAAAACATGAAGTAAACATCTGTGTTGGCTGTGATGATAGTGTAATTTTTGAGGGCGCTCAATTACTTGGTCATCAGCGCCCTTATAAAATGTATCGTGGCAAAAGCCAGAATTAAATTCAGTATAAAATAAAAATATTAGTAAAAACACAATATAGATAAATATACCAAACAAACGTGGCAAAGACCAGAATAAAAACAAATTTATAAAAAGGTCCAAAAGGTATGAAATCTTGATATATAAAGTTCTAAATCTTAGATTCATTTTTGTCATTGCTAAAAACTTCAAAACTCTTTCGACTGCTATTTTATCGTTCGTCAGGACCTCTGCAAGTCTGACTGGTAGTTGCAGAGAGTCTCGAAGGTGTGCTAGGGAAACACTCTAGCAGCACGTGACGGACTGACAAAAGTTTGTCGCACAGCGGATAAAGAGGAGCAGGGTCCCTCTTAAAAAGGTAACCATGTGTATGTGTTGATTGCGATATCGAAGAATACTGGACCCATAAAGTGTTTCGCAGTGATAGCTACTGTTCTGGGAGTTAACCTCCGGATAGGTGAAATCAAATCCATGATAAACATCAGCAACTTCAACAACAAAGAAAAACACGCTAAAGAAAGGATAGCTAACACAATTTCTTTCCAAATTATATAAAATGAGACGGAGCCGCCTTTTGGTGTTCGAGAATTTAAAACCATCGCTTTTTTATGTGTAGCATGTTAGATCTTTTAAAATGCTGTTATCAGTAGCTTGTTACGGTGTAAAGAATATGAAAGCGTATAGCGACCCCTTTTAAACAGTTGACTATAGCTTCGGGTTCTTGAGTTCCTTTTGTGTACACGACATATGTAATGAATCTAATTCCACACACGCTTATCTCAATTAACATGAAGTAGATTCAAATATAAACTTATTTTTAGGACAGTTTGTAGAAGCTGTATAAAAATAAGCCATAATGGATAGAGAAACTAATGGGAATGTAATGCATAAGAATTTTTAAGTGCTGTTTTACCACTCAATAGTTTTTCGTGATGTCATGGAAAGCGCATGTAATTTCATGGCCAGCATATATGAACCCGCTTATGAACATTTGATTATTGCTTCGCTTTCATGTTCCTCTTGTGACTATAACGAAATGTGCAACAAGATCTTTTTATGAAAATGTTAACAGTTAGCATGAAGAAGAATTTGTAGAGGAAACATAAAAATAATACACAGTTGTTACTTGCGATGTCATACAAAGGATTCAAGGCTAGCATATATAGCAACTCATTTTTAAACATTTGGCTATCGCTTCAGTCTCCTTTATACTCCTTATAGCTAGAACAAATATGTAATAAAAATATTCCTGCAAATGGAAATTAATTTTTTCTCCGCACTAGTCGTGTGCAGGACAAGGTTGGACAGGGGTAGAATTGTGAAACAACAATTAATTTCCATTGATTGAGCTTAAATATTTACAATATAGTAAGTCGCCATTGGGGTATGTTATCTCGTATGAATTTGATATCTCCTTGTGGTTTACCGGGAAAAATGTGGAGTTGGAGAATTTAATGTCGTGTCAGCACGTTGGCCATGGTAGCTCAGTAGTTAGAGAGCCCGAACGGAGACCGGGCCATGGGTCAAATCCCAGCTATGACATTGAATTTTTTAGTCTCATTCTACCCTTTCCAACCTATTTATGCAAATGTTTATCTCGATTAACATGAACTAGATAGAAAAATAAGGTTTTATAAGAATGTATGATATGTACAAATGTACAATAATGAGTAAAGAAAATAAAGTGAATATAACTCATCAGATATCTATTGTAGGATAAAATACAATTCAGCTAAACACACAAATTACTTTATGAGCCTTGTTCTCGAATTTCTTACTGTGGTCTTGAGCTCCAACATCACAGTTTTTCATTTAACGGCAAAGTAGGAAATTTCTCCGACACGATGGAGTAATCACCAGGAGGATGTTCTGTTAACTTCCGGTTACAACATTCAGGTTACACCATCAGCAGTTCTGAGCACTGGCTGAAGAATAAGAACCTCAATGCGCAGTTAATTTGTTTTCTTTTTCTTCAGTTGAGAATGAAATATGACAGTCGTTAGCAAACGCGGATGATGATTGTTTTCAGTCCTCTTAGTTAAAAAAAAAGAGAATAAAATAAGAAATAAAAAGGAAACTCATGCCAGAAATGACAGAAGGGGAGGGGAAGAACAAGCAAGCGAGCAAAAATACCACAAAACTAAAAAGAAAAAAATCTGATGTGCTGCACTATCATGACTTTCTGTACTCTCGTACAAACAATTCTTACAGACGCTTGTTCTTCTACATATATTATGTTAATTGAGATAAACATTTGCAGAAATCATTCTATTCTAATTTTCTTGAAGGTGCAAGGAGAATGCGGGAATACAGTAGGCTTTAAGCGATACTCAAATCGTATAAAGTTGGCCACTATATGATGGGCATGAAATTCCGTTTTCTTTACATTGCCAAGGGATAGACATGTGAATAATGACCTACCATTTGAGAAAAGTACTGCAAAATTCAGACAAATAACAAGGAATATCTCCGAAATGGTTCACTCCACCAAAAATGCATTAGACAAAATTGTGTGTTTTAACAAGCTCTACGTTTTTGTGTAATAAGATTTTGTCTATTTCATGCGGTTTACCAGATAAGCAAAAGCCACAGGGTCCTTTGGTTTTGAGGTCATTGCCAGAAAATTCAAGATAAACATTTCACTTGTCACCAATGTATTTTAAAATATGGTATTTTAATCACACTCGTTTGATTTATTTTTGAGAAAAATGTTCCATGTAAAGGATAGTCTGGGGCGGGGATTTTCTTAAAAATCTTCGTGACGCATTTTTGAAATACAAGTTTGGCATTTAATCGACTTTTCATTTTTGAGTTATGCTGACGGACGGAAGGGCGGACACCCACACACTCGGACACAGGGACCTTTTTATAAACATGTTTTTTAAGATTCAGGGGGTCCCGAAACATTCAGATGAAATCTCAATATCGAATTTTTGGGTAGAACGCAATACCTCCCCGACTTGCTACAGGTAGTAAAGAAACTAATAAGATCCTAAACGTATGCATAGTGTTTCATTTGAAGTGAATTCGTTTTCTGAAATGAATGTGGTAGCTTAAATAACATTTATGATTATGGTTTTTTAAGGGGAGGGACTAATAAATAGTGTTCATGACATTATACGTACCGGAGTCATCCTAATCTGTAATGCATCGAGTAGGTAATGCTTTTAAATACTCGTGTATGACCCGAGGCTGTATGGTTAAGCTTTTAAACGCGAATGACGTATACATTAATATTATTTACCTCCTACGTTCTTAATGGAATTATTGTACAATGAGGATTTTTGTGGTGAATTCTCTCCCTTACTCTTTATATTTGTAATTTCTTACAACCCCGGCTATTCCTAATCACGGATGAAAAATTCCCTGATATTCACACAAAAGGAATGCAAAAAATTAGCGGAACTACTGACTTCCTTAAACTCCTTCAACAGTCTTCCGCGTTCTGGAGATAGTTACCCTTAGTGGTGAAAGAATTCTCGATCCGTAATTTTTAGATAAATAAAGCAGGTTGCATTAAAAACCTTTGTACTTTCTCTTTGATTCCATAGTTGTTTGATAACACAAAGTCTAAATATTTCACATACTGCAGGAGCCTTTAAAATATACAACAAAATAAGTTTCTGCACTCCCAAGCCACCAAGCAAATTTCTTTAGAAAAGATACACAGTCTGCGACCATCGAAAAAACAATCTTCTTAATTAATATAAAATATCGGTTCACTGAACCTTTGACACTGTTTGGTTACATGCACACATCTCCGGCATTTGATAAGGGCACTGGATCGAGTGTCCTTTTTATGCATGCGCCATTTTATATTTTTAATGCATTTTTTGATTTTTTGTACCTAATTAATTTATAATTTTACCACCATTTATGTCCTTATTTGGCCATTTTCTAGTATGTACACCGAGTATGTTAAAAGTTTTGCATTAATAATATTTTACACAAAGACATATTTTAAAACATTACAGATGTTATTATTCAACTGGGAAATATGACAATAATTGTACATTCTTTACTCGTATTCCTGGGATAAGACCATATTTATATTCAATGGTAAATCTGGAAAGGGTTCCTTATAGGTAGAAAAGTGTATTATCAGGGAAGTAGATATAATTAGTTATAAACTCATGTACCAAAATAGGGACGAGATAAGCAAAATTTCCAACTTCCACGCTAATGAGTGCCATAATCAGATTGCTCTTTTTTTATTTTTGTGTCGTGTAATAAGCTGTGAAATCCCATTGATTTGCAATTAGATGCTTTTGTATAATATAAGTACCCAAAATTGCTAATGCTATCTTGTAAGACCTGTCCCAAAAACAATTTTCTTAATTTTATTTTTATACTCTTCAAATAAGAACATGGAAAAATATTTTAACAAATAAGAAAATCTCAATTTTAGGCATTCCTTGTAATTGTTGCGCCACTGAAAAATTAGAGTTCATTTTACGCAGCCGTGTCATTATGCATACGTAATAATACTACATAAGAATTGTGATATTTTTGTTAAAATAACTTACTGAGATTATAGGGTATTTGATTTACCTTGTCTCATGCCTAAAGAAATAAATACGTTGAAAAGAGAAGCAGACACTCACCCCTTTGTCTTTTATGGGGAAGGTGGGAGAAGGTTCGACTCCTACTCAATCAGTGCGTTTCAGCCGACGAATGGTAGTTTTTACCCTCTGCCCCTAACTTTCATGGTGGAAGCGACCTTCCACTTTGGTGGTCCTAGAGACAAGTTAAACTACCGGAACCTACCTGCAACTCAACAAATGGGGTCAAAATATCACATCTTGGTAAAATTCCCCACAAAGAACGTTAGGTGTCAACTACCAATGAAATTTGGTTGAAATGCGAGACATTTCGAGCTTTTGTTTTCTTCGCTTTTATTATGCTCATAACTTGTACGGTCATGTTTGAGAGGTAGAACTGGAACTGAAAAATTCAATGCCATAGCCGGGATATAATATAAGAATTGTACGATCATGCTACACATTTGACGTTTTAATACAAACATGCTTAAGACACAAATGCCTATTTAACTGGTCCTGTACCATTAGGTGAGGCACTACGTTGCACTTTTAAAATGCTCCTCAAACCATAGTTAATCAATTTATCTTATATTTCACAAACTTTTAATTCAATAAATAATCAAAACATTGTTAAATTCAGCTTGTTTATTGCAATAGTATAATTAGAAGTATAGTAGAAAGAGGAGCAGGAACAGGTTGAACTGTTTAGCCCCCTCTTTCAGCCAGAATTGCCCATGCAGGAGCTGGAGAGATTTATAAATTATGCGTTAAAATTCTTGTACAGCATTTCATTTGAAATTATTTTATAATTCAAATTGAGGAGTAACATGTAAACAAACATTTTTATCTCTTAACTAATTAAAATTAAGAAATAACTGATCAACAGTTTTTATACACACCTGAAGCTATTAACAGTGAAGCAACATATTCCACAAATAACACAAATATGTAGAGACTAAAACTTCACTTCCATAAAATTGAGTTAAATTCAATATATCTCCAACGAAGCTCGTAACTTGGGTGGCCATGGCTAGTTTACCTTGAGAATGGCACGAAGATGTGTCGAAACGATCGTTGGAGATACATTGAGTCTACATATTTGTATTATTTGTGGTGATCAACAGTTTCTTTATATTTGTATACTAAGTTGAAATTAAACAATGGAAACGATATGACTAATCGTAGACTTCAAGGGGCATTTCATATTACAATAGCAAGAAGTGATTAATTATGAACAAAAATAAATATCGCAAAACGGTGGCTTGTTAAAATTGTATGTGAATAACAACAATCAATCAGAAGAAAACATTTCCCCCCAATTATTATATACTTGCTTTAAAGAATTCAACTCTTCGAGTTCTCTTTCTAGTTATTTTCTTTACTTTATTCAATTTTTCATTGTTAGAAGAGGTTTCTTTTCTGTTTCTGTACATATCTAGTTGTACCAACACAACAAAGATTGTGACTCTTTTGTGGCGATTGATATGAGTCAAGGGAGTCGCCCAACATATTGTCATGATTTCCGTCGCCCTCTATATTTCACACTTTTTACGTAGCTCAAATCTGCCGTGAATAGAAAATTAAGGCCACCTGCGGCCATTCTTTGCTTCACTGAGTAACACCGTGGGTATGTCGTTTGAACTTTCCTGTGAACATTACAATGGAGATATACAGATGTTTGGAATTTTCCTTTAATGAAATTCAAAATATTATCCAAGATACTGTGGAAAGATAAGTTTGAGAGCCGCGAAGATTCAGATTACGTTGATATATGTCCCCTGACACAACGGTTCGATCATATGCAAGATAATGTTAATAGTTTTCAATCAAGCTCAAAAGTAGCTGGTCTCAGAATCAACATAAAGAAAACCAAAGGATTTCGGATAAAGTTTAGAACTCAAAGACAGCTTTTGGTTGATGAACATTTACTTATTTGAATAGTATAATTACCAAAACTGGAGGATCATAGGAGGACGTTATAAATAGAATTAAGAGAGCTAATGTTATATTTGTACAACTTTACCTTGTTTGGAAAAGCAAAATTATTTCCAAACACACTAACCTAAATTGTTTTAAAAGCTATATTAAAGCTGTTCTTCGCTATAGTTCAAAGACTTGGCTCTCAAATAAAGTTGTAAATATGAAAACGCAAACTTTCATTAATAGATGCCTACGCAGAATTTTAAATATTTACTTATCAGTAATTATCACCAATGAAAGTTTGAGGAGACTGGCAGATGAAGAACTAATTGAAATTCAAATGAGAAGACATAAATGGAAGTGGATTGGGCATTCTCTGAGAAAACCGAAAGAGGCTGTCGAAAGACAGGCGTTAAGAGTGGAATCCTCAAGGAGCTCGAACTGTGGTTGTTGTTGTAGTGTTTAACGCCCGCTTTTACTACTACGACACCGCAGGCGATGACACTGATGATACATGAAGATGGAGCACCGGTGGAATGAGATGGCGGGGGAAACCGGAGTACCCGGAGAAAACCCGCCCTGACGCCGCTTCGTCCACCACGAATACCACATGCGGGTCCCTGGGATCGAACCCGGGCCGCCTAGGTGGTAGGCGAGCGCGCTAACCGCTCGGCCACGGCGCCGCCTCGAACTGTGGGACGCCCAAGGGTACAAGGAGGAGATCTGTAAGAGAAGAGCTAGAGAGCATTGGAAAACCATGGAATGAGGCCAAACTAATCGCTGCCAATCGTGTCAGATGAGGATCTCTCATTGATGCCCTATGCTCCAACTGTGTAAAGAGTTCACTAAAGATTGGTGTACTTACCTAATCTTAAACAAGTATGATAACGATGCAATAAATTATCATTTAAAATAAGAGAAATATAAACCAAAAGTATAACGAAAAATATAGGGAAATGAAAAATAAAAGGAAACTACTACAGTAACGTAGAAGTAAGATATTTTTGATTTTTATGCTTCAGGCTCGAGCTCGAGTTCCAGTTGGGCCAAGCTGGTTACTGGAGTTTTTGTTGAAGCCTTTCCTGAGTTCTTGGAATGGCCATCGAGTAGCTTTGAAACTTTGTTTAGCCAGTTCATTTATGGATTCATTTAAAATCTTTCTTAACGCTTGAGGTGATTTGTCAGTTAAAGTATGCTGAAATTTCAAGGTCAAAAATGAAAAACAAAAGAAACAATTAAAATCTTAACAAAGGAAACAAACGAAAGAAAGGCAATAAAAAAGAAACCCCTGAGAAATTTTGTTTCCTTTACATTTACAATCTATATTATGCTGCCTTCCTTACCATCTTGAAAACATTTGACAGTTACATTCACGTGACTTTCTCTACCTTCTCTCATACAAATAAAAGAGCCTATTCTTCTATTTACTTCATGTTAATAGAGATAGGTAAACCTTTACAGAAACGTTGGAGGTTCAAGAGATGCAGAAGGCTGAAGCGATAGTCAAATCTTTAAAAAGCCGATCGCTAATTGCTGCCCTTGAAATACTATTCTTTGTAACTCTACGAGAAATAAAGGTATGGAGCCTTAACATATCAATAAAGTAACAAGTATTTGAAATGTCAAAACCTATTGAAATGAATATATACAAATTTATTTTACATAAATTGTGCGTTTTAGCGAGATTTGCGTTTTATGTGTAATAAGTTTCTGTTTATTCAATCGTTTAAACTTTGACCTTGAGTTTTTCGTGGTTTTCCCAGTCGGCAGGCGAATGCTAGGAGGGTTCCCATTTTCCACGATTTCCTTTGTAACATTTCTCTTTCATTTCATTATCATCTTATAGGTGTGATTCTAGATTCCGTGGCATATGGCGGTACTGGACATATGCATGGATACTTGCTCAATGAGTAAAGCACTCCCGTGGACACTAGAGGGCTGCTTGATCGATTAGTGGTTCATCGACAGCTCCAGAAGTGGGAGGGTTCTTTGAGTTTGGAATTATTAGGGACTTCCGCGCGTCACTGAAGCCAATCTGCCTGCGATCTGTAGCTTCCTATGGTTAGTTTACATCATCTCTTCCTCCTGCTACTGATACTGTGACTACAACTACAACGACGATGACAACGTGAAATACCTACTAGTTCATTTTTTCTTTGTTTTTAATTGTTCCACCTATCGGCGCCTTTTCCCTTCGAAATATATTGTCATATCGTCATAACTGCAGTTGTACAGTTGTAATTCGATTTGTTTGGATGTGTTATATGTGTTATATGGCACACATTCACACTCCCGTTCATACTTCCAGGCTCTGGGGGATTATAGGAAATAATCTTCGCTAGAGAAAAATTCCCACCCCGTCAGTGAGGATCGAAACCGAGACTCCTCGCACAACATCTAGGTGTTCTACCGACGGAGCTAATTAATGATACAAATAAAAAAGAATTAGAGAATAAAAAAGTCAAATTACAACATTGACCCTGAATTAAACGCTTGAGATGTTGTTATGCTTCAGTTGAGAGAATTAGTTTCGCACTGAGTCATCTGTGAAAAGAAAAGCAGAAGTTCGATGCACCAAAGCTGCAGCCGGTAGGACATTTCTGAAATCTTGAGCGGACTCGTTATGTTCATTGGTGTATCTAATGTTTCTCAGCATAAAACATCCAAGGAATTTTAAACGTGATTATAATAAATAGCTTCAAGTCTTGACTCAATCACTCTGACAACTTGCGGAGGGGGACTTAGCATCTCGACCGAAAGACGGTCTTTTGTGCCTATGCCCCTGATTATTGTTTACTATGTGGAATGAGAATTTCGTACTCATGATTATGGCTTGCATTTTTGAGATTTGAAGAAAAGCTGGTGCTATGTGTGGGCTAAAGGAGACACAGCCACAAAGCTGAGGGCGAATTTAATAATTTGAATAATACTACGACTACTAGTAGTAATAATAATAATAATAATAATAATAATAATAATAATAATAATAATAATAATAATAATAATAATAATAATAATAATAATAATAATAATAATAATAATAATAATAATAACGATAACGATAACAACAACAACAATAATAATAATAATAATAATAATAATAATAATAATAATAATAATAATAATAATAATAATAATAATAATAATAATAATAATAATAATAATAATAAAATAATAATGATGATAATGATAACGATAACGATAATGATAATGATAGTGATAGTGATAATGAGAATAACAACAATAACAATAATAATAAATAATAATAATGATAATGATGATAATGATAATGATGTTAATGTTAATGATAACGATAATGATGATAATTATAACAACAACAACAATAATAATAATAATAATAATAATAATAATAATAATAATAATAATAATAATAATAATAATAATAATAATAATAATAATAATAATAATAATAATAATAATAATACTAATAATACTAATAATACTAATACTAATAATACTAATAATAATAATACTAATAATAATAATAATAATAATAATAATAATAATAATAATAATAATAATAATAATAATAATAATAATAATAATAATAATAATAATAATAATAATAATAATAATAATAATAATAATAATAATAATAATAATAATAATAATAATAATAATAATAATAATAATAATAATAATAATAATAATAATAATAATAATAACAATAATAATAGAAGCCCGACGATAAAATGTGTTGTCATTATAAACGTAACATTTTTTAAAATTATTGTACGATCAGGATGGTCATACATTTTTGACAAAGATCGTTTCAAGGATCCAAGCCAGAAACCCCAAAACTGGAAAATGTGTTGAACTTGACCCGTGCATTCCGCGATGACTTACGCGATGATATATAATGTTGCCTTTGAGGAATATTCTTTGACATGTTCCAAAAATTAATCCGGAGCTGTGTCGAGTACTGATGTAATCAAGACCATAACCATCTATATATCTTGCAGGATGCAATATTTCACTGTAACCAAAGTTTGTTCATTATGGCTGTATGGGAACGCAGACATTGCCTAAATTATCTAGAGAGCTTTTTTGTATAATGGGAAGTCTTGACATAGTCCTTCAAAAATTAACTTCTTTCTTGCGAAACATGGTCATTAAAGCTCATTAGCAGGTGTGTTGCTGGACTACTGACCATCACAGTTGTTTACTCTGCAAACTGTAATCAACTCTCATAAAATTATGAGGTTGCTGAATTATTATTTTTAGCCTTATCATATTCACCATGTTGTACTAGAACTTATACCACCACAGTATAGTAGGGAGTGATAAGTATTGGCCAAAACTACTGAGACGTAGTAAGAGAGCGATAGCCATCTTAATATTTTAATTTAGCTATGTTCAATTGTTTCTGAGAAAGGGGCCATGTATCATAAGATGTCATTCACCCGAGAAGTTGTTCGATGCAAAACTGAAGAAGACTAATTCGTATATATCCGCAAAGAAAGAAATAGCATTGCTTGAGCACATTAGAGCTGTCATACTCAACAACAGTAGTAATTTGTATAGTAAAACTTCGTCTAAAAGATGGGCTGAAGTTTACCTCTCTACTCCAATGTAGGAGTTATGAGAACATGTTTAAAATATAAGGATTATACTTGCAGTAATAATGTGTATATCAAATAAAAGAGGAAATTTCTATTAACAAGAGGGCAGAAAAGGACTTAAAATCTCATATGTAACAATTTTGTCATTTAGTCTCCTTTTAAGGCAATGCATCTGTGAACATAAAAAGTCCCAGGGCTTTGTAATTATTGCTTTTACTTTTTTTATCATATATTCAGAACATAAAACTGTATGTAGTGCACACATCATTTTAACGATATGCTGGCATTACTTAATTTTAATTATTTTAAGAAAAAACAATTTTTTGTTTATATATTATTGAATTTTATTTCTTCAAAGTGAATTAAGGAAAACAATTAAATTCACTGAACAATTTAATATTTTTAGCTACCACACAACAAATTTTAAATCCAAAAATTTTGAAGCTTTACTGAAAACTGAAAAAAAAAAAAAAAAAAAAAAAAAAAACAAGAAGAAGAAAAATGGAGTTTTAAGCTCAATGAGATACTTTATCCATGTGATACAAAACCGATTAAATAGCCATTTATGGCTTAAGCACTGTTGTTATTAACAAATTAACCGCGGCCCAGACCGATGGTTTTTAAGTGTGCTTGAAAGCTTCAGCTCCATGACAGAGTTACTGGCATGTAAAGAGCTCCTGCAGGACGAAATTCTGGCACACTGGTGGTGGTGTTATGATCCTCGCAATTGACGGCCTCATTAACGAACAAAATATTTTTAGGCTGACCCTGTAGAATCGGTAGAGTACCTGGCTGCTGTGCAAGGGGTCCCAGGTTCGATTCCTGGCATGGAGTGTGGGAATTGTTTTTAAATAGGACTATTCCCCGTCCTCCCTAGAGTCTGGAAGTATGGATGGGAGTGTGAATTTAATGTAAAAATTAATCCAAAGTAATAGGAACCCAAAGTTCAAAATCACCACTAAGGAAGTGAACACATGTGTCGGGCAATAGTTTCAAGAGGTTAAAAGCCACCGATATGAGCTTTGATGTTAAAAAAATTGTAATATTTTGCAGATATACGAGTACTATGTAGGTTCCATGCACTAGGCCCAGATACTTAACAGTGGAGCCAATCTGCAATTGGAATTGTTTAAACCTTCCAACTTCTTTTTAGGTGTGAATGGGATAAGTGTTGTTTTAGAGGGATTTACCCAAAGGTTTACCTCCTTGCACAATTTTTCTCATATTTCCGAGCTTAAGTCATGAGCTCGCATACTTGGTCTGGAAGAGTATGAAAATATAATCTGAAAATCCTTAACTACAGAAGCCTAGGTAGCAGATCATCCACAACCATGTCCCATAGGAGTGGGGATAATATGTCTCCTGCAGATAGCTCGGACACCTGGAGGGTTATTCAGCATAGTTTTTATTCATCTACAACAGGTGTTGTTTCCCATGCTTATTTGCTGCCAAGATTACAGATTCGCAAGATACATTGTCGAAAGCACCTTTTATGTCAAGGAATGCTCCACGAGCGATGCTTTGACAGTTCAGAGATTGTTCTATTCTCTTTATCAGCGAATGAAGAGCTGCCTAACATGATTTTTCTTGTTGATAATCATGCTGATTTGCCTTTAGTGGCCTTCTATTAGTGAGGTTTCTGTAATGTGATTATCAATAAGTTATTACATTATTTTAAAATAAAGGATGAACTAATTGGTCTAAACGGTATGCCTAAAATTGGTATCATGGTTTCCTTCCACTTTATTATTAGGGATGGGTAAATACCACAAGGACCAGGTGATTGAAATACATCTAATAAGGTTATAACTCAATGGATTTTATTATAGTCATTGTTGATATTGTCCACCCTATTTCGGAATCTTTCTTTTGAAGATCCGAGGTTTAATGGAGACAGTCATCTTTGGATTGATTGACCACTGAATCTGGGAAGTGTGCTTATTTAAGAAACTGAGATTTTTTCCCTTCTCAGTTTTTGTGTAGGTTCCATCCGGTTTTTTAAAGGTCCGAATGGATTATCTTATTCTTTGTTCATAATCCTTGTAGGCGCGCCATGCCAGAAGAACTGAGAAAAATTAAGTGTTAAGCTCATTGCGGTACTTTACTTAACTAATTATATAGCTATTTGTGGTTTAAAACTGTTCATGTTAAAAAAAAAACGTGTTTTAAGTATGGTAAAAATAAAGAAATTGCAAACATTTACATAATTTACCACATTTCACCGATGTTTTATTTTAAAAGGAACATAAGTAATCCTTCAATGCCAGCAAATCATTTCGCCGTGTCCAAATTAGCCTTAATTTGTCATAAAAATTGCTAGTCGTAATTACTTCACATGTTCTGATGTACAACCGGAACAGGAAATCTTGTTTTATTTTCAGGGATTAAACCTTGCTGGTTTGTTGCAGCTCCAATTATCACAGCTGCTGTATGCATTTTTTCCGTGGACGTTCCTGGTCTCTTTTTCCACTTCTTGGTCGATAGTTCAAACCCTTCCAGGGAATTTTATTGGAATCCATTCTACAGACATGCTCATACCATTGTCTCCTATAGTCTTCTATTTTATCTGTAGGACTTAATATTTCTAGTTCTTTACGAATATCTTCATCTCTTTTTCGTTCATTAGTGTATAT
Organism: Tenodera sinensis; assembly: GCA_030765045.1. Lineage (NCBI taxonomy): Eukaryota > Metazoa > Arthropoda > Insecta > Mantodea > Mantidae > Tenodera > Tenodera sinensis. The sequence goes on from CM060961.1 coordinate 176,234,886, forward strand.
TTTGCCACAAATCATAGGTATTTAATTTCTGTAGCTTCTATTCTGTTGTGTTTGCTTACTCAGGGTCCATATTTGTGGGCCACACAATAATGCAAGCACAGCCAATGATATATACAATTTTAGATGTGTTTCCTTTCCTACTTTCTTTCTCAATGTTCCTTTCAATGTGCCACATAAATACTGAAATCTTTGTAATTTATTATGTATTTTTCTCTATTACACCCCCAAGAAACACCTAGATAATTAAAATCTATTACTTGTTCTAGTGTTCCTCCATTCAGCACTATTTTTCTTCTTTGTGTTTATTTGTCACGCAGGGCCATAACTTTTGTTTTTGTTGAAGAAATGAGCAGCAAATATGAGGCTAATATCCCTCGTTTGGTTAATACGATATATTTGGAACGTAAAATTATTTAGGTGCAGTCTCTGTGTGCGTATCTTGAAGGAGATACAATGACCCAGGCAAATAGATGCTGCTACTTCATTTCCTTAACGGTACTCAACTTAGATTGTTGCAGACTAACGAAGTGTGCAGTCACTTGATGTTAACTTCCGCTTCTTGAGCAGGGCCAGATATTTGGTAGCGCCGCTCTGCAATGTACAATGTACTTTCCGCTTTGGTTGATACGCAACCTTTCCGGGATGAACTTACAACTGTAAGACAATAAAAAGAATAGACAAGAAAAGAGAAGTTACTCAGGTGTAACAGAAGAAACAACTGTGAAGTTACTTCCTAATGTAACTGTTTCAGATAGTGGTAATTAACATTAATTCTTACGTTATACCTTTGTAAATGCATGTATGACAAAAACTTTGAGGTTATTTTGTCCACGAAGATAACTGTTACCATTTGCATCAATAAAATAATAGAAATGACTATTGCAACTGCAAATAGACGTTACTTTGTACAGCTCAAGTATTTAAAAATATTTATTGTTTATAATAGGACTTGCAGGAGAAATATATCAGGCCCTATTTCAAAATAAGGTTTTCTTTTAAATCTTTCTGTTGTTTATTGCAAACGAAAGGAAAACAATTGAACAGTTGTCGACTGTAGAGTAAGTGCATGAGTAAACATAATTCCAGTGCAAGCTATTTCATAAGTTTCACTATCTAGGCTCGAAAGGGTATAAATGCCATCTTAAGAAGTGATTCAGTATACAAAGAAAAATGAAAAATTATAATAAAATTTTAGTCTTTGAGTATTATTCCAGTAGAAAGAAAGCGTTTTCTATATTTTTCATCGCATTATAGTTCATACTGACAAACTAGCAACTAATGCATATTTTCTGTTTCTTCGGTTTCCTCGCTTTGTCGCAGAATTCAGCATTTTGTTTTCTACAAATCACATTTACCCCTGTTAATACGCCGCTACAGCGGCTGGATAACCGATCAAGCACGCCTCACATTACTGTGGTACCAACTCGGTAGTACCGTTTTTATCTTCAACGTAAAGATCATTACTAACATTGTGCGCTATTTGTTTTACATTAAAAGGATAAGGTAGTTTGGTTATTAGTGAAATTTATTAAATTTCTGTTTTATTACATCTCTTTAATTTATCAAATAAAATTGTTCATCTTGTTTTCTTTCTGTCACTAATTGCTCCAATAGGCACTGAACATTCTGCGTTTTACAGTTTTAAAGTATTAGTACACTTTAAGAGGGTAATAATTCAATGTTTAAGTTAAACTATTTATTTGTTCCTTGTTTTATTCAAACGTAAACATGCTATGCTTTAGCTAGTTTCATCAAACATTACACATTTTGCTGAAAATATGCGAAAAATTGTCTTGGGAATTTAACTCCATTAACACTATGCTGTAGAAAATTACAAAATATCACAAGTGTGATATTCATACAAAATTACAAAAATATAATAAATTGAATGTGGTAATAAGGAGACATTTTGGCAAACAGATGACGACCGATACAAAACTGAGACTACATAATATCACATAAAAAGCTACTCTCAGACACAGAAGTGAAATTTGGATTTTAAATAACAGAAATTCACATAAACTTGAAGTAGCCCAAATGCGTTTCTTGCGATCACTTTAAGAGTTACTAGGTTGAACCACCAAAGGAATACAGAGAAAACCTTGAACTGCCAAGTTTGACTGAGGAGATAGAAAAATACCAACGAGAATGGAAAAATCATTTGATGAGAATGGAAAGAACTAGACTACCAAAGCTGGTATTCCAGTGCGCTCCAACTGGTCTCAGGAACCAAGGAAGACCAAAACGGCGGTGGAAAGACTAAGACCATCTTAACCAGGTTTATCGTTACAGGCCACATGTCGTGTTTATGTCCTAAGGCTTCTGTTTATTGTACCACATATTTGTTGGAACATAGGCAACTTATTTCTAAAATCATTTTCAAATTTATAGCTGACATATGTTTCTAAATATTTAAAACTCATGAATTGCTCTAATATAACATAATTAATTACAACTGTATTCTAACAGCATATTTACCTCGGAACGCCATTGTTTTTGCTTTGTCGAAACTTTAAAATTATAAATGTCATAACTTCTGTAAAATACACATTGCTCTTTTCAGCTCGTATTCGGTTTTACTTAAAATTATCTGATCATCAGCAAATAGCTTCGTCTTAAGCGTAAAATATGGTGTAATATGAATGCCTCTATTAATTTTAAACATCCACTCTCTAATCAGATCATCTATATAAATGTTAAACAATATATTCTAAAATGAGAAACATATTCTAAGATAGTCAGCTAAATTCAATTTCTGTTCCCATCACTGTTTAGGTTAAAAATATCACAGAACACATTCATAAAATTCTCTAAATCTACAGCAACATTTATAAGAACTTGTTATAACTTTGGATTCAACAAAGACTTCATGTGAAGTCACGCTGCAGTTATTACGGTAAAATGTAACGGCTTCCTACAAAATAAACTGGGGCATGCTCTTGAAGGAGAGAATACTTTCTGCTGCAGTGGTCATGGCAGATAATTAAAAAGAAAGAAGCTATAAACTTGCAATGAAGGCGTTTCATGAGTTAAAAAGCCAGAGCTGTTGTAGTTAGAAACATTATCTTCAAAAGTGGCAATAAAGTGTCTAAATTGTTTTTTGTTGCTTGTTTAGGACTAGATTAAACTGAGGTCTTTGATAAAAACGGTTAACTGTGAACATCAGTGAACATAATCTACTCTTTAATCCTTTAACATAGCTTTCTCGATGTTAATAAAAATAACGGATGTTCACTTTTTCTGGTTTGATCATTTGTCTCTCCTTCCACAGAATACGGGCTTATATTAATTCTCTGTTTCGTAAACACATCTGGAAGTATCACGCTTACACACTCATCTTTGCCAACACATTTTTTTTTTTTTTTTGTAATTTTTGTAAACGAACATATTCAGTAACTTCTCGTGTTTTGTTAACACTTGAATTAGATGTCACTTGGGATACGATTCACCATTATGTCCTTTCGATTAGCGAAGCGACTTTTATTGCGAGAACTTCAAATGGATATATGAATATGTGGTGTAATTGAAAGATTATAGCGTTAATGGAGTTTTGTCAGCATTGTTCTCCTTTGTCAGGCTCGTACTTAAAGACAGGATTATTAGAAGGCTATGTGGATGAAGTGAATTCTTAATTATTACTCGTACTTGAAGTCAGAGGCTCTGTCCGGCCGCTTGACCCTCATTTCGTTATTTACGTGTATTAAACTCGAACGGGTTGTTATTCGATTGAACATAAAACATCGTTTAGTTTTGCTTTTAGCTGCGGGAATGTGCGGACACATCAAAGCATTGATTGCTACATGCGGAGTTTTTTGTTGGATAGCTGTGTCGTTATGAACGGGTTTACATTTGATTGGTGGATGGCCGTGTCGTTATGAGCGGGTGCACCTTTGATTGGCGGATAGCTGTGTCGTTATGAACGGGCGCATCTTTGATTGGTGGTTAGCAGCATAGATATGAAGAGGTTGATATAATGAGGCCCATTACAGTGGCGTTTAAGAGCTACATTATGCCATGGTCGGCATAAATATATAAAATACTTCTGTGTTTCTGGCTCTAACTGCTTAAACAATTCATGACTCTGCTGGAATGAATTGACATAAATATGTTTCATTGCCAACTTTAGTCTTCGCTGTTCTTTAATCTTACCCAGTACAATAATAAATACTGTAGTTTAATTTTCTTCGTCCTGTCCACTGTACATCACAGATGACTTGATTGAAGAAGTCTATCAGCTTTGTTTATTCCTATAGTTTATTAAATTTTGGGTCCTAATGATCTAGCTGTCGACTGGCCCTTAAACCCTACCCACTCACTCACTCACTCACTCACTCACTCACTCACTCACTCACTCACTCACTCACTCACTCACTCACTCACTCACTCACTCACTCACTCACTCACTCACTCATTAACTTTTGTGTGGACACTACTCTTTTGCTTACTTTATTTATTTGGAACCATATTCCATAAAATGTTTAGATCACAAAAAATTGTTGGCAAACTTTATAGTGTTGATAACCACATTAAGAGCATCCAACTATGAGAAAGAAAATAGGATTTAAAATATCACATTGTCAGCTGTTTTACTTGAAGCAAGCATCGTTCGGAGCTCGAGGTGCGATATCTTGTTAACGGATGATGTGCAGATAATCCGGTATTACTAGAAGCCCACTGTAAGATATTGCGGTTACTGCGGTCACAGGATTACTGTTAGTAACACTAAATAACATATCTGCAGAAGATAACTGTCTCAATCTCTCTGTCTTACTTTATATGGCGCTTTAAATTAGAAGGCAATTTTAAACATTTTTTAAACTTTACGTATACATTATGAAAGTGAAGCCGGTTAATTTAATTACCTCACATTTTACTCTAGATCGAAGATGAAGATGGTTACAAAGAATCACGTTATTTTCAGAATGAAAACAAGCCTTCATGGGAAATCTGCTCATTATTGCATTTGCTTAAAGCAGTATAATGATTTATCATTTACGTTTTAGGCTCGCTGGCGGCCAATTGTTGTAGAATGCAACAGAATTTGGAAAACTGCGAAACACTGGACAATGACCTCAAGCTCTTGTCATTGTCATGGTTTATTGTGTCCTCGGCTGTTTCAACCAAGGACGCTCAAAATTTGTTTTGTGTGAAATAGTGACATTTCGCACATCGCGTCACTAAACACGGTATTCGCACCACCGTGTTATCCAAGATACAGGATAAATACAACATGGAAAATATCAGAAAAGCTCTGATATGACACACGAGGACCGGGGCTTCAAGAGGGACAAAATCAGATATGCTAATTTTTTGGACAGGGGTGGCTTTTAATATTTATAGTCCTAATTTCATAATAGAATTGAGCTAAAAAAATAATATTAACATGACACACGTATTAATGATGGTTTTCACCACTGTGTTTGTGCGTATGGGGAAGACTACTAAAATAACAAATTTTAGCTTTTTGTGTAGTGTTATTAATTGGAAGTCACTTTTTAAGTTGGTGTGTACCTACTTTGATTGTAGGCACAATATTTAAATTTTAAATATATTTTTAAAAATGTTTCTAAACCTAACATTTTGTACAGTGATTTTTGTACTACTTCACAGAAAAAAAAATAAATAAAAATAAAATAAAAAAATAAATAAATAAAAGCTCGTACACACATAGGGATAGAGAGGTAAACTTTAGCTCATTGTACGGAAAGGTTTGTCCTACAAATTAATACTACTGTTACAGCTTCTCTGTGTTCAAGTCATATAGTTTATTTCTTTGGGAAATATACAAGGTTATTTTCTCCACTGGCAGATAGCGTTTTCTGCCATAAATTACTCATTTCTCGGAAAATATTACAGACAGCTAAATTAAATTTTAGGATTATGAAAATAGGGTAGAAGTGCTGCTGTAGATTTATTTTATTCTTAATAAAATAAATCTAGAACTTATTTAAACTACATCCTGTAAACTTTTTGGTTTCATATGTTAAACAGCTTCGAGATAATGGGACATGAATTTAGCAAATTTATCACTGAAGGGGAAGGAATTTTATTGTTCCCTTAAATGCAATTTATTTTTCTGTTAGAAATTTACCTCTGTTGGTTTTAGTGCCAATTTACTGACACCACTCTGTATCATGGTGCTTGGGGTATTTATACCGTTACCCCATGACAAGAATTGTTATAGAATCTTGAAATTAGAAGAAGCAAATTTGTTAAGATAGTGCTTGAAATAGACAAGAGGCATCATTTTAACTTTGGGGCTGGGTTAAAGGATTACTAACCCTATCCGGCCTTAAAGTGGGTGTGGATGTCAACATTACGCCGTAGCACAACTTTCAGCGCGAGTGAAATGGTGAAGTGCGATTGGAAATAGTACCTTACTACATTGCGTATTTTATCGCTTATTTAATACTTTCAAGTAATGATCGGGGTGAATAAATACCGTAATTCAACTTACAAACATTTAAACATGAACATAAGTATTTTGCTTCCATTTATAATCGCCCGGTACTCGGTAATTCTCCGATTGCGTTAGTGTAGTGAAGTGATGCTCTGACACTTGTATTACTAGTAATGCACGTGCATTCATGTAGTGGAGTGTTCAGTTTCTCAGAGTAGTTAAGGAAACATATAAGTGGAAAGCCTCTAAGAAGTGGTGAAATGTGTTTAACTTTTTCTTTGAACGTTATGACACCCTGGCTGTGGAAGACGTAACCAAATTGACATCTGAAGCAAGTGGTATTTCTGTGTACACTGTTTCAACGGAAATGAAACAAACAGGAATTGTAAAAGTCCCTAAAAAGAAAAGGGAAGAACCATTTAGTGTTTTTGGCGAAGTGGATGACTTAAGTGTTATTCGCTTTAAAATTCATAGTTTCTGTTTAAACAGCAGGCCTCCTATAGTAGATAATGAGCAGTGAGCTAGATCTTCCAAATTTTAGGTCAACCGTGATACATACTTTGTTGAAAGATATTGGGTTTCACTTTGCAAAAAGAAAGACAATGTGATATTTGATCGGGAAGCTTTGGTGGTGTGGAGAGGTTATGTGAGATGTCGGGGTGCCGCGCCTCAACCTGATGACTGAGGTTAACCTAAGTTTTTACTCACAAAATTACATATAACTGTTCTTAACGAATTTAATAAGTTAATGTAGTTTATTTAATAAATATGAGCGGAGTGCAATTCTAACTGCGGTTCCGATAACAGTCGGATGTAAAACAGCTGTGCGCAGACAACAACACGTGCTTGTTGGCGGAGTGATACAACCGCAATGTTTATGTGCGTATCCACTTTAAGCTCGGAGAGACTACAGTAACTTAGAAATAAGTAGTTAAGGAGATTATCCTATTTGCTATGCAAGAGCATTCTTATATTTTTTGTACCTATGGCAAGTAGAGGAAATATATTCCACCCAAAAATTCAACTTGAGATTTGACTGAAAACACATATTTTGATAGGCCCCTGAATCCAAAAAGCATTTTAGAACAAAATTCATGTATGTGTCTTTGAACGTCCAAAACGAAATGTCCAATGTATGCTAATCTATTTGATTTTAGCATATAACAAAGATACAATACGAAGACTTTCAAGAAAATCTCGCATCAAATTAGTTTTTATAGTTTTTATAGGAAAGATTTTTCAATCCTTTCGGTTTTATCAAAAATAGCTCTTACAGTTTTGATTAAAATACTTATAATTTGAGATATTTAATTGCGAAATAAAACAAATGCCTTGAATTTCCTGGGAATAACCTGTGAAGTTATTTGCATTTGGAGCCAATTTAATATACTTTTATACAACTGGTATACCGTAAGAGATGGTCAAAAATATTGTCAAAGTAACTTGGTTTAATAACATTAGCCATTTTGAGATATAGTTGTTATTGGGTTCAACTTTGCAATAATTAGTCTCCTAATAAACTTTATAAAATGTTGCAATAGGGCGTAAAACATGTTTATATCACTGAAGATTCAAAAAACAATTGTAGGTTGCATAGAATTCTAGTTCGATGTTAATGGAGACATCATTTTAGTAGACTACAAAGGCAATATTTTATCCACTGCTTCCGTATCTAATTTTGTATACATTTTAAATAAATAATTTATTTTTTTGTACAGTCATCAGCTTTTTTGAAGATTTTTCTGTCCATCCTGGCCTGGTCTAAAGAGAAACCTTGAAATCATCATCATAATGATATTCAAGATTGAAAAGAGTGAATGACTCACTTTCATTTCGAAGTAATGTTTCTGGGCTCTTTTTCTCTTTTTAGCAATAATCGCTGTTTATACGCCACAGTGAAACATATTTTTGAGAAATTTTCCGGGTCACTTTTTCGGAGAAATATTAATACCTACAGTCATTGCTACATTACGTTCTATTTTACTGCATTCCTTTTCATTTGCGACAAATGTAACAATAGAGCCACGTAAGCAAGCAGACAGATTACACAATATGTACACTGAACGTTATATTGCAGATGCGTTTGTAACATTTTGTGTATCTTGTGTTCTGATATAAGTCGACATTTAAAGGAGCAATAGGTACTAAAATCTGATGTATTGCATTCGCTTAACTTTTTCTAATGACTTTTCCATAAACTAATCTGACAAATGCTTCTTCTCCTATTTGTTTTTTCTTACTGGAGATAAACCTGCATTAAACATTTTACATTTAAAACCACCTAACCATTTTTTTTGCAAACGTTCGAAAAAAGCATATGAAACTCAAGTGTAATACCACACAAATATTTAGTTAAACCAGATAACCCAACCTTACCCAGACTCTATGGCTTACCCAACATAAACCAAGTATAGCAATGAGAGCTGTAGTTAACAGCATAGACTCACCAACTTACAAACTGGCAAAATGGCTAACCAAAACTTCAACTCATTCCCTGAATTGGACAGCCTGGGCATCAAAAATAGTTATGAACTCATGGAACACATAAAAGACTTTAAACTAACAGAAGAGGACACCCTCGTCTTGTTTGATGTCAAATCACTATTCCCCAGTATACCACTAAAACAGTTCCCACTCTTAATCAAAAACTGGCTCAAATCAATTGGTAAGTCATCACTAGAAATTACAGACTACATAGAACTCACCAATCTATGCACAGACAACATTTCTTCCAGTTCCAGACAAAATATTTCCGTCAAACTTCAGGTTTACCAATGGGCAACCCTCTCTCACCCTTCTTGGGAGATATTTACATGAGCACATTGGGAATAAGGATGTGGATGTTCAAACTCTGGCAGTGGTACATAGATAACATATTTGCAATAGTTCCAAAAACACATCGGTGATGCTCTAAAACTTCTAAACATCCAGAAAAAAAGTACAAAGTTCACTGTGAAATTGGAAAATGACGAATAGCTACCATTTTTGGATTTACAAATAGAAAAAAAGAATAGAATAAACTTCAGCATCCACAGAAAACCAACACAGACAGTTACATAAAAGCTCATAGTTACATTCCAAGAATGTAATGTTCTTGATAAACCTTGAAGTGAATGAATGTAATATAACATAGACTCAGGGGTCTCCATCTAGGGGATATGTGAATAGCGACCACAAGGTACCCAAGCTGAGCAGAACATTACTTCCACTTACTGGTGTTTTGCTCCTCACTGTAACCTTTTTATCTGACCTTACCTTGGTCATCTCTTGTTCTCTTCCGACCCTGATGCTATTAGGGTTCCCGAGGGCTAGGGAGTCTTTATTTTTCCAACCTCTCCATTTCTCTGTAAAATCTTACCCCTAACATGCTGACCTGTCATGGCATGTAATACGTCCTCTGATTGGTAATCAGAGGATATGGTCGGTGAATTTATTTTGATAACTCTCCCGGTCAGGTCGGTGAGACCCGTAAACCAACGACAGGTGTGGTCCTCCAGACATCATTGTCAGAAATCCAGCATTAGCTAACAACAACATTTAATTGTAGGTAAGGCCTATTTACACTATCACATTTCTGTGTCACGCAAATGTAATCGCATAAATACGGTAAACATTTTACAGTGTAATATAGCATACTTCTATGATAGAAGTTATAGACTATCACACCTTTGATCACATCTGTGACTGATTACAAAGCAAAATGGTAGACTGACTCTGGGGTCTAGTGGTTAGCATGCTAACCTTCAAATCCAAAGATTCTGGGTGCGATTTCCGGTGGAGTGTGGAAATTTTTCTTCACTCAGGATTTCTCCCCATTATATAAATGGGAGTGTGAATGTGTTTAAAATTAATATAATAACCAAAAGTAATACAAACCCAACGATTAACACTACTGTGAGCGAGTGAACATCATTGCTATTGAGCAATTGTTCCAAAGGTAAAAAGCCACCGATATGAACAAAGATTATAAAAACAGAAACAAAAGACTGGAAATATGTAAAGTATAGCAGGAGTCATTAATGAAGTACATGAAGCATTACAGCGACTGATGTCAGAAAGCAACTAAATGCATTGAAAAGCCAATATTTAGGAGAAAAAACGTTTATTCTTCGATTTCTTGCTTAGTATTAACGCAACAAACATTTTTGCATTTACAGTTGCAGCACATGCTGTTAACTGTTGGGTATCCATTTTAAAACTGTGATGTCATATATGATAAAATATTCGATGTACTGTAATGTACTCAGCATTCTAAATGTGATGTGATAACTTTGAAATTTCATACTCTCTGTATGACCACGTGAAAAAATATCTAATAGTGACTTAATATTTGAAGAAAGTATAAGTAACTGCAAATTCAATCAATAACAACGAATATGTCGGAAATGGTTAATGCCAAAGAAATAAAACAAAAGAAGAGATAAGGTATAAGAATAACCAAATAAGATACGAATATCAAGCCTTAAGAAGATCTATCAAGGCAGGCATATTTTTATCAGCCCGTTAGGAAGCGTGACGTGGGTCGACCAAGAAGACGGAAGGATGCAATTAGCCTCAGAATGGGACAGCAATGACCCATCCTTGAGAGGAACATGAACAAGAAGAAAATTTGCATTATTTATATGGATTTAGGTAGTAAGATTTTGCCTATCTCTTCACGTTGCATCCATAGAAGATATTGCACTTCAATACGAAGTTTGTATTTGTTGGATGTTTCATTTTTGGGTTATGCTGTTAAAAAGATACACCAGTGTACATAAATACGCGAGCGCACACGCACATACAGAAACACAGAGGCATATGGATCTGTTAATTTTTTTTTTCGAGGAAGCTCCAAACATGCATTTCCGGTGGAATATGCACAGAGAATTTTTTAACAGCATGCTGCTTCCTCTTTCGTAATAGGTAGTTGGCAGAGAATATAATTGGCAACATTGAACAATTTAAATCAATAACAAATATCACCATAGTGACTAATGTCACAAAAACGTTACTTGAAATAAATTGTGTGCTATTTTGTGCAGTAAGGTTTTCTCTACCTGTTTTAGTTACCAGGTATATAAAATTATACATCTTTCCTTCCGAATGAAGAGGACTTCCCAAAAATTTCAAGATGTAGATGTCATATAAATAAACATCTTAAACACACGGTCTTTTAACAAAAATCGTAGGTCATTTGGGAGAAAATCGAACATTTCGAAATGTATTCTGTGTAAAGGGATGTTTGGAATGGAGTTTTCTTGAAAACCTTCGTGTCGTATCTTTGAAATATGAAGATACTTTGGGTAGTAAGATTTTGTCTGTCTTTTACAGTTTACTAGTTATGCATAAGCCATTCAGAATGAAGAACACTTAGGAAATTAAAGTATATATTTCACTTGTATTGACACATCTTAAACTTATGGCAATTTAATGAAAATCGTTAGGTCATGTGAAGTGTTGTTTGGAGTGGAGTGGAGTGTGGAGTTTAAGGGCCCGTCGACAGCTGGGTCATTTGGGCCGTGTTGTTTGGGATGGAAGGGATTGTTTTGAAAATCTTTGTGTTACATCCTTGGAAGTAGCTGAAGAAGTCTAGTATTTAAGCGCCTGTTTGTTTTTGCGTTTTGCGTTTTGCGCACACAGAGATAGGCACATATAAACACATAGGTACATACACATTTTTCTAAAAAATACTTTTTTTCTGCAGTAAGGGAGCATCAAAACGTGTATTTCCGGTGAAATCCTGTTATATGGAATTTTGGGTGGAATACAATACTTCCTTTACATGGCAGAGAAAGTAAAAATGCCTTTTTTGGATTCAGGGGGGCTCAAAAGATATATATGGTGAAATATCGACATCGAATTTTAGATTGGAGCACATTACTTACTCTATTTACTGTATGTAGTAGGGAAATTAAAATAAAAAGACGAAGTGAGTGTATTCATGCTGAACGCACCCCCCCCCCCCACAAAAAATCACTGAAGTTCAATTAAACAAACAAAATTTAACGGTATAACACCGAAGAAATGAACATGCATTGCGTGAAGTTGCGGCTAAAAGCTATTGAGTCATCTTTGCTGAATTCTGTGAACTGAATGCAATGGAGTTAATGCCCTCAACTAGAGCATGAAGAGATGTTATCACAAGGTTTTATTGTAAAAAAGCAGAAATGTAGCAATCATATTTTTCTAAATAATATGATGACATTCTCGTCCGGAGCTAAAGGACACGTATCGCGTTGCCCATCCAATGTATGGCATTGAAATCACAGGATGTAGTCTGAAAACCCCGGAAATTCATATAAAGCCTGTTTATGCTCAGTTTGCAGATATACAGCGCCATCCTGGAGGGGACCAGTGGCCGGCCTATTTTAAAACACGTAAAATAATTACACTGCACAACACTAATAGGCTATTGGCTTCTTATTCAAGTTACTGAAAGAGAAGCTGAAAGGCTCTATGCCAAAATAATGCTCTTAGTTAATGTAATTTGTTTTGCTATGAAACTGTTAGTCTGTGGACATTGTGTGGACATTCACACAACTTTCTCTATTAACCAGCCAAATGGCACCGCGATAACTTGTGAGGCTCACATTCAGGAGGCCCTGATTTCAATTTCGTCGACCTTTCACCCTGAACTTGGGGTTTTCATGGTTTTCTGTGGCCGGTAGGCGTATGTTGGGCTTATTTCTCTTTCCTTCACATCATTTTCGTTTCATTGCGTTTTTTCTCAACTTTCAGCCGTGCTACAGGTTTCGTGGGACATGGTGGTGCCGACAGATGGCGCGGATGCTTACTCAAAAGGAAGAGTATTTTCCGTGGACATTAGAGGTCTGCTTTGTCGAGGGGTCGCTCGCTCTAGGCAACTCCACCAGTGTGAACGGGTCTTCGGGCTCGAAATTGTTAAGGACTTACGCGCGTCTCTGTGGCCTGTCCGCTAGCGGTCCATACCCTCCTGTGGTTCCTTCACTTCATCCCTTCGTTCTGGGGTGGTAACTACAAAAAGTGTGCCATTCCTTGTATAACCCTGGCCACTAACCCTGCCAGGCAGTTGAGTTGCAATTCAGGCAACACTTTTTGTTGTGAACTAATGGCAACTACATCCTTTTCCTGTGCTTGATTTGGAGTAGTGTCTATAAAACATCGGCTGAGTTATTCCTTAGTTGAGAAGATACATTATTTTACTGTCTTCTGTCAGTAACAAAAGCATATCCTACCTTTTAGCGTTAAATTTCAGAACTTAAAGTCCTCTTTTTAACACGATAATCTGATAATCCTATTGCAGCTAAAACAGTAAACTTGCTTGCACATGATCACCTTAGGACAGAAATCAAGCCCCTATATTTCAGGCAAAGCTTCATATGTAAGTGCATGTATTACAAACAAAAGAGTCGAGCTTGCCAGTTTAAGCAGTTCTCTCGATCACTTATAATGAAATATACAGAAATGTACAAAGAAAGACAAAGAAAATCTTTAGCGGATTTTGTATGTTTTCTGAGGTCTTTCGAGGCGTGAGCTTGACCGTTAACCTGGACACTCAAGCTTTCTCCTTAGATTTTAATCCCTTCAAGGCGTATCGTGTACTAGCCAATAAGATATGGCTACCAATCATGATAAGAGGTCTGTATGACAAACGGAATGCTCTCACTCTACCTGTTTTAGCCTGTACAATCCAGAGTGTAAACATAATTTCGTTTCTATGCCATTTTATAAACTTTGTTGTGATTATTGGCGTAAACTACTTATAACAAGGAGTGGCACACCCTTTCACCGTGGCCTAAAGCAACTAATAATATGATCATGGCTTCGTACAACAATAAATGATGTGACAGACGCGAGCTGCAGTGAGATTGTCTTTGGCGCAAGTTCACTACTTGCAATCAAGTTTTGTGGCCGCGCAGTATGTTTTGTGGTACCTTGTGTATTATGCCGTGTCCCATGGTCCAACTTTTTTTTACCAAACTTTTTGTATCCAATGGAATTGCACACAAAAGAAAAAGTGTCTGTCACACTAGATGAATTTTGGTCCAATACAAATAACTGTTCACATAGCAAGTGTGAAAAATGGTGGAAGCAAATATTAATTTAGCGATTGCTATATTAAGTATAGTTTTGGGATATACTTCCACGAGTCTGAGTAGGAAGAAAATATGTATTAGAATCAAACGACATTGGTGGATACAGTCATGGTTACAAAGAAGAGAACAAGGCACGGGCCGAGTGTATTGGGTCTGCTAAAAAACGAATTGAGGTTAGAGTAACCGGAAAATTATCGCCATTTTCCAGGAATTGGCGAATATTTATATCTCAACCTTTTACATCATGTAGAAGGCAAAATTACACACCAGGACACAAATATGAGACAAACTATTACAGCGCGAAAGAGATAGAACAATTGTAATGGTTTTAATCTTAGTATGCATGGATTTGAACTCATTTCATAACACACTACTAACTTGATTTCTTATGATTTGTGAAATATAGCTATGTAATAACCACCTCAGTGATACACGTCAATGGTCACGAAAAATCGTTAATGAATATTCCATAAAAAATTAAACGTTTTATAAAATACCCATCATATTAAAAGAGCGACGAGCTGTATATACAAAACAGCTGACTACATGTTGCCTGCGTAGTCCGCCATATTGTTACGTTGCTGACGCTGATTGGCTATTTTCAAGTTGGATGGAAAAATTAGACACAACTCAATCGCACTGTGTACAAGCAGGTTGAATACAAAAAATAGGATAGAAATTGTATGCAACAAAATTGTATCCAACTCTTGGTGTCTCCTGATGCACTTTTGTTGTATGCAATGCAAGTTGGACCGTGGATCATCGGCATTATGGTGAACGTGTGTCCATAAATGCAACTAAAATAATGAATAAGTGTTTTAGGACAGCAGATGCTTTTATTTTAATCAATGTATTTTTACTATTTTACAGTTGACGCACCATGGCCATGCTCCTTCTGTCGTTTGTTGCGGCTACAATGCCATTAGTCATGGCTGTACCAGCATTTGTTCAGCATGAAGACTTTCTACCCCCTGTTTCACCAGCGGAAGACCCGCCCCCAGAGCTTGGGAGACTGGACATGTTTGGCGATGAAGATTCCGCAGATTACCAATGGGTAGAAGATCTGACAGGGGCTCCTCGTGCCTTTACGGCTAGACGGCGTGATTTACAGCAAAGTGCATTCATTGTGGACGGACTTCCTCATGGAACCAAGGCTTCTCTAAACAATCCAGGTAATAATAGTGATGATGATGATGATGATGATGGTGATGATGATGATGATGATGATGATGATAATAATAATAATAATAATAATAATAATAATAATAATAATAATAATAATAATAATAATAATAATAATAATAATAATAATAATAATAATAATAATAATAATAATAATAATAATAATAATAATAATAATAATAATAATAATAATAATAATAATAATAATAATAATAATAAAAATAAACCTGCTGTTTGTCTAATCAATGTAATAGTAGAATAGTGGCCCACTTCACCTGGAATCGTCGCAAGTAGATATCCCTTCGTGTGTTAAAAGAGTTGCAGAACGCCAAGGGGCAATTCTAGTCATAGAGAGGCCACTGGCGTGCTCTGCCCCTCAGTGAAGACGTGAGACGACAGACAGTTGAACAAGCGAGTGTAGTTCGTGATAATAGAGAATAACAGTATAAACAACCAAAAAGGTCTCACTCTACTTACAGGATGTTTATTTTCCAGGGAATAAACTCACTCCTGCATATGGCGCTATTGTCTAACATTACAAATTACACTTTGCAAAAGTGTAATGTTTCATTGGCATTTGTTCGTTTCTTACTAAGTTCTTGTATTATTATTGATTGATACAATACTCCAACCGTCGTCTTGCATTTATATGGGCGTTTCCGGGAACTGAGGAACATGCTTCAACGATCCATTGTAAGACCTCTATCTTGAGGCGATCTGTTTCAAACGCAATATTCTTGACGTGACTCGAAAAGAAAAATCTAACAGGGTTAGATCAGATCTTTGTGGGGAAGATATTGGGCCACCTACGCCGATTCAGCGTCCAGGGTATAACTAATTGAAACTAACCTTTACAGGTTCATAATAGTAAGGTGGAGCTCTATCTTGTTGGAACAAGTGTTTTAACAGAAGGCGTACCTGAACCTAATCAAGAAATTCCTGAAGGTGATCGAGAAAATCCTCCCACCTCAAACTACCTTTAACATTAAACACCTTTCAAAAATTTGAATTTTATAAAAAATGACTTTAAGAAGTTTTATTAAAATACCACATATTTAAGATATTTTATAACAAATTAAATGCATACCTTGAATTTTCCTTACTATAGAAAGGAAAAAAGAAAAAAGGAGGTAGGCCTCGTTAAAGCATACCTACATTTTATGTAAATTTCTTTCCTACAGCAAACGATTTCCAAGAAATTCCTTGTTATTGTTTTGAATTTTCAAATGTTTTTCTCAAATAGGAATACGCTATTCGTTTTCTAATCTTTCGGGCATGCAAAGAGAACAGAATATTAAAGCCCTCACATAGCGACCAGTCATTAAAAGATTTAACTAGCGCTTAAAACCTACTGTATACGCATTTCCCTTGAAGAAAATTAGCAATAAGATTATTTCTGCAAATGTTTATCTCACCTAACATGAAGTAGATAGAAGAATAAGCGTTTGCAAGAATAATAGGTTCAAGAATAAAGGCATGTGAGTGCAACACAGAATGTTTTCAGTTTAATAGGCGTTCGGTTGGCCTTCACTAAGCTGTTTCAAGAGACGATTCCTCCAAATAAGGTCCACATGGAAATACGCAACTCATGCTTTGAATGTCGCAACAATTTTTTGTTGATTGAATCGTCTGTTGAACCTTTGCGATAAGTGCCATTCATAGAATACATCAACTCTCCATGTGGATCTTTTGATATTACTTCTTATTACAAAAAGCACTACGCTAGTAACAAGGAATTTTGAGCTCTCCAACTAATTTATGAAAGCTCGGAATCACTTCCAGAATTCACCTGGCTGATAGCCCGAGAAACGTTATTTTCATATCACCGCCAAGAAAGCTTCAAAACTTAATTTATGATCATCCTTTTATCTTTAATCTAGTGCAGTTAAAAAGTTTTGCTCATCTGAAAAACATAAAATACGAGTATATACTGCTATGTGCTGTTTTAGTATAAAGTGGAAATCAAAGTTCATTATCGCGCACACAACGGAGTTGTGCTTTACATTTACTAGATCACGAGAGCAGCGAGGTGACATATCAATCTGATGTGGAATCGTCGTTCCTCCGTTCCGCTATCCTACGCGGAATGCTGCTTTCTGGTGATTCCTGCTCCGGCTGCTCTGGCACGTGATTTTAACCTCAGGGTATGCGTGGGTGTTTGCGAATAAAAAAACCAGAACTCTCGTTGAAACACTTTTATTCTCACCGAAATAGGAATGCGTGAGATTTGCCGATCGTTATTAACAACGTTAAGTCGTTACTGTGTCTTGACTAAGATCGAAGATTGTTACTATTAAATATGTGTCCTCACACTCGAGGATCCGGAATGCAAGTCCCGTGACTGAAGTGCTCGCTCGGAGATATGGGCGACAAGTGTCCTGACCCGCCGGGTTCTGTAGGGCAAGTCTAAACGACCCTTTCTCTCCGGGTTCTCGCAGGCAAGTCCCTGTGCGTCATGACGCTACCTATACCTTTCACTTCCTAATTAGCAACAGGGTTTCGAAGAAACGACCACCCCTTGTTTTCCGGCTCACACCGGCGCTGAGCGATTTCCAGGAAAACTGGTCTTACCAGGTCTCGCTTGACTACCTGGAAGCTCGCCCCTAATGACTTGTCTGTACCTTTTCGTGCCTTTTGACAATTTTAGCCACAACTAATCTTCCAGATTCTGTAGCTTTATACATGTAACGATTTTAACATTTTCTGATTATTTAATTCCGCCATGTGATGCAGTATTATATCCATAATTATGGCATTCACAGTTTCGGCTTCAAATCAAAGTGGGAAATCAAGAAATTGAGGGTCATGGCTTATATTGATATTGGATAAATGGCGTTTAGCGTAAACTAAACAATCTGATTAAACCCAAATATTGCTTCAGAAATCCCTTCTTTATTCTTTTGTTTTTTTTTGGGGGGGGGGGATGGAATGGGCTTTATATTGATCTACACAAGCAAATTGGCACGCTTGTATGCATTGTGACACCGGCCGTCGGCACATCAAAGTGAGCCTCTTTCTAACGAGTTAACCAGCTCGTAATACGTATATCTATTTGAACATATATTCGTAATATTTTTATTTTAATATCCTTTTTATTTTCTTTATTTGTTATATTTTGATTAACTTACTACTTTGTAATGTCATAATTTCGGCTTCATACCTCACCACTGTTTGTGAATACGTGACTGACAACAATAGGCAGCATGGAACAAAGACCGGTTTTCCAGACTGTTTGAGAGAACTTTTGATCGCCGGCTTGTTTACCGCAGTTCAAGAAAAGGAGTATTTTTTCGAGAGCTTGCACTGTTCTTGGCGTTGAAAAGGCCTTCTCAGCGATCTGGCACGCCGGGCTCCAACTGGGACAATCTACATAAGCCCTAAATATTACACAGCTTTCTCAGACACTGCAATTACAAGGTCACAGTCGCGGGGAAAACATCCACAGCTAGGCCAATAAAAGGCGGAGTCCACGAAGGCTCTGTGCTATCCCCCACGCTATTCAGCGCCTACATGGCAGATTTGTCAACACAATCGTAGGATATAGCTCAGTATGCTGACGACGTGCTTCTGTTCTCCACCAACAAACAGAGTGTCAGAGCCATCAACCATGTACAGCGACACCTCCGCATCGTCCAAGAGTGGCCGAAAAATTGAGTGGAAAAGCTGCATCATCTACCTAGGAGTTAAGCTGGACAAAGGAGATCTCTCTGTACGGGCGCAGGCAGGAATTTCCTCGCTGTACCCCAAGCTGAGCTCCGAGATGCCCGTTTGCCTAAAGCTACACTTTTTTCGAGCTCTTATATTCCCCCTCATGCCATTCGCGTACAAAATCTGGGGCTTGACAGCTGACAGCTGGATCCTATGGCTCAAAAGGGCGCAGAACAGAGACTTCGGTTCTATCTTTTCTGTCTCCCTCCCTTTTCCTTTGAGACTACTTCACGAAGACTCATCTCTCCCGTATATGGAGGACGAAATTAGGGGCCGGGCAGCAATATTCTACGCCAGCTACTATATAATCAAAGTCCCCTGATTAGGTCTCTTGGAGACTATGATACTAGGATACACCATATCAGGTCATATCGGTTCCCCGGATGGCTTGCGGGTATACCACATAGCGGAGGAGCAAATCCACCAGCAGATAATCTAGTCCCATTCAAGAGTGTTCGAATATCATTTTACCAACCAAAATTACTTACACCAGGGTGCAGGTACTACTGTATTCTGTGAGACAATTGTCTAGGGGCAATAAGCTTGCTTCTTAAACCCACTCCTATCAAAATTAAAACAGTCACCCCAAAACAACCTTTCCTAAAAATTTCTTATCTACGGTTAAACCCTACTGGGGTTGAATTCGCAGGAAAAATATTCATACTGAACCTCAGCTTGCCAGCAGCATCACAGTCTAGAAATGAAGCAGTTTTAGCAGTGTTGACTAACTGTATCGCCAAAACCAGCTGAGGGAGAGAGAGAGAACAAAGGAAGACAGATGTGTCAAGGTTACGAGAAGACAGAACAGCTGTGAGTACGACCACGAAGAACTGTAGATTGAGTTAATGATGGTAAAAAGAACTGAGTTTTGCGCTTCAGTTTTAAAACGAAAATAAAGTGACAGAATATTTATGGTAGCAGCAAAATTTAAATGCGGCTGGTAGTTGACTATTATTATTCTTTTTACTGTAGGACAATACATTTTGTGGATACAAATGGTATCTATATCACCGGCTGTACAGCCTTATTTCACAGACAGTATCATAAAAGACCTTCATTCCACATTCACAAGCTGTGGAAGCAGGCCTGGTTCGGAGCTCTGAATTCAGAGACTTTGGATTAGCAAATGATGAACAATTTTGTAATTTGGGTGTAGCATTCACAGACATAGGGGCTATGACCTTGTTTCATCGTTCTGGGTGGGTAACGGCTTCGTGAACTAGAGCAATCTGAGATAAAGCACCTGCACCTGCTCTGAACCACGACATGGGAAAGCAGTATGTCCTTGTTATGCACGGAAAATATGCTTGGCTTAGGTGATACATTTTAGTCAACTCTGGTCGACAGCTGAGATATTGCCAAGAACACGCTCTGCTAGCACCAAAAATCGCTTGCTAGATATTTCGCTAACTATCGTAAAAAGATCATTCTAAAAGCCTAATTATCAATTTCAATACTGAGCGGAGATCCAAAGCGCAGTGGTACCAGTTATAATGATTCCATTTCCTATGAATTTCAAAGACGTGTTAATGTGCTAGTCATTAAATATACAGTTGCAAGTTACATAATATGCACGTTTAAACTATTTATCCTGATGGGAAAATATTTCATAAGCTTCACTGGACATACAGAGTTTTAATATTCTCATTGCATATGTAAAAATCTGATGTGTTACACTCACATGAGTTTCTCTACTCTTGTACTAACCATTCTTACAAACTCTTATACCTCTATCTTCTTCATGTTAGTTGAGATACACATTTGCAGAAATTATCTTATATTCTTGTAGGTGCAAGGAGCATATGGGAATACAGTAGGCTTTGAGCGATAGTCAAATCTTTTAAAGCTTTGAGATTCTGTTCTCTTTACACGCTTAACATATAAAAAAATGAACAACGATGTTCCATTTCACGAAAGTTTTGTTTTTCGAAACTGACACAAATTATAAGGAATATCTCCGAAATGCTTCAGTCTACAAAAACATTTATTTGCACACAAATTGTGTGTTTTAGCAAGATCTAAATTTTTTTCT
Source organism: Tenodera sinensis (assembly GCA_030765045.1). Classification (NCBI taxonomy): domain Eukaryota; kingdom Metazoa; phylum Arthropoda; class Insecta; order Mantodea; family Mantidae; genus Tenodera; species Tenodera sinensis. The sequence goes on from CM060961.1 coordinate 176,256,265, forward strand.
ATAGTAGGATTTTGTCTATCTATGGTGTACGAGTTATTCATAAGTCATCCAGAGTAAACAGGACTGCACAAGCTATAGCCAGAAAATTCAAGATATACATTTCGTGTGTCATAAAAATATCTTAAACATCATTTTAATCAAAATCGTTAGAGCCATTTTCAAGAAAATAAACGTTTTTGAAAAATTTTCCATGTAAAGGGTAGTTTAGGGGGGGCTATTTTCTTCAAAATCTTCGTGTCGCATCCTTGGAAGACATTAAACTTAAATACCAACTTTGGTTTTAACCGACTTTTCGTTTTTGAGTTATGCTGTACACAGACTGACAGGGAGACAGACTGACCACAGACAGACACACAGACTGACAGACAGATACACAGACAGACACACGCACGGACCTTTTTTCTAAAAATGCTTTTTTTGGATTCAGGGGGTGTCAAAACAAATATTTCCGGTGAAATCTCGACATCGAAGTTTTGGGTGGAACACAATATTTCCTCTACTTAACATAGGACAGGTTCTATTCTATAAATGCCTTTTTTACTTTCTCTACTGGTAAGTATAAGGAAGTATTGTATTCCATCCAAAAATTTGATGTCGAGATTTCACCAGAAATATATGTTCTGAGACCCCCTGAATCCAAAAGAAGCATTTTTAGAAAAAAGGTCCGTGCGTGTGTCTGTCTGTGGACAGCATAACTCAAAAACGAAAAGTAGGTTAAAAACCAAAGTTGGTATTTAAGTTTAATGTCTTTCAAGGATGCGATACGAAGATTTTGAAGAAAATAGCCCCCCTAAACTACCCTTTAGATGGAAAATTTTTCGAAAATTTTGATTTTCTTGAAAATGGCGCTAACAATTTTCATGAAAATGTCACCTGTTTGAGATATTTTTATGAAAAATGAAATGTATATCTTGAATTTTCTGGCTATAGCTCCTGTAATCGTATTTACTCTGGACGACTTTTGCATAACTGGTAAACCGTTAGAGATAGACAAAGTATTACTGTACACAAATGTAGATCTTACTAAAATACACAATTTATGTCAAAATAAATTTTCTTGCAGGGTGAACCATTTCGGAGATATTCCTTGTTATGTGTGTGAGTTTCGGAAACTTAAAGCTTTCGTGAAATGAAATATCGTTGTTCACTTTTTTATGTGTTAAGGGTGCAAAGAGAACGGAATCTCAAAGTTTTAAAAGATTTGACTATCGCACAGTCTACTGTATTCTAATATTCCTCTTGTACCTACAAGGAAATAACCAATAAGATAATCTGTAAAAATGTTTATTGTAACTAACACGAAGAAGATATAGGAATAAGAGTTTATAAGAATGGTTAGTACAAAAGTAGAGAAAGTCATGTGAGTGCAACACATCAGATTTTTGGTAGTAAGATTTTATTTATCTCTTACAGTTTACTAAAAAGGTATTCAGCATGAAGAGACTTCTTAGACTATTCTCAGAAAATTCAAGGTATAGATTTCATTTGACATGAAAATATCTTAAATATAAGGCATTTCAATCAAATTTGTTGGAACCATTCTTGATAAAATTAAAATTTTCGAAACCTTTCCATGTAAGGAGTATTTGGGGTAAGGGGACCTAATAAATATATAGATAGCAAAACTGTAAAAGTTTAGATATGTAAATTACTTACGACCATCCGACGGCGTTATTCTGCAATATAAAGCTCTAAAAGCCATTTCATTACTAGGCATAAGCAGACTGTCACAGTATGTGCTCCTACCCGGCAATGAACAAAACGACAGCTGTATCATCTGTTTATAAAATATCGCACAACAATGCATACTTCTGAACACACATTACATACTGATATCAAATGGTACTATGGGCACTAATGGGTTAAGGATATTCTTTTTTTTTTCCAATACATGCCAAATTTCTGAATTTGATTCCACATTGTTCCAGGACATTGCCATTTATGTGTTTAAATATGAAAGTTTCATATCGGTTGATTCGGTAACATGTAAAAGAACTCTTGCGACAAAACTCCGACACACCACTGAGCTTGATATGGCTATCAAATTTCTGATATCTTTAAAACACTCAGTAAATGAGCTTTCCTCGAACGTTCCTTGAGAAAAATATAATGTGATATACTTCTATAAAATATAGAACGTCGTGGATTCATATCAGAGTCATATATACTAGAAATAATATGTACAATCAGCTTAGAAATTCTAAGCAGCATTTACCTGCATTTAGTGATGTTCTATTTTAGTTATACTTGCTGTGAATTAGATGACCAATGAGAACAACTACTCTATTGTTACTTAAGTGGAATTGTCACGTAATAAACACATTTAATGCAACACTCACAGACATAAATTTCAGAACTCAGTAATTATCTGCAACATTCCTTTAGTAAGCATTGTTTATTTTGGGCACATTAAGGGAAGAAAATATGGTGCTATTTATGAAGGATACATTGTATATGAATCACACATTTGCTCTGATGACCCCTAAACTATGGAATACCCTAAACTTAATTTCGGAACGCTTAAGATGTTCACTAATGTATATTATTTTTTATACAGATACGGCAGATTCCGAAGAGACAAGTTTCCTAGTACCTGGTGTCTCCGCCGCTGTAGAATCCCACCGCCGATGGAAAAGGAAAGCTACATCGCCGGCAATTGATGCTGTGGACGATGATCCAGCATACTGGCGTCGTTTCCAGACGCCAAAACCTAAGTTTGTGACAGCTTCGCGGTCGTACCAGGATTCTGCAGGGACTCCTCAGCATCGCGCATCGCAAGCAGATGATCGAGATTATCAAGATCGATTTAACGAGGTTATACCACCTCCTTCTTTTCGCCCGAGATCATCCACGAGTGCTCCTCCAGCATATTCCAACGGTGGGACTTGGGGGTACAAGAGAGATGAATATTACCGGCATCCAACACTGCCCAGTGGTGATACAAGAGACCCACCTAGCACATACCAACCTCAGAGACGAATTATTTACTATGCTAATCTCCCAGAAGATTCTCATTCTTCGAGGTTGCCAGTAGATCCACAGAGGCCTCTCAACTATGATGACAGATATGAACGCGCATACAAATATCCACGTGAGAGTCGATATGAAGACTCTGCACTGAGATCTCCTATCCGAGGCTTCCGCTATCCAGCACAACCTTCCCGAATGGGCCCTGGCGGTAGCTACACCATAATCGATGCTGAAAGACAACCATCTCCAAACACATACTTCAGAGATCCCGAGAGTCAGAACAGATACAACAGGATACCTGCTCCATATCAGCAACAGAATCAACAGGGAAGTTATGATCAGCGTCCCTTAACAAATGCACCACTACACCCATCGAGGTATAACAATAATCCCTATGGTCGCAATGGAGGTTCTCTACCTCCCCGCAACCAAATATCTGTGACAAGTCCTATTGTTGGAGAAGAGCCCTACAGGGATTACAATCCACGTCAACCTGCACCGTGGTCCTTGCAAATCGGAACTAAACTAACGGTAAAGGATGACGGCCGCCCGATGCCTGCTTCTCCAGGTGGACAACGCTACTACGTACAAAGTCAGCAGCAGTATCCGTCACGTTATCTTAGATCTAGAGATGATCCAGATACACGGCAGGTGTAATCTTCACCTGTACAATGAGAATGTGTGAATGGTGCCTTGTTTAAATTAATCTTACTAAAAATCATTTGTAATTATTGTTCCAAAGTGAAACAAACCATAAAGTTTAATTATTAATTTTTTAAACAGCTCTGTAAGTTCTTTATGTTTTTTATATCCGTACTTCACCTGATATTTCCGTAATGCCACTATGACACTTGTCAACGCTTCCAATCCTTAAAGAAACCTAACGGGATGAAGGGTGAAATGAAATTATTAATGTTACGAAATTGAGGGACTGGAAATTAGGAGGATATGCAATACAAATATGAGTGCTGATTCAAGACACAGGCCTTTCATATGTCCGACAGACGTTAACATACGGAACAGGCTATCAATAAACTCAGGGTGCATGTTGTAAATATCGACTTGTGTAAACTGTGCTGCAACACAACGTGCTCTAGTTAATGCGCTCAACCAGTTTTTCCATGCCTGCACTAACAAGAACAACAACTTTTTGTTGTTTATCGATATTAGAGATTTTAAAATGGAAACCCTGTGTGTTGGGGTATCTAAAGGACATCTTGGTTTAGTAACTATTTGAGGCGGCGTTGTGGTGAGTGGTTAGAGCACCCGCCTCTCACCAAGCCATCCCAGGTTCGAACACAAGGAAAGGTATGCTTGTAATGTGATGGACAAAGCGGCGCCATTCATTCCACCAACTCCTCTATGTGGACTTTTTATTTCATCCTCATTCCTTATCACCTCCTTCCTCACTCTTGTACCAAGCTTCAGGCTGATTACCCATCTTGGATGTTCTCTGTTATCCAGAACCCTTTTGCTCCTCAACAGGCGCTAATTCGTAAATTCTAGGGGGTGTAAGTGCTTCATACGAGGAGACTAATCAGAAAAAGAAGAGGTGCTTTTTATTTGCTTGAGCCTTAAGGCTAGGGATCAAATAATTTCCAAATAAAAAACTGGAACCAGTACTGAAAGAGTGAATAATTAAACCCACGCTAAAAATGTAAATAGGCTTAGAGACGAACATGTTGATGCAATGGCGACAGTCAAGGTCATTTCCTCCATCGATGCAGAGGCTGGCTTGTATTTGGCGAATCGTGGATCTGCAGAAGTACCTTGCCATTTTGTATTTCAGTATGCTAATTGTGCCAGGATGGTTTATGAAAGCTTATCAAAGTTTCCTTCTTCGCAAACCAGAAACGGCCTTCGCGTTTTAATCTGAAAATATACATGTCTCATTCACAAGCCGATGATACAACAAAACAGTACCAGGGCGCTTAGATAATCAAGTCCTTATGTGCAACAATAGCTGTTAACAGATGACTGCTTTGGGTTTAAAAGCTTAAGACACCTACAAAAACATAGACATGAAATTGCTTTCTTTTTTTATCAGAAAGTGTGACAATGTCCAAAGGTATTTAGGCGGGGCACGGTACAAGATCTTAAATTCAGTACTGTTCCACCAAAATCGGTACATCTGAGATCCAATTCGTAGTGACCTTGCAGTTCACATTTGTTCTGTTCTATCGAACATTGACACAAATACTGCTCATTGTAAACAAGCAACTCTACTGCAATCAAACCAAGAACTCACCAAAACTGCCTTAACACTGTCCGTCTGTCCCACTTATATAGTCGAGAATTCGATGCCAGCGATTTCTCTGGACATGCGACGTTTCTTGAAGCTTCTCGTAACAAGTAGGTAGTCGATCTTGTCGAACTGTGTGGAAACAACTCTTGCTCTGGCCCGCTTATTGTTGTCCTTTACCGGCCGGCGTAGTGGTGTGCTATAGTCAACCTTGATTCTCCTTTGCCGGCGGCCGGCGTCACAGCGCCATAACAATTATTAACTTCAATGACTCAAGTCGTCCTAAATTTTCCACCCATATAATAAAATATGCGCACCATACAGTTAAGACTTTTCATATTCAAGCAACTGCCATTGCCACTGTTTAAGGATTTTTGAACTTCAATAATTATCATTTACTGGAGTACTGAAAATAGACGAGAAAAGCTACCTTAAATATTTTTGTTTCTTTAAGCCATTAAATGAAGTTATTGTAATACTACAGTACAGGTTAAGGAAAGAACTACTGCAGGGTAACGGTTTACATATGAATTTTTGTTCGGGATATCAAGAAGTTTGAGTTGTAATGTTATAAGTGCAAGGTGATTAAAGGAGGTAGATGCCACCGCATTTGCTGGCTCAGTCCTGTTGAAGTGGAATTTCTAATCTTTGTTTGCTGCCACCAGTTCCTCCAAACTCAACAAAGAGCTTCCTGAACCGTTCCTCCAGTGCTGGGTACAAATATCAGGCACCAGCTTAAGAAATATCTGGTGCAATATTGAGATGACTTCAAGGATTTTAGTTGCTTAGCTTTTTACATTTGATCTGTTACACTTGCAATATACTTCCCATAGCGTTTTGGCCTGCAATTTGTCGGTAGGTAGCATATGACCCTGGAAGTCCTATCCAAAACTACGGACGCTTTCTTTAAATACTATGGCTTAAGAGCAAACACTGATACTTTGAACACTCCATTGAATGCCGTAACAATTATTATAGTTGTTATCGAGACAATTATTTTCTAAAATTAGATCTGGAATTATTAGATCTGGGGAACATTACTCCGAAGGTGTGAATAGAGTAGTCCCTCTCCTCTTAATTTGGCACACATACATAAACACGCAACCTCTTTTCCCTTTGGTTTTTCATCACGTAAAGGGGGGAAATAAGGGGATACCATGTGAATACTGTTCCCCAGGTCTGAGCATTACCCTTTCTATTTCATTTTCATTGTTAATTTTTTGACAAGTTTATTGTAGCATTTAATCCTGAATTTTATAACTCCTGTTCCATAAAATAGCTTTTGCATACAATGTACGCGTTTATAATCCATAACATTAGGACTTTTGATTTCTTATAATACCTAATCATAAAAATCTACAGATAAGCATGGTGATTAATTGCAACAGCATAACAAATAGGAGTAATATCTTGTTTTCAAGTGAATCTATTGATATGCAGTGAAAGTAATTCTTGCAGTTGTGCATACCTAAGTGTGTTACACCAAAGGATCTCGCGAGGTACTTGGTCTCGCAGGCGTCGCTCGCTAGAAAAAAATACAGGAAAAAGAATATATTGAATATAGGGCTATCAAATATCAAACTAAACTCAAACTCAAACTGTTTCGCAGAAGCATCTACTTAAGAAATACAATTTGGTTCTGATAACTTACTTAAAATTATATTTTTGACGCAACATTATTTAGGTATAATATGAAAACCAGACGTGTCAGCATTTAATTTGGTGTAACATGAGCTTTGATTACTACAGGAATGATCAAAGTTGTCTTAAATTAAATTACTAAAGTTTAAGTTTATTTCCGTTAATGGAAAGCTTTTCATCTTCATAATAATACGACTTTGTCCAGTTTTCACTATCCCTCACTAATCTCCACTGTCACTTCACTAATGTGATCTAGTTCTTTTTTTTTCTTTAATTAACGTCCTCCAACATTGTGTCATATCGGACGAATGAATGAAATGGGTGAAATGATGCCCGAGGTCCATGGGGCTTTAAGTTACCCGACATTCGTCTTCTCAGGATAAGGGAAAACCTCGGAAAAAACCTTACCCGGATAATTTACCCTAAGCGAGATTCGAACTCGCGACCTCCTGAACGTGAGGCAGACACGCTAACCATCACGAGTGATCTAGTTCTACTTTCACACGCATTTCACTTATTTCTTACTGTCGCTCACTAGGTTCTTACTGTCACTTCACTAACGTAATTTAGTTCAATTTTCACACTCACTTCACTTAATATTCATTGTAACTTTACCAGGTTCTTACTGTCACACAATGTGTTCTAGTTCAACTTTCACTTCACTAGTTCACCGACGTAGCGGTGTAATGAAATATGAGCGAAGCGACTTAGTCTTACCTCCACTTCATTCGCTGGCAGTCTAACACAGGGCCTCTCTAGATTCCTGCAGAAGCAATATTCACTCTGCGTCATAACAGTGGGTGCAAACACAGTCGTAGTAGCGTACTTTTTGTCGCATCGCTCTCTCACGAACACGCTGGAATTTTCCACAGAAAATTCTAGAATAATCTGGAGACGGGGAGAAGGGAGAAATTCAGAAGATCCTGGTTATCTGTCGATAGCGCTTCTGGTGTTTATATGGACGAGAATGTTACCGGGTCTACTTATCTCTATTTGTTTCTCCAACTACACGGTGGTCACTTCTAGGATTTTGGTTTAAGGGCGCTCAACTTCTAGGCCATTAGCGCCGTGGTCACTTCTAGATAAGCCGCTGGCCCATAGACGCTGCGTCGGAATATTGGAATCAAACAATTTAAAATCGAATTTTGTCTTTCTGTATACAAATAAAATCCGGGGATATATTATTTTACCTTCTTGTTTTATAGATAAGCCTTGCATCTTCAGTTATTGTATAACGTTATTGTATACATTGTTTTCCAGAAATATTTTTGTAGCGGTTTTCATTCATTCACTCATCCAGTATATGGGTGTTTTAGGTGGCCATAAAATGAATAAATGGTGTACTTCCGCTGCCAGGTTGTAGGGCGGAACGCTACACTACGATGGTCACAATGAAAACGGTGAAAGAGTCTTTTTGTTGTCTGTTATGTTGGTGAGGGTGACAAACCCTTGGTCGTTCTGCTCAAGCTGCTCCTATGTTCTGGTGTATGCTAATAAGATAGCTGGTGCATAAACACTTTCCTTCCACTGAACATGGAGGTTAGTGTGTTGGAAGAAATTGCGTGGATCTTTTAAATACAGGCAACCGTTTCTTCCTATCTTATAATTGCATGAGCTTAGATACCAAAGCAAATGCAGACATGTTCTTTTGTTTGTAGTTTATGGTATAGCTGATTACACGTGCAGAGGATTTGGACCCCCACAAATTAATGTGTAATGGTGTTTTTTAAACATGGCCCGCCTCTGCTGCATGCCAATATGTCTATTGGGGAATATCCTCTTCCGTCAAATTTCTCGGTTTGCACTTAGATCATAAGCTGAGATGGAAATCGCAGACTATTCACTTTCATTTGACCCCCTTAGCTGCTAGTAATCTTTTTCCGTTATTTGCAAGGGCGTAACTCATCCCCAGAGCTTATCCCATATACTTATCTCTATAGGTTTGACTACGGTTTGATAATTACCACTCATTTCCCTAAGGTGTGGCAGCGGAAAATTGACTCCGAACTTTATAGCATAAGCAAAGCCATACTTGAGGTAGGGGGCAAACCTTCTATGCAAAAGGTATTTTCGGAGCTGGGCATGCAGTCTGTTCTGCAACGGCGGGTGTACCTCACAGACCGATATGTTGTGTAATTATTTCAATTTCGAGAAACGCCATTGTACCCTGAACTGTTAGGTGAACGCCTACCACTTTACCAACTAATTACTCCTATTCGTTATCCCCTGCTTTACTTATTGGTTTTTCGGAAGTGTCGAGCTCTGGAGGGTATGCCCAGTTTTCCTAGGCTGCTGCTCTACTTAGTAGACTACTTCGTGCATCAACTGCACGATTCTTTTTGCTTCCGATCTACATCGCAGGGATCCGTATGCGCCACAACGGTTCTTCAATTTCTTGGTCCAACAGGTGTTGGTGACTCGACCTCTTTTCCACTTCTTTACCAACGTTCCGTTGCACCCACAGGTGCGGGTGCTGCGTTTATAAATTGGAAAACACAAACGTGACGGTTTTCTTTCCCTGCGGGTTTTTCTAATTATTCTACTAAGATCTATGCCCTTTATCAGGCTCTGCGCTCTACCCTTTGTATTTCCAATTCCACGATTCTGTTTTGTTCAGACTTTCTGGGTGTCCTTCGAAGCATCAGCTCTCCCAGTCTTCCCAAGGGGTGGACTGTGGAAGGTTCTGTGTCGACTGGAAATCTCTAAACACATAAGTAGGAGCAATACTGTTCAATTCGTATGGGTTCCGGGACATGTGCATATTTTTGGCAACGAAACTGCAGACCGCCTGGCTAAGGAGGTAGTTCCTCTCCGCACCGTCGGAACCGGTCACTCTCCCTTGGAGGGATGCTGCACTTCATGTATCATCTCTCTGACTTTTATGATTTACCTTCCCTCACAGTGCGATCTCTGTGGTTTAAGTATTCCGCACTTGGTAGAGCTGAAAACCCTTTGATCTCAAAACTCCGACTTGAAGTTGCCGTTACACCGGCCTACTTATTTAAAATCCGCCAAAGGCAATCCCCACTCTGTGATTGTGGTATACTCGGAGACATTAACAAGGTCTTTTTAATTGCTCCCTACATACACTTTCTGTTACTAAACTTACCGGCACACTAGCGTAACGTTATGGCCATGGTCCATGGAATATATCCTCTCTGGTTTGTAGTGCTGATATACATTTGTCCAGAACACTACTTCGCCATCTCGTTAATTGTAAGGTGAAGCTCTGATTCTTCTCTTCGAGATCTACGGATCCGTAATTTTCTCTATTTATGTGTGTGAAAATGCTGAATACGTACGGCAGGTAAGTATCTTGGAACTGTAGAATCAGGCAGACAAATTCTGTCTTAGCTGGGATTCGAACCACGGATCTGCCAGCCTCCGTCTGGTTGCTCTAATCAACTGATCTACCATGGCACCATGCCCACTCATCATTAAATTCTGCAATTGACTCGCATTTTCTCCGGTAAAACACTGAGAGATCTGAAATTGATTTGGTGAGCAAATAATTTGAGTCCCGGGCTTCATAGCTTAATCGTCTGTTAGATCAATAAAGGAAATTATTTGTTATTTTACACTAGCCGTGTGTAGGACAAGTATTAAAAGGTAGAATCAGGCTGATTAGCATTGTCTTACATTCATGGTTCATTGATTTAAAAATTAGAATCAGATACCCACATCTTCATGCAAGACGGGTCTCCAACCTTCTTCTTGTATTATTCAAACACTTTGGACTCAAAGGCAATGCCAAAGCAGACAGTAAAATGTAAGCTTTGCCTTTCATGCTAGATACTTGATCACATATTTATAGATAGAAATGAATACAAGACATGTGTTGACAAGTGTATTGGTATGGCTTTAATGAGTTAGATCACGAATCATAGGTTTCCAAAATGAGTGAAAAAACACGAAAGCGAAGAACTCGCTGTTAGCTAGGACAGCGCCTTATGTTAAACATATAACTAAACTGCAGGTTCTCTGAATGATAAATTCACCAAAGCAGACTCGTCACATGGTCAACTGACCTAATGCAGAATGGGTGAAGATCCAGCTCACGAGAGGCAAAAAGACATGACATTGTGCGTCTAGTACGTCTGATGACGAAATAGTTTAATCAAGGTTTATGCAATTGGATGAACTTTACAAGGTATCGATCAGTAAAAAAGCTAACATTATTTAGCATTGATGCAGACATCCTAGACTAGAAACATAAGGGTTCCACAATGTCGAAGGGTTTAGGACTTCAATAACCCAACCATTCTTAACCTAACCCAATGATCAGCTGACTTAAATGCTTATGTCCAGTTGTAGGTTTAGGAATAAAGTGGCGTTATGCCTAAAATATTCTTCCAAATAACTCTTGAATCTTTGATAGGGTACGCTAGAGTACACTCATAATGTATATAAACATAAGGGGGACTCATAATTAACTAGACATTTCTATTGAATTTATTTATAATTTTACAACAGTAGCAATGCGTTTTCTGTGTCGTGCAAAATAGAAACTTCACTGAAGATTTTCTTTCAAGAGATGCACCACAAAATGACACGAGGCTGAACCATAAGAAGCCGCGGCGAAACTCAAGCTTGCTTGTTAGATTTGAAATTTTACTTTAAGGCGTTACATTTACGGAAGAATGGAAACTTTTCAGTCATTATGATCTCATCTAAGCTTAATGAATTGTTAATTAATGATTGCTAAGTGACGTATCGAACACTGTCGTCTGATCCTTAAATCCTGGAACAGATGATGACGAAGGAAATGATTGCAGGAAATGATGGATAGGAAAATTATGGTGGGGGGAGGAATCACACTAGCATTCGCCTATTGATCTGGAGAAACCACGAAAAAGCCATGGTCATGATGGGTGGTAACTGGGAATTGAACCGCGACCTCCTGGAAGTGATCCTCACATTATCGCAGCATGTATCAGAGGCGGCTAAACAATTATTATTTATCGGAATGGTGGTAATAGTTTGAGACAATCACAGTGATTGACAGTTTAAAATATGTATTTTCTCTTCCTCTTCAAACCCAGTAAATTTTGCTATACTTGAGTAGGTATAATACAAATCTGCAGAAACATAAGCAAACACACACACACATACATACACACACACAGATATATACAGATATATACACAGCCCCTTGGTTGTTCCTATTACAATAAAATGAAAAATGTTAATATTGCAGTAAACCGAATGTTGCGGTAGTGGAAGATAGGTTGAAATGCTCCTCAATGGTTCACTGGAGTGGTGGGGGAAGGTCTATACGAGGTCTAATCAAGAAAGAGTGAAACTGACTTTGTTTTCATGGATGTTTATTAGTCAATTTCAATGTTTACATTGTATTTTTCAAAGTAATCCCTTTCTGCCTTACTACATTGCCATAATATAGAAATCCACTGTTGAAAAATCCGACTATCCCTTTAGCATAGTGCATTCTTCATATATCTACGATATTTTAATGAACGTTTATCTCGATTAACAAGAAGCAGATAGTAGAATAAGCTTTTGTAACAATAGTTTGTAGAAATGTGTGCAGAGAAAGTCATCTGAGTGCAACAGATTTTTTTTTCTATTAATTTCATGCTAATTAAGACAACCATTTGCGGAAGTGGTTTCATCACCCGCTTCGTTTTAGGTTGTACAAGGAGGTTGGAGCACTAATCAAATTATCTAAAAGCGGGTCACTGTATGCTGTTCTTTAAATTTTCAAATTCTTTCCATGACATTACAAGAAACAAACATATGGTAGCTTAGCGCTTCAAAATATGTACGAACATATTGGAACTTCAAAATATTGAAAACATGTGAATACCACAAAAGTTTTATTTACCTAAAAGTGTTTAGTTTAAAATACCGAAATTGAGTTTTATTTATGGGCGCTCTTTAACTACAATGATCTTCCCTTCTATTCAGGGTGGAAGGGAAGTTATGACATTCCTTCTAATATGTGCTTCATAGAAGCATTACAAAAAAGTCTAATGACATTTTGTTTTTTGATTAGCTTATTTCGAAAAGGTAGGTGCTTTTTGTTCCAATTTGGATGCGTAATTCCACAAGAATATACGAAGATAACAGTTTGTTACTTGTGAGATGCGTAGAGTAACTTATTTCTGACATAGCTTCGGTAGTAATTATGGGACATCACACAGGATATAAAAATAATTAATCACTTAAAAGAGTTGAAGGAATACTACGAGCAGCGCTTTCAGACGTGAAGTAACTCGACAACATTAGGTTGAGCTTTGTCAGGGAATTGATCCGGTTTCTGGATGTAAACAGGTTGGTCGCTTGCAGGGCCATGTAATGTTTTGGGAGCTAGCGCGTTTGATTGGCCTACACTCGCACAGTAAATATGGAAAGACATGGCAGGGTATTTGTTTATGTTCTCAAGACGCAGCGCTACGGTGTTTATTTATGTACTGATCTAGTGAAAGTGACACCCACACAATTTGCAGTGTTGCCAGCTTGTTTTCGACAAAACTAAAACATTTCCGTAGGAAATGGTCAGGGACAACACTTTGTGATACAAACTGTGTTCCAAATACTGAGATCTACCACTGGTTTAAATTAAGGTAGTGACTTCCTTTACACCCGGTATATGGTGGGAAATGGCGCTCAGTTTTGCTCGGAGGCTCTTTATCAGACTTGAAATTCTTTTACGTGCTGTAAATGTGCGCCACGGGACCAATAGCTTCACTTCCCTTCCTAGGGAAGCCACACCAATGACTTTTACACCTGGGAAAATCCATTGCCCTCCACCGAATTTGAACCCGGGACATCAGGAACCAGAGGTTACCATTTTCTGCTGGGCCATGGAGAACATGTAATTTAAAATATTTTCATTTTTTTTTTTGCGTAGTGAATTTTGCCCATTTCTTGAGATTTACCTACTGCTTATACAAAATTGATTAAGAATGCAGAACACTTGTTCACAGATAGTTATTCAAGATGCAATTTTATTATTATGCAAACAGCTTAAATATATCACAATTTAATTACTTAATCTAAATCAGTAAAATTTCCCATTGAAAGTGTAGTTTTGAAAGGGCATTCTTTTTTAAAACTCTTCCTTGGAAGATGCTGAACTTTGGAAGATGGTGAATTTAAATGCAATGGGACAAATGCACGAGGAGCGCTCATACTTCACTCATTTGTCACTCACTCAAGCATGAGTGCTAGAATGAGTATGACATTAGTGTGAGGCAAGTGGCCATTCGCTGCAAAACCATTAAATAACATGGACATACTTCGATAGGTGGACAATTTTTGTCTTTATCGGAACCAATTCTGAAAGCTACATAGATTTGCGACTTCTGTGGTTATCACTTTCTTCACTGAATTCACGTCTTCCACGTGAACTGCTGTTCCATGGTTTTTGTTTGTGAATTAAAACATCGGACAGTGATAACATTTTTCTGCAGAAACGAGCATGTGCTTATCACAATATATAAGGAAAAAGGTGATGCTTTGGAAAATAGGCATCAACCGTTCAAAAAAGAAATTCACTAAAGTTTGGGTAAAATAATCTAATTTGTATTGATTTAAGATTAATAAAGGTTCTCATGTTTTTGGGTCTCTGTACTTTTCTCGGATTTAGAGGACCCCAAAATGCATATTTTTGCGAAACCTCAATACCGAACTTTTGGGTGAAATACAATACTTTATCCACATGTCACAGTTCAATGTGAGAATAAATTAAAAATAAATTATTGCGCACCATTGTGTATCCTTTATGTCCTACTTCCCTTGTTACACTGTAAGACAATTGGAAAATCCTGCATTCGCAGTAATCGAAACAAAGTCAGAATAGCAGCTTTAACTACAAGATCAAGGAGACAGTTACGGTCCTAAATCAGAATGAAGAAATACCTAAATTGCAAGGCGATTGGCAAGAGATGCAAAGCGTAACACTTCCTGTAAAAGTTTGTTTTTCTTATGTTGTGTAATATTATGGCACTGTTGGTGCAGTCACACAGAATAACAGGTTAGGAAGGTCAGTGTTCGTCAGTGTATCGGCAAGTTAGAACAATAAGAGGAGATGGAGCAATTAGGACTAAGAGGACGCAAATATCCTCTTCAGAAAGTAGTGTTTAAACCGACACATGCTCGTTAAACAAACCGTATTTCCCCTTTAAATGTGTTTTATTACCAAACGTGAGGTTGTTTCCTTCTATGATTTGAGATGCTTACATGCTGGTTTGCACTTTCAAGGACAAACTATTGCAGACACAAACTTTAACGGCGGCTGATAACTGACTGCTTTACGTTCAGATTATTCTCTTTCCTGTTGTGCAAATAAATTTTGTGGGCACAAATGATGTTTACATCACCGGCTTTACAGCGTGATTTTACAGTACGTTTAACTATACAACATAGCAAGCTTCTGATTGGGTGTTCTTTTGACCAGCTCCTCAAGCCATGCGCAATTCGATTTTGTGTCTGTCATATTTGCATTAGTGGACACAAAGATTATGAAGAAAATTCCTCCACCCTAAGCCACCCTTTACGTGGAAAATTTTTCGAAAATTTCGATTTTGATTAAAATGCCATATGTTTGAGTTGTTTTTATGACAAATAAAGTGTACATTTTGAATTTTATGGCTATAGCATATGTAGTCCTGTTCACTTTTGATGACTTTTGCATAACTGGTAAACCGTAAGAGATAGACAAAATTTTACTATACAAAACATGTAGGTCTCCTTAAAACACGATTTATGCTAAAAGATCTTTTGTGAAGTGAACCATTTCGGAGATATTCCTTCTTATTTGCCAGAATGTGTAATTAAACTGTATGTGAAAATGTTTATTTAAATTAACCTAAAGCAGACGGAAACTAATAATCTTGCATAAGAGTAGTTTTTAGGAAGTATATCAAAATGATTGATAGCGGACAGAGAAAATATGAGGATGTAACACAACAGATTTTTGTTCTTGGCTTTCCATTTTCTTTGCTTAAATATTTCATCCCACTGGAATCCTAAAAATAACCATTACGCCAAGTTTTTGATTGTCTCTATGTGAATCAGTGTTGAACTTTCCTTATCACGTATTTACATTATCATTCAGTGTTCTTTATGCGTCACCTGCTTATAAGCAGGTTCGACGACTAAAATTTCTGTGGTACATTAGAGTGCTGCATTATCGACTGGAACTGAAGCTCCGCTTCAAGTTAATTGCTGACCAAGAGACTTCTGCTGCCATCTACCAACATTTGGTCCTATTACTTGCCACCTGCGCTGATAAGTTAGCTACACTTCCACTGATCACCAGTTCATCACCGAACGGCATTGCAAAAGTAAAGATAAAGATGTAAGAATGCTGAAAAGAAATTTGATATGTTGCACTCACATAACTTTTCCCACTCACTCTTATGCAAACCATTCCTACAAATGCTTATTCTTCTATCAACTTCTTGATAATCCAGATAAACTTTCATTACTTATATATTTTATTGAAGAAGGAAAATACGGTAGCCAAAGCGATAGTTTTTTAAAAAGCGATCACTTTATGATAGCTTTGAAAATTCATGCCTTTGCATGACCATGAGGAAAAACGAATAGTGAGTTGCCATTGGAAAAAAGCTAGAGCATTTGAAAATTGAGGCCAATAACAAATAATATTTCGGAAATGGACTCCAGAAAAAGGTTTGACATAAGCTGCGTGCTATGACGGACAAGATATACATTTTGTGTATAAAAGGATTTTGTCTGTCTCTTACGGTTTACCACACATACAAATGCCATTCAGAATGAAGAACGTTTCAGAGTCCATTCCCACATAATTAAAGAATATACGTATCACTTATGAAAATATCTTAAGCATATGGATTTTAATTAGAATCATTAGAGGTATTTTCACTTTCTCTACACGTAGCTATAGTAAGCAGGGGAGTATCATATTCGACCCAAAAAGTCGATGTCGAGATTTCACCGGGAATATGTTTTGAGGTCCCCCGAATAAAAAAAATTAGAAAAAGGTTAGCGCGCATGCGCGTGTGTCTGTGAACAGCTTAACTCAAAAACGAAAAGTCGGTTAAAAACCAAAGTTGGTATTTAAGTTTAATATGTTTCAAGGTTGCGATACGAAGATTCTGAGGAAAATTCCTCTACCATAAACTACCCTTTACGTGGAAAATTTTTCGAAAGTTTTATATTCCCAAAAAAAGCTCTATTTTGATTAAAATGCCATATATTTAAGATATTTTTATGACAAATTAAATGTATATTTTGTATTTTCTGGCTATAGCCCATGTAGTACTGTTTACTCTTGATGACTGTAAACCGCAAGAGATAGACCAAATATGGAATTTCTGTCTCCTTTTCCCTTTATCTTCCGGTGATTCATCGAATCTGTTCTCTCTGGTTTCCCACTCTCTCTATTCCCCTTTCTCCTTCTCTCCCTTCGTCTGCTCGGTTTCGGCCTCTTCACCCTCTCTCTCCCTTTGTGCTCTCTCGCTCCCACTCTCCCATTCTCACTTTTTAATCTACCAACGCTCTCATCTCCCTCTCCACCCTTTCTGCAAATTATTATCACGTGTTGTCTTGAAGGACGATGGAGTGTTACTAAAATCTGAGCGCAAGAAACAAGTTTCATACTATTAATGGTATGTCTGTTCGGAACTCGAATGTGGCAAATGGTTTTAGTACAGGCTAATGACATATTGACTTAATTATTCACCCTATTAAAGTTTTGTAAACAACAAAGCCTGTTCCGCTTACAGATTTTTGCTATATCACATTTTTCAAAAGACTAAGGGGGAAAAATATTTGGAACTTTTGATTTCGTACTTCACTAGATGCTGATGTCGATGTTGTGCGTCACTTTTTGACGTCATCTCTCTTGCTCTCCAGTGTATCTGCTGCCAACTGCTCCAGTGATGAACTGTGGGGTCTGTGACTCTAGTTATGGGTGGCGGGTTTCAGGATAGATAACACCGTTAAGATGACGATAAATTTAATAGAGGCTAATAATGATATACAGAGAGATCCAAAAACATAAGAACCGCTGCGCGGTATTTTTCCACTGCGCAGACAGAAACAGAATGACAGCAGCTAATGTACACAAGGTCACGCGGTGGACTTGTTTTTCTCTGCTCTGAAAGTGCAGTATTGAGCTGACGCACTATCGTGCGATGAGTTATTACCACTGTACTTTATTATTTAGCCCTGTACTTAGTCACAAAGTATATAATGGCTCAGCATTTGTTTTCTACTGCACAGCGTATATTTATTTATGATTCATATGTGTTTACTCAGTCAGCTCGCCAAGCGAAAGTGCGATTTGCAGAGATATTTCTAGGTGGTCTGCGATTTCTATCTCTGGGGTAACTTAGAGCATAACGTGTACAAGACAAATCCACACACCCTGGAAGAATTACAACAAAATATCCGTCATGAAATTGCCAGCATTTTTCAACGTGAACTACGGCGAGTGATGGATAGTTTCCTAAAGAGGTGCCAAAAATGTATGGACAACGACGGTGGCTAGTTTCAGCATGTCCTTTAATAACATTGGTAAGTAAAGCCTTTAAAAGTAGTTTTGAAAGTGTTAAATGGTTTCATTCGCGCTGTTCTATGACAGCAGTAGTCATCGACGAGCGCTGAGGGTGCGTACAGGCAAAACACAACGCAGCCGGCTATCACCCGTTATTTGAAGTGAGTTGCCGACTGCTGTGGAAGAATTAAATTGTTTCTGAATCTTATCATTCGAAATAGTTGGTACTAAATTATATCTGATAAGGAGGGTTCGAAACTTTATACAGCTATCTTGAAATGAGGCGATCGTAAGTTACCTGCCACATGGTCAGAGTGTGACGTCGTTGCCCGAGTACAGTGACACCTCAAAACAATTAGACTCACTGCCTATAATGCATAGTGTCACTCGAATGTGTTTATTAGTTCTACACAGAGCACTCTAATCCAGCTCGAAAATCGAAATATTCATGGCCACCATCAGGAAATGAATAATGAAATTTAATTATGTATGTTATTAATTATTTTTTAACTTATTATTTCCTGATTATGGCCATGGAGTTTGAAATGGCCGAAAGATCGAACAACTGTGTAGATACTACATGGGTGGTAACCTGAGAAGTTTCAATTAATAATCATCGCCGTGAAAACTTCAAATCTTATATGTATTCTGTTAACTGAATTTCATCGTAACGTTAATTATCTATCTACTCTAGCCTAACTAATTGACTTATTGACCATGAATTGCGTCGTTAATGACTTTATGACAAAATTTTGCACTTCCTAGCTAATGGCTGGAACTCAGGCTTATTACAGGATGCATTGATTTTAACCTATGGAAATTATTTATTGGGACTATTCAACTCATGTCAGATATTATCAGCCCTTGGTCGTGGTATTCACGCTTTGGTTATATCAGTGCTCCTTGCGATTCCGCCAATCTAAAGATTTTCTTACGTTTCTTAACATTTTAAGTTTCCATGCGCAGTAAAATAAATAGAGAAATATAACTTAGACGTCCGTGAATGTCACGAGCAAACACCGCAGCCGTCTTCATTTACTTTAAAAATTGTATCTTTAACAACTGCAATTTTAAATAGAACAGACCTACGTTTAATGAATGACCAAGTAACGCAAGTTTGATCATTTATATTCAATATGTCTAATTCCTCACTTCCCTGGATTAAACACTTAGCTTATTGTTGTTGTTCCCACAGACTATCAGTTGTGGTGCCAACTATGAAAATAAATCTTAATTAAAATGTATGAATGTTATTGTAAGTCGTTTACTTTTAAATCACAATTAATATTAAATAGTATTAAATGAATGAATTGTTAGTTATTTCGCGGAATATTCTAAACAAATGCCGTTCGAGATTTTCATATTTGGAATCATTTTTCTCGCGCTTTCGTGGTACTACTACAGTTATTTCCGTATCAAAGCCCACTTCTCCTTGGTGATATCAATTAACATGCAACATATTCTATTATCTAACAGTTAATTCATAAGTAATATTAATAATAATTACAATGCTAGCCAATTTTCTTCATGAAGAATTAGCGCTAGGAAGGAACATGTCTCGTTCTCTACCATTGAACAGAGGGCTTCGGATACTTGCTACCGCAGCCTTCACTACGATGCGGGACGAGAGAGGTGATGTGGCAGAATGCAGGAATAAGCACGCCAAGGCTTCGGAAACCCGTGTCGCTATACTCTCACGAGCGTCTCCGAAATGTGCCATGTGAACAGGATTGGCTGCATAGCAATAACACGTGGAGTTAAAAACAAGAGAGTGTTTTTAATAGTGCGATTGTTACGGTCCACCAAGGCAGCTGCTCGTGCCAATGATTCGAAATGGATGAACAATGTGCAGTGAAACAGTGAAATGACCATACTCGCAGTTGAAATACGAGGACAAATTAGTGATAGTAAAACAGGGAAGGCCTCCTCCAGCTCTTCGGCACTTGTAGTGTGAACAGAAGCAAAAGAAATAACCCTTTCATGCCTGAATTATTTTGCTACATATGCCGTTCTTCCTCTATTTCGAAACCGGTTTAGATTAGGCGGTCTGGGACACCTTCAGTCTGCTAGTTTGAATAGCCATGATCGTTAAGGCTACGCGTAGTGCACTCAAAGCCTAAGGTCGTGAGTTCGAGTCTCGGCAACCGCAGTCAAATGTGCCTGCAGTAAAGGACGGGGAGGGCCCACGTAAAATAATCGGTGTGATGGCACGCGTGGATGATGACGGGTACCATTTGACTGAGGTTGCATGGATTTTGCTTCATTTCTTAAAAAAAATTGTGAAAAAAATAAGTTTTTTACAATTCAAAACGTCTCACATATGTATTTTTAATTGGTGACAGACAGTATAAGAAGAATATAGCAGAAAAAAAGTTAAAACTAGTACAAATAGGAAAAAAATCCTATGTATCTTATAAAACACACCAGGCATGAAAGGGATAAGAAGACTTGCAAAAGGTAATTTAATATAAAGCATTATGATAAGTATAAGTAGCTGACAGGTTCATGCGAATCAGATAAACTTTATTGCTGGTCATGTGTGCTGTTTTCAACCGAGAAAACGCGATGGAATACGAGTTTCGCAAATTTTGCGTAATTAATCCCAGCTTTAGATAAACATAAGAGATCAACAGCACATATAACATCTTTTACAGAAAATTCATTGATCTATCAAGGGGAAAAAAAAAAAAAAAAAAAAAAAAAAAAAAAAAAAAAAAAAAAAAAAAAAAAAAAAAAAAACCATTGTTGACCGTTTGCATAATGGAAAGCTTAAAGAAATTAGAAATGTATTGAATAAATTGATTGGTGCGGTTCTTATACTTCCCCAATTTGTGAATTGTATTAAGTAAACCAGACAATTATTTGTTTCTCTTAATGGTTTGCCCGTATTTTCTCTCATTCCACTTCACGTACATTTCAAATTACAAGTTGTATACCTGAAGCTCCCAATTTATTATCTTTTCATGTAGTACATTTTACTTACCTTTGACCTATCTAGTAAGATAGTGCTAATAAAAGCGGCGTATACTTAAGCTAAATGAAGCTAAACATGGGAATCATGAAGTTCTTACAATTAAATACAAGCATATAAGCACAAAATGTGTTCCTAACACAAGGCGTGTGCCTAACTAACCCCTTATTGCCCGAACCTGATAGGCTTAGTGACAGCCCAAGCCACAATCCCAGCATACGCCACTGATAATGGCAGAGTAAACCTTGTGCATATTACACATTGGAATCTTGGCTACAGTATTATTTTCAAAGCAAAACTTTTGGAATCATTAGTGGGGTTTACGTTTCAGGTGAAGACTGATAGTCATAATCATTGTTTTAAGGATAATTGCAGCACATGGCTCTATATCATTTTTTGCTCCCGGCTTTAAATGCTAACGATCAGAAACAAAGTATTTTGAGGAAGGTTGCGTTTAATGTGTGTGAGAAAAAGGGGAAGGCAGGAAGGGAACTCAAAATTATGGTGGAGTTAAAGTTTGTAGGGTTAAACTAAACGTTGGTCTGCAAAGCGCGGAGAAGGATTAATGTTGATAGATGATGGAAATGTATTTTCAGACTGTCTTTGTCTTTTTTCCCCTTCCCTTTGTGCCCTCTTACCTGTGTGGTTCTGGTTATTGTAACATCGGAGGTAATCTATCAACTCCTGACATCTGGCGCTTCTTCCCCGAGGCTATATCTTGCTGCGCTTGCCGCTCTTCTTTGGCAAGCGCTGCCGTCAACACATGCACATGCGCAGAGTGTGTTAGTCACTAATGTGTGTGGATCTTTGCCATCACGTCTTCAACCACTGCAGGGCATCGGCAAGTCCGATCTGTGAAGTATTCAAAGCCCAAGTATTCCACTAAGTGCATCTTATGTCTGCATAAAGAAAGAAGTATGGTTGCAAATGTTGGTGCACGTATATACATTACTCGTAAATCGTGCCGGATTATACGTTATAGAACACGAATTTAAGCTAGAAAAAAAATCTTATGATGCAGTTTTCCTAACTTTTAAACATTTAAGATTTATGTTTCTTACGAAGCTAGAAAATAATTTTACTAAGAAACATATTTTTAAATTAACAGGTTTTAATAGCTTACTTTGCATTTGCCGAGTTTCAACTTATGTAAAAAGATCTGATATGTTGCACTCACATGACTTTCTCTACTCTTGTACTATCCATTCTTACAAACTCTTATTCCTATATCTTCTTCGTGTTAGTTGAGATAAACACTTGCAGAAATTACCTTATTCTTTATTTCCTTCTAGGTGCAAGGGGAGTATGGGAATACAGTAGTCTTTGAGCGATAGTCAAATGTTTTAAAGCTTTGAGGTTGCGTTCTCTTTGCACACTTAACATAAAAAATGAACGATGTTGCATTTGACGAACGTTTGTTTTCCAAAATTGACACAAATAACATTGAATATCTCCGAAATAGTTCACTCTACAAAAGTTATTCTTTTAGCGAGATCTTATTTTTTTTGTATAGTAAGACTTTGTCTATCTCTTACGGTTTACGAGTTATTCAAATCATCCAAAGTGAACAGGTCTACGTAGACTATAGCCAGAAAATTCAAAATATACATTTCGTTTGTCATAAGAATATCTTAAATATATGTGATTTTAATCATAATCGTTAGAGCCATTTTTAAGAAAATAAAGCTTTTGGAAAAAATTACATAGAATAGCTTAAGGTGGAGCATCCTTAAAAGACAGTAAACTTAAATACTAACTTTGGTTTTAAACCGACTTTTCGTTTTTAAGACTGACACATACCACACAGACAGATAGACAGATAGACAGGCAGACAGAAAGACACACACACACATAGAGAGAGACCGTTTTCTAAAAATACTGTTTAGGTTTGAGGGGACCTCAAAACATATTTCTGGTGAAATCTCGACATTGAATTTTTGGGTGGAATACAATACTTCCTCTACTTTACGTGTAGAGAAAGTAAAGATGTATATGCTGAACAAACGTAGAGGAGTTTTGTGACGAAGATATTTGCCTTATATTAATAACTCCGTAGAAATTGGAAAGGGTAGAGTGAGATTGAAAAATTCAGTGCCATATATTCCCATATTCCTCTTTCACCTACAAGAAAATCAGCAGTAAGATAATTTCTGCAATTGTTTATCTCGACTTACATGAAGATAGAGGAATAAGAGTTCATAAGTTAGTAAAAGAGTAGATAAAGTCGTGTGATCGCAAAACATAAGAATTTTAATATTTGAAGCTTTGGGAATACGAAAGCTTACTATTCTATCTGCTTTTTTATGTTCTATTTATAACCGGCCTTTAACTCAATGGTCATTTCGGCGGTCTTTCGTTTGGAACATATTGCCTATGGGCAATGGTGTTAACCCATGTACAATGGGTTTTAAATCTTCGGCTTTCTGTATTACATCATACATCATACACACATTCACCCTCTTATTCACATTTCCAGGTCCTAGGGATGATAGGGTATAATCTTAGCTGGAGACAAATTTCTACTCTCCAGCCGGGAATCGAAGCCGTGACTCGTCGTAGCAGCAGGTACTCTACCGAATGAACTGTCTGCTTTCTGTTGATCTAGATAAAGTGTCTTTCAATTCACATTTGCATATTTCGTTCCAGGGTACAATAGGTAAAGCAATGGTGAGATTTTAAAGAGTATGTCACTAATTTGAAAATTTCTATTCTTAGCTTGCACACGAGGGAAAAAAAAAAAAAAAAAAAAAAAAAAAAAAAAAAAAACAGTGGCGACTTTCCGGTTGAGAAAATGTGCTCAGAAACAACTATTTAAGTATTCCATAAATATCACGAGCTCAGAATTCTGTACACATGTATAACAATGTCAAGTATTGCACATCTTTTTCATAGATTTGGAGGCTGAGGTAATGAAAAAAGGCAGCAAAAGTTACTTCTTATAGGCTGTTGGTCAGGATGCAATGGTCTTTATGCACCACTAGTGTAAACTGTAATCAAATAATTGAAGTTGACTCTTAAATTAAAAAAAAAAAAAAAAAAAAAAAAAATCTCTTGGTGGGAAAGTCGTTTGCTTAAAAGTACATACAAAAAGGTGATATGATTGCCCCTTGTGGGACGCCAGTCTGCACGACTCTCTGCCGGATGTAGAAGCGCTGATTTTCTAAAAAATTGTGCAACAAAAACAAATACTTTTGAAGGTCGGGAAAGTTGTGGTGCAGTTTGTAAATGAGGCCGTTATGTCATAACCGGTCGAAAGCGGTTTCTACGTCCGAAATAACGCCAACGATGAAGCCCCATTGTTGAACTGCTCATTGATGTCATCTGCTAGTCTTGAAAACAAGTCAGTTGAGTGTCCTTTTGTAAACCCAAACTGAGAATGTGAAAGTTTATGTAGTTCTCAAACTTATTTTTGGAGCTGACAAGGTGCAAGTTTTTCGAGCAATTTACCAATAGTACACAAGAAACTAATGGAGTGGTAATTTGGAGGCTGCCTGGTGCTGTTCTCTTGTTTCGGGAGCATGATAACCTTGGCTCGTTTCCAAGGGAAGGGAAGTAACTTTGCTGCAAGCATGTGTTGAATATCTTAGCCAGTTGCACAAGTGCTTTTCTCGGGGGACGTTTACGTTCCTCACTGGTCACCTTGTCCCGATATGCAGCTTTCCATTAGGCAATTTCCTAATTAGATTATACACTTCCTGCGGCCTTATAGGGCCCGTGGTGCTGTTGCTTCTGTGCAATCCAGGTTTGTACCCATGTCTATATTTTCTGTTCTATTTCGGGGATGGTCCTTGGGTGAATCTGTCTTGGGGACAGTCAGCGAAGACTTCGGCTTTCTCCTCTGAGAAGTAAACAACGAGTTGAGCGTGCAATGCCTCACTTGCAGAGTTGATGCTTGAGGAGACCTTGAATGCTCTTAATAATTTCAATAAAAAATGGCCCGAATGAGTGGTACTCAGCATTTCATTTTCCCACTTTCAATTTTGTTTTGTTTAATTTGTTGCCGAATACCACTGCGTGGCCATTTTGCTAGCATTTTGTTTCCGGGCTAACGGATGCACCGCCATAGTCTCGTCAAGCGTCGTCTCCGCACAATGAGCTGGTCCACCTCAGGGTACGTACAAAAAGTAGCTGGCCTTTTGGAGTACGTGGTAGTATTTCTTTTGGCCGTACGTAGCGAGACAGTGACGTTTTTAATGTCTGCCTGGCTGTAATATGAGAACCTAGGCTTCGCATTTCCATGGTGAATGTGTCCCAGTTTTTGTCAGCACGACTAAGGTAGCATAGGCATAGGCTGTAACGCAACCGTGGATGTCGAAGCGCACAGGAAGATGGTCAAAGTCCAGCCTGTGATACACAATGAAGTTATTTGAAAGTGCCGCGTTTTTAGTAAGATCGAAATCCAAAATCTCAAAGTGCCCTGATCTATGTCAAAACGTGGGTTCCGGGGAGAGGTATACCTATGTCATCACTCTCCGTTATAAGTTCAACCAGGAGATTTCCGGCCGCGTTTGCTTGACGAGAATGCCACCATGGATGCCGAGCATTCAAATTTCCGGCAATTATAACGTGGTCCTCTAACGCCAGGATTTGTTCGAGGACTCATGTGAAGTGCGGGTAATCGGGGGCCGGTAGAGCATTACCAGCATCATCGTTCGGTTGTTCACACGAGTTCTGAGAGCACTTCCAATGCAGGCAGCGTAGCAGGAGCATGAGCAACTGCGTTTCTGAGCAAAATAACAGTTCCATTCGCCCCTGGTTGACTGCCAATTCTGTCATTCCGAAACATCTAATAACCCCGGAGTTTAAAGGTGTGCTTTTGTTTCAATTGTGGTTCGCAAAGGCTCAGATTTGTTACGCCGAAGGAGGTTTTCAAATTCATGCTGCTGCCTGCGGATGCCGTCGAAGGCATATGAGAGCCTCCAATTTCTCCCAAGTGCTGTTGCAGCTTTTACATTTAGTGACAAATGGCCGCAACCTTGGCAAGAGTGGGCACCTGGGAGGTGGAGGATTCTGAAAGGTCACTATTTTGGGTTGGTACAGGTGCCTTTTGTCCTTTGACGACATCTGCAAAAGAAACGCTGTATAGAGGCGGGTATAAGATAAGTTTTGGGCCTGGCTTTGCTCTTGGGGTGCTTCTGGCCAAGGCCGCCAAATGACGGTGGTAGCGTTCGTTTCTAAACGTCTCGTACCCCCTATAGCTGGCAGGATGCTTCTCCCCACAATTTGCAAGTGGCGTACAACGTCCTGCTATCGTTTCTGTGTCAGTCAGCCAAGCGGTGGAGGCCACCGCAGAGGACGCACTGGAGGTCATGTTACACATTTTACGTGTGACCTAATTGCTGATAGTTAAAGCATTGGGTTATGTTGCTTTTCTGGACCTCATCATATGGCACAGCTCTCGTTCCTGCAATAATTTTTGATTGTTAGTATCCTGTCGAAACTAATCTGTGGCTTGCCTCGAGAATTTAGCTGACGTTTCAGGACGCCGGTGTACCCCTTTTGTTCGAGACACTCCTTAATGAAGTTCTCTTCCAGATCCGGCGGGAGACGTCAATCACGTACCTCAGGGGTTGGTCACTTCTGGGGGTGAAATTGTAACTCTTGATCCCGGTGTCCTTCAGTAACTGTACCGTGGGGATGGCGTCCTGCTTCCGTTGGAGGAAGAGCTTCAGGCAGCTCTGTGTGGTCTGGAGCTAAAAGAGTCAGGACAGCGAGAGAGAGAGAGAAAGAGAGCGCTCTGGAGTATGTGAATGTCCCTGGTGTTTTGGCGGCCGTCGGGAATGGTGATCCGCGGTGGCTTTTTTCCGGAATGGGTTTGGGTGCAGCCGTGATGGCAGCAGGGGCGGATCTGGATGTTGGTGGCTGTGCTTGCACGGGAATTTCGGGCGAACAGATGGGGGCATCGACCGTTGTGGTTTGGGTATGGCTGGGCGGAGATTGGGTGTTGCGGTTGACGGGGCCAGGTCCTCCATCTCCTCCTCGTCTGAATCGTCTGGTAGCGTCAGCGTGGTGAACTTGAGAGCGAGGGGTTGCTGTGGGAGGTGTTTGGTTTTATTCCATTTGCTGGCCTTTGGGCCGGAACGCTCGCAGTCGGAATCGTTTTCCTGGCCACTGTTCCGGTGATGTGGGCGCTTGCGTGTTGGGACGGTAAATTACCCCTTGTCGAGTTGCACCAGTAGACGCTTCTTGTACGAATATAACAGCTTCTATAACAGATCCTCGTTTTGTTCGCTATCTTTATGAAGTTTAAATCTGCGTCCATATTTTGCAGCTGATCTTGATAGTACTTGATTTCGTTTTGGAGCTTTGGAGCTTTCGTGCTTTCTTTGCCAGTTGTCACGTATTTTGGCCTTTGTCTCTTCCTCCTCCAGGCTCAGGTTCAATGGAATGTTGGCGCTGATAGTTGGCTGGGCAACGGCTGATGGCGGGGAAGTGGGTAGGGCGTATGTCAATGCGGCTGGATCTCCCGCGGCTGTAAATAGAGGTGTATGATCGCCACAGGAAATCGCTTCTTCACTGGCGGCCGGCCTGGAACTACTCAGTCTGGGGATGCTATGTTGCCTGCAATCCCTGCTCCCAGACGCAGGTCTGCTGGCTTGGCGTGGGGACGCGCCTTGGTGCGTGCGCCTTCCATGTGGATTTTGTGTCTATCACAGACACAAAGTACACAAGCAATACACAACAAAACAAATTAAAACACATGACTCCTTATAAAAACTTGGACAATTTTCCATTCCCTTGCAACTAAATTTATACAGCTACCTTATACATATTTAAAGCTATGGGCTTTAGATCTGTACGAACACGACACTTTTGTTTATTATTTGTTATTAACGCATAATTTTCGTCTATATAATTATGAAATGTATTTAGGTTTACAGTTTGTAACATAGGCGAATGATCTTTTTTTTTTCTAATTTATTTTCTCTTGTTGCAGATTTCCTTCTTTTTAATTGAAATGAAGTGAATGCTTGTGCTGCCATCTGCACATTGAAGCGCAAACCAGCTAGAACACAGAGGAGGTTGGAAAAGACAGTAGCATCATACGAAAAAAATAGAATACAAGTGCAGCCGCTTTTTTCATCTTTTCACATTTTCGCAGTTCTTCATTATATAGTGAATATATAAAATAAAATAAGAAAGAAACACGAAATAATTTCGTGTATTTGTGTGATCGTTAGCGAGAACAGGCGGAAACAAGTAAAATAATTGTTGAAGATGTGGCAGTGAGTGAAACAACCCAAGAAAACTCGGAATTAGAAATGGAAATACCGACAAATTCAAGTTTTACTTTCACCTTATAATATAAATCGT
>CM060961.1:176289908-176489908 GCA_030765045.1 Tenodera sinensis
GGTGTTCTCGAATTTCTGTACTTTAACAACTGTTTTGGAATCCGGTGGTCTTCCGTCCTTTGTAAATGCTGAAGTAGTTCATTTAATGTTCTTTTATTTGTTCATTCAAATTGCACATATTTGTTTCTGTTCTGATGTCTTCATTTTCTTCTTATCTATAGTTTTATAGCCACCATTTTTAAGAATTTCATCTTTGCACTTTCTATTTGACTTGTTTTCTTGTGAGTCCCCAACATTCCCATGATGGAAGATATTGCTAACAATTTCTAACATTTTAGTATGGTATCCTCCCTTGTTTTGCTTAATGCCATTCAATGGTGATGCCACATTTTCGGAATTGATGATTATGTTGCTATTTATAGTTATCTGCTCTCTGGAAGAGTTTTTTTAAAAGGGCAGGAAAAATTTTTATTTTAGAAGTAGGTATATTTAAATTGTATGTAGAGGCCATTTCCTTTAGTTCGTATAAATGTATTGTAGAAAATTCTCTAATCCCATCTGGTTACATGTTTGTTATGAAATGTTTCCGTTAGAGAAAGAGTGTAAAATATACACAATTCATCCTTTTGCTTAACGAACAATAAGCTCATTGTGTTTTAATCATTTAAAGGTATAAACATACTCATGTCATGTCTTATTCAGTCACTGTGTTTAGCATTATTTTTATAATACGCGCATTTAGACCATTTTGGAGGTTAGGAAAACACAGAAAGAACCTCATACCAAATGCCAAGTATCACACATTTCTGTGATCAAAGGAAATCTGATTTGTAATTAATATTTCACGATAATGAGCACAAAATTGCTAATGTCTTGATTGATATAAAACCTAAACAATTTTTAAACTTCTTTAACCCACATGATATATGAAAGTTGTTAAGCCTGATAGAGCTGGCGAGGAATTAACTAAATAATACAGTGCGTTATTGGCTCACATTTTCATGTTAGCATTCCTCTCATAGTTTCTCGAATAAATTTAGGAGCACTTTGAGAACAGTACCATTTGTAGTGTTTATTTTCAGCTGAATTTACAACCACCTGTTAGTAACTCACTTTTGCAGCCTAAGGACAAATACAAAAATTACTGGGTGCTTATGTAGCTTTGTAAGTAGTGTCTAGCTCATTTTCTTGTATATAATGTTATCCGAATGACAAATTATCCTGCTTATGCTTATGTACCTTTGTAAGTAATCTCTATCTTCTTTAGTGACAAATCATTGTTAATTACATTTGATACTTGTGTGAAAGCTACCTAAATGTATATGTATAGAACAATCTGACAAAAGATACAATTCATTGCTAATTATATTATAAATAAATTATAATTATATTATCACTGAACAGTAGCACGTGGCAGGAAAAGTTTAAAACAAAGTTCAATTTGTATCTTATAACTACAGGGAAGATTTGATTGTTTCCCATTATCCCTGTTTTGCTTTTTGTTTTTTGTGCCCGTATATAATATGTTTTATATGCTATGCTGTATATTTCGATTGACATGATTGTACATTTCAATTGACATGTTCAATGTTCACCAGCCTCAATGGCTACTTGTGAACTCCTTGAACGTAATCCAATCTAATGTAATCTTAATTATCGAAAACATCTAGTGTAAGCCTGAGTCATAAGGTTTACCTTTGCCTCTCACAATATTTTATTCTCTATATTATTTTATCATCGTAAACTTGGCCGAAGGAATGTACGTTTTACGTGACATAGTTTTCGTTTGTTTGCTTTATGTATGTCGTATGAAACAAAACACATGAATACCTATGCTGCGCTGTTATAGCTGCACAACATTCGAGGCCAGGTAGCTGCGTTTGAAGTAGTTTTGCTTAAGGGGAAGAGATGGCAGCACTTGTGTCACTTCCCACGTCTGGCCCGTTTGGAATGTTAAACATTTTAATTTCTGTACTATTTACGTACTTGCAAGCATAGAGGAAGTGTTGCATTCCATATAAAGATATCACTGGAAATGTTTTGGACTCCCTCCCCAAAAAAGCATTTTTAAGAAACAATACTTTTTACACTAACATTTTTCAAAAATTTTGATTTTTGATTAAACTACGTTACGTTTAAGGTATTTTCATATCAAATGAAATGTATACCTTGAATTTCCTGAGAATAGTCTTTTAAATGCATTCTGGAGAACTTGTGCATAGGTGATAAATAGTAGGAGACAGTCCACAGTTTCAAAAAGGGGGAAAAAAAAAAGAAAAAGAAAGGAAGAAAACGAGAATATGACAAGAAAATTTTGAGGACACCCCGTACTCTAGATTACAGTTTAGATGGAACATTTTTCGAAATTTTTGATATAAAAATGGTAATGATTTTGATAAAAATGTAAATGTTTAAGATATGTTTTATGAAAAATGAAACGTGCTTCTATAATTTTCTGGAAATGGCATCTAAGGACCTCTTCATTCTTAAACTTTTGTATAATTGGTAAACTGCATGAAATAGGCATCTTACAAACAATACAACAATATAAATATAAACAATTGAATGAAGTGGTTATTTGTTAATAAATAAATAATATATATGAGATCAATATTAACGGGGCAATTTTTTGGATGGATAATAAAATGAAACAATTTATCCATGATCGTTCAATTACTGATGGAAGTCTTCAGTATAATATGCTGGCTGCAATTTTTGTTGTAAATGGCAATATCGTACAGCATACGATTTAATGTTTTTGTGGGGTTAACCATTTCCGAGGCATTCCTTGTTATTATTTTTTCAATTTTAAGATACTTATGCATATGCTCGTGCTTTCCTCTAATGAGATGTTATTCTTTTTTTCTGCTGGAAATGAAAAGAGAACGGAGTTTCAAAGCCATCACATAGCGATTAACTATTGAAAGACTGCCTCTGCGGTGGAGTAGTCAGCGTTCTGGCCTCTCAACCCCCAAGTTCGGGTTCTATTCCCGGTTGGGAATTTTTCTTTAATCCGAATAATTCCCTGTGTCCCACAATCTTAAAGTATGACTGTAGGAGCAAATGTGTGTTTAATGTTAAAAATGTTTTCCCTGATATTTCAAATGACCACATCGCTGCACATGCTGCACAACAGTTTTCTTTTTCAGAAAATAGCTTTTAACTATATATGCACGTTCACTTATTGAATATTTCACCAGACATCTATAAGTTACGCTACTAGTGCGCGCCAGTTTCTTCCGGCATGTAAAGTCCCGTCTATCGGCGAGCGGGCGGTGACTTGCGGGAGCGCGGCATTTGTCGCTAGCGCCGATTCTTAAATTAACAGCACTGTATAAGCGCATTGTCGCTTGTCGCTTCTCTTGGTGAAGGTTAGTTACGAATAAAAATTGAAGACCTGAGAGCAAGAACTAGATAATGACCACAGTTAGCGAATATTAGTTTTTTTTTTTTTTTACTTCTATTTGTAGCCACAACTGCCCTCTATCAGTTACTATAGGAGTTAATTTCATAGAGTGCCTATTTCTCTCGCTAGATAGCCTTTAAGTTTCTACTGGTTCCGTTCTGAGTACAAGACTTGGATAATAACCGAAATTATTCAGTTCTTGCTCTCAGACTACGGAAGATGACTGCAATAAGTTTATTGGGTGCTGCAAATGTAAGCTTTAATTGAGAGATAGGTTCTATTAAGAGCTGCGTTTATTGCAGTTTAATGTTATATTGAACACCAACTAGCCTTTTATTACATGAATTATTATTTTTCATTTGAACATAAAATAATTGTTTTTCTTACATTAAACTTCTGATCCTACGGTCAAACGTAGTACTCATACTCGCAGCAATGGCAGTAACGCCTGGTAGTTCCAGGTTTGCGTGGAATACCACGTCTGCGTGGAAATCCTCCTGTCTCCATCACGGACGAGGGCTCACTACTTTTCATTGTATTATATAACAATATTTTATACCTAAATATTATATTCAAATAAATGTGGAAGTTTGAAGCCCACACTTATGCTTTTATAAATGATTATAAATGACCACTACCAAGTTCTACTGATTCTTCTTCAGTAAAGAGTAAAGGACAAGACAAGATGATAACTGGCAAAGAAATGTTAGGAAACGAAATATTTTAAATGGCAAAGAATATATATCAACAGGGAAACTCGTGCCTGCAAAGACAGTTGCTCCAGATTGTTTTTGTAAGAGTAAATGTACAGCCAAGTTCTCCAAAGATATTCTTAGGAATTTCAACGAAATGAATGAGAAGAATGCTCAGGATGCATATCTCACGGGCTTAATAACCTCACATAATATTCAAAGGCAAGCTTTAAATAAATATTAGTTTTAGGAATATATTTTGTAGGAGCATTGATCACACAACAATGCAATATATTACTTTCTCCACTGATAAGTAAAAGGAAGTATTGTATTGTATTCCACCCAAAAATTCGATGTCGAGATTTCACCGGAAATATGCTTTCAGACCCACAGAATCCAGAGAGAGAGAGAGAGAGAGCGAGAGAGAGAGAGAGAGAGAGAGAGAGAGAGAGAGAGAGAGAGAGAGAGAGAGAGAAAAGCATTTTTAGAAGAAGGGGTTCGTGTGTCAGTCTGTGTGTCTGTCAGTCTGTGGACAGCATAACTCAAAAACGAAAAGTCGGTTAAAAATCAAAGTCTTTCAAGGATGCGACACGAAGATTTTGAAGAACACAACCCCACCCTAAACTATCCTTTACATGGAAAATTTTTGGTTTTCTTGAAAATGGCTCTAACGATTTTGATTAAAATGCCATATGTTTAAGATACTTGTATGACAAATGAAATGTATATTTTTAATTATCTGGCTATAGCCTATGTCCTCCTGTTTACTCTGGATGACTTGAATAACTCGTAATCCGTAAGAGATAGACAAATTCTAAATATACAAACATTGTAGATCTCACTAAAATACACAATTTATGTCTAACATTTTTTTTTTGTAGAGTGAACCATTTTGGGGATATTCCTTGTTATTTGTGTCAGATTCGGAAAACTTGAAGCTTTCGTGAAATGGGACATCGTTGTTCATTTTTTTTATATGTTAAGCGTGCAAAGAGAACGGGGTCTCAAAGATTTAAAAGATTTGACTATCGCTCACAGCCTACTGTATTCTAATATTCCTCTTGTACCTACAATGAAATAAGCAAGATAATTTGTACAAATGTTTATCTCAATTAACGTGAAGAAGATGTAGCAATAAGAGTTTGTAAGAATGGTTAGTACAAGACTGGAGAAAGTCATGTGAGTGCAACACATAAGATTTGTGTAGATATTACACGGCTGGTAACCCTAGAAGTGCTAATTAAGAAACATAATTATATACGTATTTTCTTACCATTGTATATGCTGTTTTTCACAAGTATCTCGGATCTCTTCATTCAATATACTTGTCATTTAACTCGCCACGTGAAGGGATGTTTACCCTTTAGTTCTGGCATGGGCACAATAGGCTAACTGGACCACTCCACTGAAACATGTACTTGCCCCACTCCTCCTGCCATCCCTCCCCTATTCAGGTTCCGACACGCTTCATTCAGTGACGAGTACGACTGTTTTATGAAGAGTGGTAGAGAGAATTTGTTGTAAGTTACAAAAACAAGAAAGTTCGTTGTTTAATATGCGGATTTCAATTTTCAAATATAAAGCGTTGCAATATCAAACGCCACTTTGATCAGAAGCATAAAACAAACTTACAGATACTTATTTGCAATTTTAAAAGGTACTTTCTGAATACTTGTATTTGTAAACATATAGAAGAGATGATATATGTTTAGGGATTTAGTTTATTTAATATAAACTATTGTATTTCGTGCTTCAAAGTTCGAACGTAATATTAAGTTTAAAACCAAAGAGTCTGTTGTGTTGATCAAATTATTTAGACATATTTTATGGTTAAATAGCAATGGAAGTTTACTGCTTTGTTGTGAAAGAGAATGAATATAACTTGCATAAAATAAAGGAATGTTATAAAGTTCAAGATTATGTAATTTGGCTAACCACAGTAATAATTGTTATTGTATGCAAAATATGTTTGATATAAACTAAATAGCTAATATAGCATGGAAATTAGTACTATCGTGCAGATGGAAAGAAATACCACTCCACTGTACGTGTTGTATCTAAACAAACTTTTCACTATGCAAGAGAATGTGTGTAAGGCAAGTTCAATCGCTACCTCTCCTCTCGTGTCCATGCCTGTTCTACCTACTTCATATGGCCACACTGCCATGAACATCATGCTCAAAGCAGAACTAGTGGTCAGTTGATCATGCTTGATTCTAAAGGCGTGGAACCTGGAGACTTCGGAGGCCGTATTCTTGGTCCACTTCTACCAAGCCAGTTGTTACCGATAATAATGCAGCCGTAGTTATCTTTCGTTTGCTCATTTGGTGGGATTCTACAGTTGTACAGTAAACAACATTTTACTTATTTTTAGTTGTTCTTAAGAAAAAATTCGTTTTTGTAAGTGTAACGTTCTTAAACCTAGAGCGTCATTTAGGACAACACATAAATGCAATAAGTGAAATGATACTCAAATGCGCCCAGGGTCAATAGAGCTTAGTTACTCGACATTCATCTTCTCAGGATAATAGAAAACTGCGGAGGAAACCCATATCCGGTTAGTTCATCTTAACCGAGATATAAACTCAGAACCTCTTGAATGTGAGACAGACACGCTATTCCCACAACACAGAGACGGGCTGTAACTTCTTTTGTTTCTTATGCAGTTTCGATGACCTCATTTTAAAAATATTTTCATACTATAGAAAAATAAATATGTAGGAGTGTCTCATGTTACCACATTTTCATTTTATGTATTTACAAAAGGATAACCCTGTATTCCAATAAGGGGAATATATTATCTATTTGTAAGGTATACAACAATACTTCAAAGAATATAAAGCATAATAAACAACTTCATGCAGACAACTTACTTGTCACTGAACTGGAAAACGAGTGTGATGGTATACTTGGGTCAGGTAATAAAGCCTCGGTCGAGCTGATACTCTTTTGATATAAGTGCAAGTATCAAGTTGGTAATAATATAGTTTCGCTTTATCTACAATGTATCTACACTAATTAGTGGAAATATCGCATTCCACCAAAAAATTCGATACTGAAGTTACACCGAAAATCATGTTTTGGGACTCCCTGAATCCGAAAAAGAATTTTTAGAAACATGTGTTTGTGTGTGAGACTATTTATGAACAGCTAACTCAGAAATGAAGGGTCAGTTAAAGACTAACCTTGGTACTTCAGTTCAGCATTTTCCAGCGACATAGCATGACGGCATAAAATATGAATTCCACACACCAAACATCTCATCACTTTACATGAAACATTTTTGGAAAATGTTAGTTTCTTCAACGATTTTGGTTAAAATACTGTGACAAAACGACAATTGGACAAATCCCACTTCTGACACCAATGTGACAAAAACGACAAAATCCGGTTCAGTTATTTTTTCTCACGTTATTTTCCTCCAATTGAATGGATAACGCTGATCTCTTTTACCGACGTTAACATTCTTTAGTCTTGATATTACAACTCACAACTGTCTTCTTCTTGTAACCTTGACTCACTCCTTTCACTGTCTTTATTCACTTTCTGACTCTCAAACACTAACTCTGACGATTTAATCACTCAGCACTCATAACTCTTTCGCCATCTTCACGGCGCGACAACCACGCAACTGACACACACACACACACACACACACACACACACACACACACACACACACACACACACATACACGCACGCACACACACAAGCTTAAGAACTGACTGACTCGTGTCTGTAAAGTCCTTCACTCAACTTGTTACTTCGCCTCCCTGTATAGCAAGGATTACTTAACATTGACTTTTATCGAACTTCTAAAAATATGCCGGCTGCCGGACACTTATCGAATAATCTGGAAAACCCCAACCCCTGTTGGTCCTACCGCTCTGATGCCACGTGTTTGCTCGCGTGAGGCAGCCTGACCTTGAGCGTTTTTGATTGTGGTGAGGGGCAACCCTGCCCTGGCCGACCTTTGTTATGTGCCGTGGTCGGCGTTACAATACTATGCCTAAGATATTTTCACGACAAATAAAACATATATCTTGAATTTTCTGGGATAGCTTCAGTTCTCTTCATCCTGGGTGACTTTTGCATAAGTGGTTAACTATAAGAGATAGACAAAGTTAGTAAAAAAAATCAGTGAAGCACACGACTTATGTCAATTAATATTTATGAATTTAAACATTTCTGTGATATTCCATCTTATAGGTTTGAATTTCCAAACTGAATTCTCAAACAGGAAGTCCTCGTTAGTTTTCTTCTCCTGGCCATTCAAAGAGACCAAAACATAGCGCCTAGGTTTTAAGCCTACTGTATTCCCATATTGTCATTGTACATGAAGGAAATATGTTTAAAGGAATTTTTACAAATGCTTGTCTCGATTAATATGAAACAGAAGAGTAAAGTTTATAGGAATAATTTGTACACAATGAGTAGAGAAAGCAATGTGAGTGCCCCAATTCATATGTTTTTACTTTTTCTACTACGTACAGTAAAGTTGAGGAAGTATTGTATTCCACCCAAAAATTCGATGTTAGAGATTTCACCGGAAATATGTTTTGAGACCCTCTGAATCCAAAATAAAGGCATTTTTAGAAAATGGTTTGTGTCTATGTGTCTGTCAGTCTGTGTGTCTGTCAGTCTGTGTGTCTGTCAGTTTGTGTGTCTGTCAGTCTGTGGACAGAATACCTCAAAAACGAAAAGTCGGCTAAAAACCAAAGTTGGTGTTTAAGTTTAATGTCATTCAAGGATGCGACACGAAGATTTTGAAAAAAAAATTGTTCCATTCTAAACTACCCTTTACATGGAACATTTTGATTTTCTTAAAAATAACTAACAATTTTGATTGAAATGCCATATGTTTGAGATATTTTTATGAGAAATGAAATATGTATCTTGAATTTTCTAGCTATGGCCTATGTAGTCCTATTTACTCTGGATGACTTTTCAATAACCCGTAAACCGGAAGATGGGCCAAATCTTACTATACAAAAGGTGTAGAAGTTGATAAAACACAATTTATG
This sequence comes from Tenodera sinensis, assembly GCA_030765045.1. Classification (NCBI taxonomy): domain Eukaryota; kingdom Metazoa; phylum Arthropoda; class Insecta; order Mantodea; family Mantidae; genus Tenodera; species Tenodera sinensis. The sequence continues at coordinate 176,298,971 of CM060961.1, forward strand.
TCTAAATACAATTTTTTTTGGTACAGTGAACCATTTCGGAGATATTCCTGGGTATCTGTATGAGTTTTGTGGTACTTACGTAAAATGGAACATCGACGTTCAATTTTTTATATGCTAAGTGTGCAAAGAGAACGGAATTTGAAAGCTTTAAAAAATTTGACTATCGCTCAAAGCCTACTGTATTCCCATATTCCCCTTGTACCTACAAGGAAATAAGCAATAAGATAATTTCTGCAAATGTTTATCTTAACTAACACGAAGAAGATATAGGAATAAGAGTTTGTACGAATGGTTAGTACAGGAGTAGAGAAAGTCATGTGAGTGCAACACATCAGATGTGTTCATAACATTCAGGTGAAGATAGCAAATCCAGTTGTAGGCGGTAGTAGTGCATGAGGGCATGCGCATATGAACGCTGGAGGCGTGTGACACAAACTGGGAAGTGTCACCGGACAGGGGGGATGTCCTCTCGGTAGGCGCCGGCGTCTCTACGCAATGACACTTTCACAGCGCGACGCGCGTCCACCGCACCTCCAGCCACCCATCACAACACAGCGCATGCGTCAACTCTTGGCTGGACATAAAGCTTACAACTCACAGCCTTCGCAAATGATTATCATGTCCATATGGTTTTCTCTATCTACTGTAGTTATTTCTATGTTCTACAAACTATTTCCTTAAAAATGGTAATTAATTATTCTTTTACGATAGCCGTGTGTAGGGCAAGCTTGGAAAGGCAGAATCAGACATTTAGTACCATAGCCGAGATTTGAACCCGGATCCTCCGGTTTCCATCTGGTTGCTCTAATCAAGTGAGCTACCGTGGTCGCATCGAAGCAGAACATTTATAAATTCTCCAAATGATTCGCACCTCCTGGCTGATTCTAGCTTTCCTACTCCTTGAGACGATATTGCATTGTCAGCCAAAAGTTCGATTTGAAAATTTCACCGAAAGTACATGAATTAACCCTTTCCAACCCAACTTGCCGTATCTACTTATGCATGTCTTCCTGTAATTCATGTAATCGTTTTCATATGTGTATAAGGGATTACCTACTGAAATTTACTTGAATAGTCAAGCTCGTTACGGCGGGACAAATAGACTGGCCATCTATTGAAAGCTGTAGGTCGCGGGTTCGAGTGTCGGCAACCGTAGACAAATGTCACTGTGGTAAAGGATGTAGGAGGGCTTACGTAAAATAAATGGTGTAATAGCGTGCGTGAATTAATACAGGGTATCATTTGATTGCGACTGCTTGGATTTTGCTTCTTTCTGTTTAAAAATACTAGAATAAAAATCGTGAAAATATAATATTTTACAATTGGAGGCATCTCAGAAGCTTATGCTTTAACTGTTAAAGCAAGTATACAACTCAGATGGGGAGAACTGGCTCAGTGTGTCACTTCCCCTATTTCACACTTTTAACCTCTTCCACTGCCTCACAGCGGTTAGCTAACAGGTTATGCCTCCCGCTATTGTCTATCTCAGGGAACCTCTCAGTCAACATGGAGAGGGTAAATACTCGATGGCATCCCTGTCACCCCTCTTCCCCATGCCGGTATAACAGCATAATAGAAAAAAAATTTAAATACCTTGTAAGCTTCGTAACATACGAATGACTCCATATGGAATCATTAGGTTTGAAAGGGTGGTCCCCTCGAATAAAAATATCATTCTAGAAAATGATCTATGTGCATGTGTGTGAATGTGAACAACATAACTCAGAAACAGAACCCATTTTAAGAGCTTTTTCAACACATAAACATTGTTTTTCTTCTTCTTTTTCTTCTTCTTTTTCTTCTTCTTCTTCTTCTTCTTCTTCTTCTTCTTCTTCTTCTTCAGAGAATTACTCTCCAACTTATAGAGCTTACATCTCCAAGGACCTACAAGTCAAACGCCCTGGCAAGTAGCCTTTTGAGGAGCAAGAAAACTTTGGATCATAGCATATTCAGGATGGGTGATCAGTCCAATTTCTAAGCTTTTGTTTGTGGAATCCATATGCAAATAAACGATAATGGGTGGAAAAAGTAATGTGAATGTAGCAGAAAGTGCTTTTCTATCTCTTATTGTTAATTAAAATAAGCATGTTGCCACTCTGGTGCAAGGAGGCCAGTGGAGAGAAAACCTTAAAAAAAAAAAAAAAAAAAAAAATCAAGAATGTTCGCTATGCTGGGTTTGGGATTCCATACCTTTTACATGACTTTACACCTTGTACTTCGAAAATGACCTCTGGAAATAAGAGATGAAGGGAGATCCGAAGGGTGACCAGATCCAGATTACGACGTGCGGCAGCAAGAAAGGGGCACTTAACGATTCCAGCATGACAACAATCCTGACGCCGGCTAGTCTCGCACCCGAGGTCCCGGAAATAGACGAGATCGCCCCCAAGAAAAAAGGGGGCCCCAGCAGTCACGCCAAGCGCTGGAGATCGATAGCGCAATTTTCACGTCCAGCGCCATGACCAAGGCGGCCCGGGTTCGATCTCAGGTACCCGCATGTGGTATTCGTGGTGGACGAAGCGGGTCTGGGCGGGTTTTCTCTGGAGTCCCCGGTTTCCCCTGCCACTCATTCCACCAATTGCTTCATCACCTTTCCAATTACCCATTTCAGCTGCATTTCATATCATCCTCTTCTTCACTCTCATACCTGGTGCTTCTTTACTTTCATATCTGGTGCTTCCTCACTCTCATTCCTGATGCTAGGCTGACCGCCCGCTTCCAGCTCTTCACTCTGTCCGGTCTATAGATTTGTCTGCTCCTCAACAGGCCCCGGAGGCCTAGGAGGTGTACGTCCTCCATAGGGGGAGGGCAGTCAGAAGAAGTAGTAGTAGAAGTAGAAGTAGAAGTAGTAGAAGAAGAATTTCCACGTCAGCTACAACATACTTAGGACTTTTGCTGATACTATTACCAATACAGAGGTGTAACAGATGAAATGAAATGATGGAGGCAGGAAATTATCAACAGGAAATACATGTTAGATGGGGGAGCACCCCAGCATTTACTTACCGAGTTGAGGAAACCAGGAAAAAATAATGGACGGAGTGGCCGGCCCGACGGAATCGGATCGCGATCTCCAGAATACGAACTTTATATGTTACCCTAAAGCCATCTCCCTCAATACCACTGCTTCTTTAATAAAGGTAGAGTATAGCTGGAGGTGATTCCACATTATGTCAGACACCGAGAGGAAGGGATGAAGTGAGAGTGTCCTATGGCGAGTTGGAACCCGGAAGAGTATTTGAACCAGCGTGAGGGTCCCTAACGTGTGCTGCATATTGTTCATCTCGACACTGGGGCTCCTCAAGCAGCCATCAGCCCCTGGCTTTCGACAGCGGTGCTCCCCAGCAGATTAGGTGAATATAACACATCCATCCGTCGAGAACAGCAGTTGCACTTCACGACCTCCCCGCCAGCAGCGCTCATCGCCAAGGCTTCCGACCTTGAAAGATCGGACTGAAATGAAGGTGAAATGAAATTGAGGGTTAGGAAATTCGGGGATTGTATTTATTTGTTTCTTTGTTTATTTATTTATACGAGCCTCACACTTTAACGCGCAGCCACCTGGCTCGCTGCTCCTTTAATAAGTTTATCTCAAATATTTCTTCATTCCTGAAATCATCACAATTTGATAACCTAGCGCTGCCGTTAACTGACTGCACCTGTGATACTGCAAATTTAACGATTTACTCCGTTTGCATTTATTTGTCGAATTATACAAACCGATAGCATTTTCTGGAAAACTCACATTCGTATCCACATTAAAAGGAAGCCACTTGCAGCAAAGGTCGTGCCTCCGAGGCTCGGAAATGAATTTCTTAATCCCTTGGCAAAACTTGAAACTGAGGGCTGCTTAAAATTACGTAATTTTCGAGCTGAAAAACCACTGGGCCATACTTGTTGCCGACTTTTATTTCATAACTCTTTTCCTTCCTTAGCCTTTAGGTTCTGTTTTTGTCGCTTTATAATTTTTCTTTTTTACGAAAAAGAAATGAGAAATGTGCGGAACAAGGGGCATAGAAGCTCTTTCTAATTTTTTTGTGGGTTGTTTCTCCCCTCAGCTGTCAACATGGCGCAAAGAGGATGAAATAGTGCGCCGCTCAGGTGCTGGGTGGCGACTCCATGTAATTATACAACACTTGAAGCATCACACGCCCTCCAGGATTAGCATATGGAAATCATTAACGTGGAAGAAAAGCCCTGAGCATACTTAGCCAAGACCTCCCTTTCTAGCTTCTATACCTAACGTAATTAAAATCGGAAGTTTCTTTAATGAAAAATGTATGGTAAAAAGGAAGACCCCCACTTGGTATAATTCCGGTCACAGAAATTGCCGCAAAATGTGAGGAAAAATGTGTTAAAGGAGACCTTAAAACGAGCTCACGCAAGGCTCAAGTTTAACCCTCTATTGCATAGTGTTGCCATTTGGCAACAAAAATATTTAGAATATTATAACAGTGTTTTTGTTATTTTCATATTATATTTTGGCATTTAACAATAAAATAAAGTATTGGTAAATATTTATATCGTAAATACATCAATTTATTTCAGCATTCTTGTAGTTCCTTCTATTACTTTTTCAAAAATCAAAATCCTTTCAATAATAGTCCAATGTAACGTCTTGAACTACACGTACCATCTCACCGGTTATTTTACGTTGGCCCACCCCATCCTTTACTACACTCAAATTTCATTTCCGTCGCAGGGAATAAACTCGCCACGTTCAACTTTGAATGGATGGCCAGTCCATTTGTAAAAATGCTTATTCGAATTACTTCCTTTAAAGGCATACCTAAAGCGGTTCAGGAATTAGAAGAGTAGTGGTATATGTTGTAAGATAATTGATGTAATAGTAAAGTTTTAAGTTAATGCGCCACTTTCTACACGATAAGTTATTAATAGTATAAACGTGTCTTTTTATTTTATTAAACTGATACAGTTGTATTCCAAGGAAAAAAAATGTGCAATAGAACTGCTGTATCTGTTAGAGAATTGCTGTTTCAAAGCGGAATGGGTTTTATGTTCAAGAATTGCGTTTTGATTTTTGTTGTCTCCAAATCCTCCAGTGGGGCCGTTTAGGCAACTGGTACTCTGAAATTATTAACAATTATCGTTTTGTATTTATCATTCAAAGTCCCTGTAGTTTGTAGTTTAAGAAAATGTATTCTGCATTTATAGTCAATATACAGGTGTTAGGGCATAGTTACAATTATTTTGATAAATGGCTTTCCTTTGTACTTATACGTGCTGACACTTCAATGCGTGATCTACTGGCTTAGATAGTGTGGGGTCATTGGCCCTCCAGAAAACAATCGAACTCAGTTCCAATCAACATTTGTTGCCGGCATGCCTGCATGCCCACTCTGCGTTACGCCTTCCGTTGCACCTTCTCAGGGAAAATAAACATGTATGGTTTGTGTGTGCCTCACCTACTTAGAGGTACTAACCAATCAAATAACATACTATCCTTACTAAGTAAAACTATAATCCCCAAATGAAGCAAATAGTAGTGTAGTATTGCTCCTTACACTTTCACCAATACAAATGTCGTATACCACTAACAGCTTTGTACTTTGAAGTGAAATTTCAAAATCTCTTTTCTTGAAAGTATATTTTAAGAGGATAGGAACCATTTCATCAGAAATTATCCAAGCCAGAAAGCTGAAGTGTTCACAATCATATTAAACATATTAATTTTTATCAAGCAGTTATTCTCTCAGATTCCAGGGCGGCAATTATAGCAATTACTTCCAAGTTGTCACAAAAAAAAAAAAAAAAAAAAAAAAAAAAAGAATGTTGGAAAATCCTTACCCATCTAACAACACTTCAAAAACACCTAATCTTCCAATGGATACCAGCTCACTGTGGACTAAGTGGCTGATTTTCTCGCAAAAAAGAGTACCACCAGTGTAGAGAAATCTATAGTTAATCTACCATTTTATGCAGCTAAAAGATTAGTGAACTGTGAATTCAAAAAAATTATTGCAAAATATTAGTATGAAAAATCAAAAAATAAAAGATGGGAACTACCAAACATTTAAACAGTAATTCCTGATTATCCTCGAAAAACGGAATTGCAACCTTCAGGTTAATTACAGGACATGACTGTCTGGCAAAAAATTTAAACGTAATTGGGATATGTTCTTCACCACTCTGTCTTCTATGTGGTCTGCAAGAAGAAGTGGACCAAGACCACCTTCAAATATGCCCGGCCACTTCTAGTGCCCCATCCATCAGTGAAAAATATTGGAGAGCAAGAGGATTAATGACTTCATTGACAGAAATCCAGCATTAGCTAACAACAACATTTTTAGTGCAGCGAGATTTTGTCTATCTTGTACGATTTAGCAGTCATGTTAGTCATCCAGAATGAAGAGGACTTTAGAGACTATCCTCAAAAAAATTCAAGATATGGATTTTATTATCACGTAGACTTCTTTAATATAATGTCTTTTAGCAAAAATCCTCGGTGTCATGTGTCATAATATAAAACAATTTGAAGAATTTTTCATGTAAAGCATAGTTTGGGGAGGAGGAATTTTCTTGGAAATCTTTATGTCGCACCCTGGGAAGATGCTGAATTTAAATACCAAGTTTAGTTTTTAACCGATATTTGGTTTATGAGTTATGTTGTTCACAAGCACATACACCATACGTACGCACACACACGCGCGTAATTAAAAGGCTAAATTGTACATAACATATTCTGCAGGACATATTAGCCTCGATTTGTCCGCAACATTCCACAGACATCATGCGCTTCATCTGGTTTCCTGGTTGTACATTTATTTGTGTGCTGTGGTATTTAATGATCGATGCTGCATTTGCGCTTTCGTTAGATGAGCACATTAGAAACATTGTCATCAAATTGTTGTAGAACCAATTTAAAAAGAAGTTTGGTATACAGTTATTTATTGCAGATTCGTCATATATTGTTTTGTAGTACAACTCAGACTTAATACAGCCATGACAACACCAGTAATGTAATATGGAAATGAAGCATGGATTGTCAAAGAAGAAGTCAAAAATAAGGTATAAGATGCATGCGTTCAGTTAAGGATTTTGAATTAGAGATGATAGAATGCCAGTTACGAAGAACGCATTCCAGCATTCGAGAACAAGTCGTACAGGTTCTCCTGTACGGTATGTTTATCTGCACAGCACCTAGCCGCATAGTGCGACTTTATGTGTGCAGTATAGAAGGGGTTCATATTTGTTCAAGCTTTTGTGTCTGTGGGTATAGTTTCTTCCTGCATACCTAGGTGTTGGGGTGAGCACAATGGCCTCATTTACAAACTGCACCACAATTTCCCGGCACTCCAAAATTATCTATACCTGCTGCACAACTTCTTAGAAAATCGACACTTCTACGTCCAAGTGGGCCACTCCTTCTCTCGGGAGAGAGTGATGCGTGCTGGCGTCCCACAAGGGGCAATCATGTCACCGTTCCTGTACATACTGTTTACAAATGATTTCCCAGTGGATGCCAGATGCAAGGTCGCCATATATGCAGACGACACTGCAATATACAACCACCACAAAAATCCTCGTTTCGGCCTTGCAGAAATGCAAAGATATACAAACAACTTCCTCTCATGGCTCCATGACTGGAAAATCAAAATTAACCCCAATAAATGCCAGCTAATACATTTTTCAAAGCGGCATCAGACTTTGGCAATGGACATAACGGTCGTTGGTCAAGTATTGCAATGTCGCCAGAATGTCAAATACGATGAGCTGGTCCACCCACATAAAAAATACGGCCAATAAAGGCAGACAGCGGATAAAGTTGTGCGCCCCCATTTTCCGCAGCAAACAGCTACAACTTAAATCCAAGCTGATTTTATATAGGTCATTTATACTCTCGGTGGTCCTGTACGCATGCGTGGCCTGGACAAATGCCTCTAAAACCGCCCTCAAACAAATTCAAACCCTCCAAAACCTCTCCCTTAGAAAAATCCTCTCTGCTCCACTCCTTACCATTAACCAAACTCTTCACCTCGAAACTCAGATCCCGTCCATCCCAGAGGCAATAGCAAAAAGAGCAACGGCAGCATGGACGCGCATTAGGAACCTCGAAAACTACGTGATCGCCATCATTGGCAAAGGCGAGCCGAAGCACCGCAAACATACTAGAATAAAAATGTTCTAGACGCGGCACGGCTCGCCAACTAATGCGTGTCCATGCAATCTCGCTCTTAGGCCACACACACGTTACGGCAGAGGCCCTCGCCTCGGAAAACACCCAGTAGCTACACCCTGCCCGCGCAGGAACACAGCGGGAAAATGTAAATATTGTAAATAGTGCAGTGCGCGAGCTGGGACGCATTTTTCTGGTGTGCCCAGTGAACGTGTGTGTGTGTAAGCGTGTGAATGTGAGTGTGTGGGTGAATGCGTGCGTGTCTGTGTGTATATAGATGTATATACGTATACAAGGAAAAAAACAAAAACAAAAACAACAACAAATAATAGGAATAGACACCAAACGACTAACGAAAACTATTCTCGGTGGCCTTAAGATGGCCACCGTATGGGTTTTTGGTGATACCCAAAACTATAAGCTTGTAAAAAGAAAAATTGTAAATAAATGTAAATTTATAGCCTGTAAGCCGGGGTCCTTGTACCGGCACCAGGCCAAAATTATGAACAAAGAAAACTTGTGGGAATTCAGTTTGGTGTGCATGGTTCGGGATCGCTCCAAGTCCGGATTGGTTGTGGAGGATGTAAGACGGGTTCAAGTTCAAGTTCAAGTTATTTATTAGAAAAGTGTTGGCCTGGTGCCGGTACAATAGGCCCGGCTTACAGGCTATATTTAACATTTTTTTACATTTGGCTTTGTTTATATATACACTTTTTCGGTATCTACAAAAAACCCATACTGTGACCATCTGTAGGTCACGAAGAATAGTTTTCTTTTGTCTTTTGTCTGTTTCGTCTTTGGGTTATATATACATATGTACATATTTACAAATTATATACAGACACATACACGCACGCATTCACCCACACACACACTCGTACACACATACACACACATCTTCACTGGGCACACCAGAAATATGCGTCCCAGCGCACTACACTATTTACACTATGTACACTGTCCCGCGGTGGCAGCTCCTGAATATTTTCCGAGGCGAGGGCCTCTGCCGGAACATGTATGTGGATTAGGGACGAGGTTGCGTGGACGCGCATTAGTCGGCGAGCCAAGCCACTTCTAGAACATTTTTATCCTAGTATGTTTGCGGTGCTTCGGCTCGCCTTTGCCGATGTTAGCGATCACGTCATTTTCGTGGTTCCTAATGCGCGTCCATGCCGCCATTGCTCTTTTGTCTATTGCCTCCGGGATGAACGGGATATGAGTTTCGAGGTGAAGAGTTTGGGTGGTGGTGAGGAGTGGAGCAGAGAGGATTTTTCTGAGGGAGAGGTTTTGGAGGGTTTGGAGTTGTTTGAGGGCAGTTTTGGAGGCATTAGCCCAGGCCACACATGCATACAGGACCACCGAGAGAATAAATGACCTATATAGTATAAGTTTTGACTTTAGTCGCAACTGTTTACTACGGAAGATGGGGGCGCACAACTTTAGCCGCTGTCTGCCTTTATTGGCGCTATTTTTTATGTGGGTGGACCAACACATTGTGCGGTCCAAGGTGACACCTAAGTATTTAACTTGCTGACGGCAGTGCAATACTTGACCACCGACCGTTAGGTCCGTTGCCAAAGTGTGACGCCGCTTAGAGAAATGAATCAGCTGGCATTTGTCGGCATTAATTTTGATTTTCCAGTCATGTTGCCATGAGAGGAAGTTGTTCACATAACGTTGCATTTCTGCAAGGCCGAAACGTGGATTTCTATGGTGGTTGTATATTGCAGTGTCGTCAGCATACATGGCGACCTTGCATCTGGCGTCCACTGGGAAATCATTGGTGAATAATATATACAGAAAAGGGGACATTATTGCCCCTTGTGGGACGCCAGCCCGCATCACTCGCTCCCGTGAGGAGGAGCGGCCCACTTGGACGTAAAACTGCTGGTTTTCTAGAAAATTGTGCAGCAAGTATAGATAATTTTGAAGAGCCGGGAAATTGTGGTGCAGTTTATAAATAAGGCCATTGTGCCAGCACCGGTCAAATGCAGCTTCTACGTCCAGAAATAGCGCCAACGTTGAAGCCCCATTGTTAAATTGCTCTGTTACGTCATCAGTTAGTCTGAGGAGCTGTAGTTCAGTGGAATGCCCTTTTCTAAAGCCAAACTGTGAATTTGAGAGTTCATGTGTTGCCGAGACTTGTTTTTGAAGTCGAGAAAGGATACATTTTTCGAGCAGTTTACCAATAGTAGACAAAAGACTAATGGGACGGTAGTTTTGCGGTTGTCTGGTGCTTTTCCCTTGCTTTGGGAGCATGATAACCTTAGCTCGTTTCCAAGTAGAGGGGAAATAGCCTTGCTGCAAACAGGCGTTAAATATCTTTGTTAGTTGCACCAGAGCTTTTCTCGGGAGATGCTTAAGTTCCTCATTAGTCACTTTGTCTGGACCGGCAGCTTTCCCATTAGGCAATTTCCTAATGAGCTTGTAAATTTCCTGCGGTGTTATGGTGGGTAGTTGTTGCTCTTGCTTCTGCGCCACCCAGGTTTGTACCCATGTCTGGACCTCCCGTTCTATTTCACAGTTGGTCACTGGGTTTTCGGTGAATCTGTCTTGGAGACAGTCAGCGAAGACCTCGGCTTTCTCCTCTGCGGAGAAGTGCAAGCCGCTTTGAGTGTGCAGCGCCTCAGTTGCGGAGTTGACGCTCGTGGAAACTTTGAAAGCCTTGAGTAATTTCCACAAAGAAGAGTCCGAATGTGTGGTACTCAGCATTTTGTTTTCCCATTGTTCAGTTTTATTGATTTTAATTTGTTGCCGAATGATGTTGCGTAGCCATTTTGCTAGCACTTTATATTCAGGCTGACGGGTGTATCGCCACAGTTTTGTCAAGCGTCGTCTCCGCGCAATGAGTTGCTCTACCTCGGGGTACGTGCAAAAACCGGGTGGTCTTGTGGTGTATGTGGTAGCATTTCTCTTGGCTGTGTGTAGCGAGGCAGTAAAGTTTTCAATGGCGACATCTATGTCTGCCTCGCTATAGTATGACAGTCTGGGTTGCGCCATCCCGTGCATTTCCATGGTGAACTTATTCCAGTCGGTCTCAGCTCTACTTTGAGGGCCAGAGGCACTGGCTGAAATGCCACCCTGTATGTCGAAATGCACAGGAAGATGGTCGGAGTCCAGGCTGTGATAAACAGTAAAGTTATTTAACAGTGTCGCATTTTTTGTTAGTACGATGTCCAAAATCTCAGCGTCAAAGTGCCCTGATCGATGCCAAAAAGTGGGTTCTGGGGGAAGATGTACCTCAATGTCATCATTATCAGTTATAAATTCAACCAGGAGATTTCCCGCCGCGTTTGCCCGGCGTGAAAACCACCAGGGGTGCCGGGCATTGAAATCTCCTGCAATTATAACGTGCTCCTCTAAAGCGAGGATCTGCTCGAGGTCTTGTGTAAAGTCTGGAGAGTTAGGGGGCCGATAAAGTGCTACCAGCATAACCGTTTTACTATTTACACGTGTTTTAAGTGCTGTGCACTCTAACGCTGCCATTACAGGCAATGTAACAGAAGCATGAGCAATAGTATTTCTAAGCAAAATAGCAGTCCCTCCCCCTTGTCTGCCAATTCTGTCGTTCCGAAAGATTTGATACCCCTGGAGCTTAAAAGTGTGCTCGTGCTTTAATTTAGTTTCGCAGATGAATGCGACGTCAATTTTGTTACGCCGTAGGTAGTTTTCAAGTTCGTGTTGCTTCCTGTGGATGCCATCTGCATTCCACAGTAGTGCGCGAGTTAAAGTTGTGCCTCACCTTACGTGGGCCATTTATTCTAAAAGGGCTGAGAGGAGACATATTGTGACTTTTTGGTTGCGGGTGTGAAGTAAAGTAGACAGATGTAGTCGAGATAAACACTTTTATTTCCGTAAACAGTAACTTTGTACACTCGTTGCAACAGCAAGAAAGTCTTTTCCGATTCTCCAACAGCACGGCTTCGAACTCGTAACACAAAGAACTAACTCTTCTCCGTCGGCACAACTCTCCACATCGTCTGTCCGTCTCCGTCGGCACGACTACTCAACCTTCACATACGTCTGACTGTTCTCCGTCGGCACTACTCAACGCTTCACGTACGTCTCTCACTTACGTCTGACTGACTCTCTCACACTTTACCGCTATTTATATCTCCCAGGCACTATTCTGGAAGCTTCAAGAACGTTCACTTATTGCGCTGGGGTACAAAGTAGAAGATTCCAGTAGCCTCTATCCTTTTCTCTCTTTCGGCAAGCGCCCCAACAATGCGGCCATGCTCTGTCTCTTTCCTTCGGCTCCTTTGCGGTAGTGCCGACAATAATGCGATGCGTGACACTACGGTTGTCGGCAATTAGATGCGGCGGGCGCGGTGACACTGCTCCCTCCTCAGAGCTGGTCGTCCCGACCAGCACTATCACTGCGGCATCTCCCTTGCGTCCTGGTGGACTAACCCATCGAACCTCTTCTCCAGGAGGCACGATCCTAGGTATCGCTGTTGGATAGTGTCCCTTGGTCTGGGTAGGACGATGTATGCCATCCTGCTTCGAAATTCTGCAACAGTACCGCCGGTCTTGACGGTCCCTCGTCCAGTTGCCCTTCTTCCTGGTGTGTTGACGGGCCATCCTGCGCACTTGGAAACGGCTCACTGGGTGCCATGTCCGCCGACCTCTCTGGCGCACCTTCGCAGCCACCTTGCTTCCGATGGGTCCGGCAACAAGCCCCGCCACATCCGCGCGAGTCGCGTCCACCACTGCACTCGTGTTCACTCGTGCTCGGCACGGCCTCTCCTGTATCCTGCCGTCCAAGATGATGTCCACCATTCTTTCGTTCACGGCACTATGCGTCAGGTGCTTGGATGGCTCCGACGGTCCTCCCATGTCACACGCCAAGTCGGTTCTCGCGTGTTGCTCACCTGCTTGTGCGCTTCCCTGCTGATCGTCCTCCACGTCATATCCTGGTTGGTTACGTACCCGACACACTCCTCCAGGGGATCCTCGACGACGTCCCTGAACTGCCCCTTTGTCTTCCCCGAGACGGACACTTTCGTTATCTGAAACGGGCACAACTGTCGCCTCGGCCACTAGGTGCTCCCTCCCCGGGTCTGTGCTATTCCGTCTGCCCCTGGCATCCAGTACTTTGACGCTCTCGTCAACTCTTACTACCAGGGTGCCAAGACGTTCCCCGTCGTCCTCCACGACGTCCACATGCTGGCAGAGGTCTTCCACCTTTTCGCCGAGTTCTTCCACGCCTTCCGTCATGCCAACCAGTTCGCCGAGTTGTTCCACGTCTTTCGTCACGCCAATCCGTTCGCCGAGTTGTTCCACGTCTTCCGTCACGCCAATCCGTTCGCCGAGTTGTTCCACGTCTTCCCTCGCGCCAATCAGTTCGCCGAGTTGTTCCACGTCTTCCCTCATATCATCCGAAACGGGCGCAACTGTCGCCTCGGCCACTAGGTGCTCCCTCCCCGGCTCCGCGCTATTCCGTCTGCCCCTGGCATCCAGTACTTTGACGCTCTCGTCAACTCTTACTACCAGGGCGCCAAGACGTTCCCCGTCGTCCTCCACGACGTCCACGTGCTGGCAGAGGTCTTCCACCTTTTCGCCGAGTTCTTCCACGCCTTCCGTCACGCCAATCAGTTCGCCGTCAATTTTCGCCGATAGCTCCGTCTTCATCTCTTTCAGCTCGGCAGCGAGGTTGTTTCTCGTCTTTATTTCTTCTCTCAGCTCGGCAAAGAGGTTGTCGTTTGCCGTCTTCATTTTGGCAGCGAGGTTGTGGTTTGACGTTTCCATTTTGGCAGTGAGGTTGTCGTTTGCCGTCTTCATTTCAGCCATTTCCGTCTTCATTTCAGCCATTTCCGTCTTCATTTCAGCCATTTCCGTCTTCATTTCGGCGAATAATTCTTTCATCATTGCTATCATCCTGGTTTCCGAATCTCCCTCCATCTTGGTTCTAACGTTGCAACTTCTGACGATGTAATGAAACTAGAAGCAATTCGACGAATCCCACTTCTGACACCAGTGTGACTTTTTTTGGTTTGGTTGTGAAGTAAATGCTACAGATGTAGTCGAGATAAACACTTTTATTTCCGTAAACAGTAACTTTGTACACTCGTTGCAACAGCAAGAAAGTCTTTTCCGATTCTCCAACAGCACGGCTTCGAACTCGTAACACAAAGAACTAACTCTTCTCCGTCGGCACAACTCTCCACATCGTCTGTCCGTCTCCGTCGGCACGACTACTCAACCTTCACATACGTCTGACTGTTCTCCGTCGGCACTACTCAACGCTTCACGTACGTCTCTCACTTACGTCTGACTGACTCTCTCACACTTTACCGCTATTTATATCTCCCAGGCACTATTCTGGAAGCTTCAAGAACGTTCACTTATTGCGCTGGGGTACAAAGTAGAAGATTCCAGTAGCCTCTATCCTTTTCTCTCTTTCGGCAAGCGCCCCAACAATGCGGCCATGCTCTGTCTCTTTCCTTCGGCTCCTTTGCGGTAGTGCCGACAATAATGCGATGCGTGACACTACGGTTGTCGGCAATTAGATGCGGCGGGCGCGGTGACAATATGATGGTCTCTATTTTCTCCCAAGTGCTGCTGCAGCTTTTGAATTTGGCCAGGAAAGGCTGCGCCTTCATCAATAATGATGGTAAATTTAGGTCTCTGAACATGTTTAATATATCTTTTATCCCACTCAGGTCACCCGTGGGCGCCTGTTGGGGTAGTGGAGGGGGACCATTCTGTGGTGGCACTGGTGCGTTTTGCCCTCCGGTAGTTCCCGCATAGGAGATACCTGTTTGAGCCAGGGCCGGGTGTATGATGGGTTTTGGCCCTGGCTGAGCACTGGGAGAGCTCCTGGCTATGGATGCCAGTTGACGGCGGTGACGTTCGTTGCGAAACGTCTCGCACCCCCTGTAGCTGGCAGGATGCGTTTCCCCACAATTAGCACAGTGGGGTACAACGCCCTGTTTGGCCTTTTTCGGGCAATCAGCCAGGCGGTGGAGGTCACCGCAAAGGACACACCGGGAGGTCATATTGCAGTTCCTAAAAGTGTGCCCCAACTGCTGGCAGTTGTAACATTGCGTTATGTTTTGGTTTGTTTTCAGGACCTCCACGGTGACCATCATATGGCACACCTCTCGTTCCTGTAGAAGTTTTTGGTTTTCGGTGGTCCTGTCAAGACTTACCTGAAAATTTGGCAGAGGCCTGCCACGTGAAATCATCTGTCGTACCTGGACGCCGGTGTAGCCTTTTAGGACCAGGTCCTCTTTCACGTAATCTTCCTCTAAGTCAGCTGGAAGACGTTTGATTACGTAGCGAAGAGGTTGGTCCCCACGTGGAGTAAAACTGTAGTTTTCTACTCCGGCGTCCTTCAGGAGCTGCATTGTCGGGTTCGCGTCCTGCTTCCGTTGAAGGAAGAGCTTAAGGCAGTCCCTCGTCGTCTGCAATTTATATGTGCCGGCAGGAAGGGAGCCACGCAGGATGCGGAGGACCTTTACCGTGTGTTGGACGTCAGGGATTATTATTCTTGGTGGTTTCTGGTTGTCTGATGCTTTTGCTGCGTTGTTGGATGTGCTTGGGGCGGGAGTGGGGGTGGGAATGGTGGGCTGGGTGGTGTGTTTCTTCTGTGTCTGTGTTTGAATGGGGGCTTTGATAGGGGGTAGCTTGGGGAAGGGGTCTCTAGAGGTGGAGGCTATTGCGGGTTGTGGTGGTGATCCTCTGACGTCTCGTCGTCGGATTCTGCATCAAATTGTACCCTCAGCGGCGCGTAGGTATTTCTCGTGGTGAGGGGATATGGCGGCGTTTTTTGTTTTGAGACGCGCTTGGGGCGCAGCTGGTTGGGACGTTCACTGTCTGAATCGCTTTCCCGGCCGCTTCCTCCATTCCTCTTATTTCTTGCAGGCACTTGTTGCCACCCCTCGCTGAGGATGACTAATCGCCGCTTCTTGAGGGCATGCTCTTTGTAGCAGAACCCGAGGTCCTGTGCGAATTTTGCAAATTGTTGGGATTCCCCATCCATATTTGCCAGCACATTCTGGTAGTAGATGATCTCTCCCTTTAGTTCATCTACTTCTTTCTGAAGTTTCTCTATTTCCATTGCCTTACGCTCTTCCTCTGTCATCTGCGTCTTCTTGGTTGGTTGGTCCGTGGTTCGTTGGCCGTTGGGAGCTGTAGTCAGTGGGGCTGTAGTGGGCGGGGCGAGTGCGGTGGCAGTCACGGCTGCTGCGCTGGATGCCATCACTTGCCTGACTCCGCTCTCGGCGGCCGGCGGATCAGGGGCATTCTCCATCCCCTTCTTGTTCCCGCTCCCAGTCGCAAGTGCTTCTGGGAGCCTCCACTTAGCGTGGGTACACTATATTTCGCGCGCTTTTTACACTGTCACTTACACACTATATTTACACTATAATTATACGTAGAATTATTTACACAGGGGACGGAGTATTATTGATACTCATTCACATATTAGTTATTGCACTTCACTCAAAATATACGTCCAGGTGTACACGGACACACTAAACAAAACACTATATAACAACGCTTATATAACTACACTCTGTACTCAATATCCCTAATCAAATGTGTGTCTGTAAGACGGGAATCTACGCCCGGTACCATATATAGTTCTTGACGCCCTGTTCTGCACAGTCTGCAGCTTACGTATGGTGGTGGGTGCCGCCGATTCCCAGGCTTCACAGCCATACAAGATCAGTGGTGGGAACGAAGAACGAAGTCCAGGAGTAAGTTCAAGTCGCCTGGGTTAACTCAGGCAGATGGTAAAGGGGCCACGATACCTATCCGTTTAATACGGATTTACCCGCGTGGATTTATGAGTGTTGTCTAAGTTAACAAGCTTTGGTGTAAATGACGGTTGAGGGTTGGCTTCGTATAATGTCACTGGCGGCGGGATGTGTCCGACTTTGGATGTCTGACCATCCGAGCGACCATTGCCCTACTGCTTACTTCGCCGACCACTTGCGGGACAGTTGAGCAAGGCAGTGCCAGTGGACAGAAAACCGAGAGGATTAAGTAAAGGGTGTGATAGTGCCAAGTGTGGAGTTCATTTGGCGGTTTACATGTTACGAAGAACGAGGAGTTCAGGAGGAAGGTTAACTAAGGCGGATAAAATCATTATCACAAATGATACAAAAATGTAGAGAACCGAGCGGGATGGGTCAGGCAGAACGTTTATGACCCACGTTTGGGAGTTCCCGGGTTCATCTGGCTAGTAAATACCAGATTGGATATTTAATATTGCGACCCGAACTTCCAGCTTAAGTTTAAAAAACTATGGCATAAATGAAAAATTGTTTGTAATAGTGAGTGCTGTGCCATCTGTCAACAGATAATGAAAGCAAAAGGGCTAGATCAGGACCTTCTAGATTAACGGACCTGACACTGCCATCTAAGTTGTACAAAAATGGCGTCGGCTGGTGGCGATGATTTCTGAGGTGTTTCCACACGCTGTTTTTCGTATTATTTTCTATGTCTTCGAGTTATTGTTTCTTATAATAATTCCTATGTAAGTTTGTCTTCATATTAGCAAAGCGAGTGTTTCAAAAGTTTTATTTGGGCAGTATAGGAACAGGAATAAATGTAATAACGTTTTGACTGTGCCTTGTGCTATCCACGTGTTCATGTTTATTGTGTTCCATCTAGGACTATGGCTACATTAGCCGTATAGTGTGGTTAATTTATCTGTTTGCAAGTACAATTTGTGTCACGATTACAGTGGTGAGAGGTTGTTGAAGAAAAACTGTTCCAGTAGTGTATATTAATGTTGCCATACTACAACCTAACCTCAAACACGACAATGCACCGTAACTGTTGCATTCCCGGATGCAAATTAAAAATCAGAAACTTTCAGTTAAAACAAAAGGTAAATTACAACATAAAGCTTCTAAATTCAGTATTTAATTACAATAAATTGCAGCGTTATGTGTATTAGTTGCCGGTGTGTATATAACATGGTGAATAGTGTGAATAGTGAAAGACAATAATTTCGAGTGAATTCAATTAGTGGCATCTGCAACACCAACAGTTTGTTTCATGTAAGTAGTATGCTGCTCATATTTGTACATTATCTTTTGTCTTTGTAATTTAAATGTGTAGCTGTAGTTTAGAAGAAATGTGTTATGTTGCTGCATGTAAAACTGTAGACTATAGCAAAGTTTGGTAAATATTTACAAAATCGTCCGCTCGAGAAAACGAATGAAACATAGTGCAATGGATGCAGTTTTTATTGCTGATTACGATCTTGTAAGTTTTATTGTGCGCTCAAGCTTCGTGTTTTATTTATGAGAAAATTTCGTACGGTCGATGAAGAGGTTTTATTTCGCTTATGCGGCGGATATTTAGCTAATAAATGTGCATAAACGAGTGTAATATATGCTACAATGATTGATTAATGCATTTACGTTGAAATGATTGCATAAATACTACCCAAATTGTAAATATTTCGATAACACAGGACCCTGTCACCCCACTCATATGCAAAACTAACCTAACCTAAGCTAACACAATGTTGCTTTACAATACTGATTTAAGATTGCGTATTTCATGTATTTCATTTACAGTGCTGTTTTACGGTTATTATTTTTAATATTTCATCTGCTTTTGTGGATTCCCCCTGTAAAATAAAGTGTCCTGAAGTGCTGAGTAATATGTTGTTGCAAACTGAGTAATCAAGTTCTCAGTAATAGTAAAAGCAAAATTTCACCCTAAAGGTTTTGAATTCAGTAGGTAGCTTTAGGTCATTCTAAATAGCAGCATTTGTATATCAGCCATCCAGTATAGTATGTTTTGTGTAGGTATATAACATTATGCACATTGTACAAATGTGAAAAACAGTGTAAACAATGATTAATAATTCTGAGTCAACTCACTGTCAACACTTCTGTTTTATTTAACTAACATGCTGCTTGCAGTTTTGTCTATCTTCTTTGTAATTTGAGTGTGTAATGCAGTTACATAATGACATGTAAACCTGTAGATTGCATGAATGATATTTGAGGTTATATATTTCATTGCCCATGGTTTATCGTTTAATATTAAATGTCATTCTTTTTTGTTTACTTGAGTTTATGTTTAAGACAGTGTTTTTGTGTTTAACACAGCCCATATTCACAAAATAGGCGTGTTATTACACCACATTTTTATTTTACTGCGTTGAAATCGTAGCCTGTAGACGAGTTGTTTACAAGTAGTTCCCACCACATAGGCCGCCATCTTGAATCACAGTGTCAGGTCCGGTATTTAGGAGGTCCTGGCTAGATGGCACCCTAATGCCATCTGCGAGGCGGTGGTGCAGTTATCCTGCATTGCTCCCACTGTGGACTCGTGACGAAGCAAGGTGACATGATATAGGGATGAGACCTTAAAGGCTAAATGTCTGCCACACACCTATCTACGAGTATCTCCAAACAAATCCTAACAGATGCGTCGCGAGTACGTAATTAAAGCGACCTAAAAGAAACAGAACAACATGTAGAGAAAAATCTCATATGTTACACTCACATGACTTTCTCTACTCTTGTACTAACCGTTCTTACAATCTCTTATTCCTCTATCTTCTTCGTGTTAGTTGAGATAAACATTTGTACAAATCATCTTATTACTTATTTTCTTGTAGGTGCAAAAGGAATATTAGAATACAGTAGGCTTTGTGCGATAGTCAAATCTTTTAAAGCTTTAAGATTCCGTTCTCTGTGCAAGATTTAACATATAAAAAAATGAACAACGATATTCCATTTCACAAAAGTTTTAAATTTTCCGAAACTGACACAAATAGCAAGGAATATCTCCGAAATGGTTCACTCTACAAAAAAAAAAAAAAAAAAAAAAAAAAAAAAAAAAGAAAAAAAAAACCCAAATTGTGTTTTAGCGAGATCTACATTTTTTGTATTGTAGGATTTTGTCTATCTCTTACGGTTTACGAATTATTCAAAAGTCGCCCAGAGTAAACAGGACTACATAGGCTACAGCCAGAAAATTCAAAATATAGATTTCATTTATCACAAACTTATATTAAACATATGACATTTTAATCACAGTCGTTAGAGACATTTTCAAGAAAATAAAAGTTTTCGAAAAATTTTCCATGTAAAAGGTAGTTTAGGGTGGGGCTATTTTCTTCAAAATCTTCGTGTCCACGGACTGACACACACACACACACACACACACACACACACACACACACACACACACACACACAAACACACACACACACACAAGCACAAACGTGCGCGGATTTGTTTCTAAGAATGATTTTATTTTAGTTCAGGGGGTCTTAAATCATATATTTCTGGTGAAATTTCGACATCGAATTTTTGTGTGGAATGCAATACTTCCCCTACAGTTACGTTTTAGGGCAAATTACACTTGAGGGGGTCAGTGCAACAGTGGTCTAACCCTCCCAGATCACAATTTGCAATATTGACGCCATCTGTAAGGTTTTCACATGAACTATCTTCCCCCTATATGATTTAGACCAAAACTCATTCCTTATATTAAATGGAAGCTACTAATTTTTTCCCTCCCACGAAAATCCATGTTGTTTGAGTGCAACCGTGGTCTAACCATAAATACCCAATGAGAAGCCAGCATCAACGTCACATGGAACAACAACAAATATGGCTGACGCTAATGTTTGTAGTGATGCTTCAGATAGCCAAAATAGACTAAATAATGCAGAATTGGTGGAAAACCGTGGCAGAAAACGTGCAAGACGTGAGGAATCGTGGGGTAGAAGTATAAGAAAGAAGAAAAGAAATTCGGGAGAGGAATATGTCGGCAGAACAGCGAAGAAAGTCAGCGAACGCAAACAAGGATCTCCATGTGCTTGTGAACAAAAGTGCTACGAGTTGCTGACGGAAGAAGAACGTAAAGCCCTATTTAAACAATTTTGGGAACTGTGTGATTTTAGCTTGCAAAATGCATATATCAGTGGATGTGTGAAAGTGAGTGAAGTGAAGAAAAGATACGGCGCTAGTGGTGACGAAAGTAGGAGGCAGCATAGCCGTGAGTACTATATTTTAATAGAGGGTCGTGATAAGAGAGTTTGTAAACAGGCATTCTATCATTGCATGGTATTAGTAACGGGAGACTTTCGAGGGTAGTTGAAAAGAAACAGACTGAAGGGACCCCAAAATTAGATGGTCGTGTCAAGCATGGAAACAGACCAAATAAAACTAGTGAAAAACAATCCAATTTAGTTGTAAATCACATTGATAGCTTTCCATTGCGTGAATGTCATTATTCTAGACGCTCAGCCCCAAATAGAAAATATTTGCCTGAAGGTCTCAATATAACAATGATGTACAAACTTTATGTAGATTGGATAAAACAAGCACATTGTTCTACTGATATTGTGAGTGAGTATGTGTACAGGGAAATATTCAATACTAAGTTCAATCTTGCTTTTTCCACACCATCTACTGACACCTGTAATGTTTCTGATGCACTGCAAATAAAAATTTCAGCTATTGAGGATGAGGTTGAAAAAGCAAAATTGAAACAGGAATTAGATCTGCATCAATTAAAGGCACAGAGGACATACAATAATCTCCAAAGTGATGTAGCCTATTCGAAAGCTAACACTTCAGTGAAGGTAATAGGCTTTGATTTGCAACAGGCTTTACCTACTCCTCATCTGCATACAAGTGAAGTCTTTTACAAAAGGCAACTCTGGACTTACAACTTTTGTGTTCATGATTGCACTTCCGACAGTGCCAATATGTATGTATGGCCAGAAAATGTTGCAGGACATGGTGCAGATGAGGTTATATCATGCTTAATGAAGTATACCTTGAATGCTCTTCAAAACTGTGAAAAATTAATAGTGTACTCTGACAACTGTTTTGCCCAAAACAAAAATGTATCTCTTGTAAGTTTTTGGCTACAACTGATACATAAACAGTTTGTAAAAGAGATTGAACACAAATATCTTGTTTCAGGCCACAGTTACCTGCCATGTGACAGGGACTTTGGACTCATAGAAAAGAAAAAGAGAATGCAAAAGTATGTTTACACACCTGCTGATTGGGCTGAACTCATAAGAAATACCAAAGCAGTTAAAAAGAGATTTAATGTGACTGAAATGCAGCAGGCTGACTTTGTAAGTGCAAAGCCTCTAACTGACAAAATAACCAATAGAAAATATACTTTGAATATATCCTAACCATTTAATAACAGCATGAGTTTGAAAATAATTACGGCTTATGTGTGTGAAAATGAGACTTTTCCATTTTTGATATAGGTACCTAAATGTTCAGCATATATGAATTAAACACGTTTAATACCCTTTAATATGTCCTACCGTTTAGCAATAGGAACTTTAAAGCTTTCAAGAAATTTTATGCATAAAACATGTTTAATTTTATTAAAAATGGCACCTATTTACTGGAAGATCTGTTTTGCATGGCAAGACAGAAGTAAAAGTGTCAGCGCAACAGTGGTCTAACCCAGAAAAACATTTGCAGAACATCACAAAATCTATTGTGTATCAAAAATATTTTAGCACTGATCAGTGCATTGTGGTTTAATAAACTGAGAAAGTATCAGTGAACAATCAGTGTGATCCAAATGAGCCTTTCATTATCTTAAAAAAAAAACCAGAGGTGCTTAACTTTAACTCAGTTTTTCTCCATTTTTTAAAAAAGATGGGTTGGACCACTGTTGCACTGACCCCCTCACTTGTTCTATTAGGTTATAAGCTAAATTATCCGAGAAAACTACCTTTTACTTTCTCTACTATACAGTAGAGGAAATATTGTATTCGACCCTAAAATTCAGTGTTGAGACTTATAGGAAATATAAGCTCCGAGTATAAAATAATTAGCTATCCTGTTAGTTTATGTGAGTTCCAATGTAGAGGGCATAATTTTGAAGTTGGGTACACAGATAAACGGAGACTCACTCAAACAACACTGGCGCATTTGTTCCGCATCAATAATAGACAACATGGATGCGAATAGCTGACTTGTGCGCTGATGTAAGGAACAATAACACACCAGCATGAAAATGGAGCTGGTGCACTTGTTCCGACAGAAGGACAAGTGCTCCCTAGGAGCCAGGGCATTTGGTTTGGAAATATTCCATCTCTCCTAGTCGACCCGATGCTTCCTACCGAACTCAGTGAAGCATACAACAGCGAACAATGGTGTAACGGGTCAATTTGGGAAAGAGATATTTCAACAAATATAAACAATTGCGTGATTGAATTTTCTATTTTGTGTTAAAGGTATACATTACGCTTTAAGAGTAATTTCAGATAGGCAATGTATAGTCCGTGATTAAACATAACGCAGTTATGTCAGAAGTTGATAAGTCGGTGTTAAAGCAAAGTCTGATGAAAAATTGGTTTGGAATATCTTTAAAACTGCTGCCCAAGTATAGAAACATCGATTTCAGCACTTGTTATCAGCGTCCTCAAGATTTAAGGCCACAAAGATTTTTCAATCATCTGACAGTGCGACACTGAACAACCATTAGCTGCGTTGTGAAGCCTACTGCAGAAACGTTGTAACGTCAAAGACTGTAGTCACAAAGGACTTGAGTTCGTTTCCTATCATGCGTTACTATTTTTGCTTTCTTTTTTATTCCATCCGAACAAGAGCATTAATACTACTATCATTTTTTATTTGGCTCACGGTACGACAGTCGTTCCTTTGCCGCTGTCAATTTTGCCATGAAAATTCAGGTCACAATTTCGAGCAGTACTGAGGTAAAATCTTAGATGTTTTATGGCTTTTACTCTTTCTTTCATCCTTTAAAGTACTTTCCATTCTGAAGTGCAGTATATGAACGTATTAAGCAGGTTTCACTTTTTTTAGCAAGAATTTTAATTAAGTGTACTGACATGTTAAAATAAAACTGCATACATTGAAACATAATTTAAAATCTAGAACTAAACAACATAAAGCAAAGAAGAAGAAATTAAAAAATAAAAGAGAATAGAAAAAGGGGAAAAAAAAAAAAAAAAAAAGGAAAAAAAAAAAAAAAAGAACAATGATCGAACTTGAAAACGATATCGATCTTATACTCGAACGCTAATGTCATAATCATTGCGCCAGAGAACTATACTCAAAGACGTCCATTTTCATTTGTTGCGCTCTCGAATGGTTGATGTTAGTCAGTGGCGTACTGGCAACTGGACACTTATAGCCGTAACTTCGAAATTTGAAAGAACAGGTCATAAGTCAATCACAAATTTCTTGTTTAAGACATCTACATATCTTCTCAACGCTTGTGCGGGATGGCAAACTGATCGATATTCGAGTTTGTGTGTGTGTGTGTGTGCGCGTGCGCGCGCGCGGGCGTGTGTGCGTATGCGTTTCTTGTCTACCAGGACTTGTTAATTTATGCCTATCAGTCCTGACTTTGATGTAATTCAGTATTTACTTAATAACGGCATTTCATTAGTCACGTTAGAGCAAACGTTAAGGTAAAGATTGCAGAAAAGATTGATTGCAGCCGGACGGTAAATCTGTGCGTAAATTTAAAACATACTGGTATGATAAATAGGTGTTCAAATCCCGGTCATGGCACTGAATTTTTCAGTCTCACTCTACCCTTTGCAACCCTGTCCTACACACGGCTATTGTGTGGAAGAATATTAATTACATTGATTGACCTTATAGTTGGTTAAGCTAGAAGCCCGGGACCTAAGTATGTACTTACAATATTGTAAGCTGCCATTAAGGTATGTTATCTCATATAAATTGAGATCTCATTGTGGTTTACCGGGAAAAATAAGCTGCAGAATTTAGTGTTGTGTCGGCATGGTGGACATGGTAGCTTAGTGGTTAGAGCAGCCGGACGGTAAGC
This sequence comes from Tenodera sinensis, assembly GCA_030765045.1. Taxonomy (NCBI): domain Eukaryota; kingdom Metazoa; phylum Arthropoda; class Insecta; order Mantodea; family Mantidae; genus Tenodera; species Tenodera sinensis. The sequence continues at coordinate 176,323,899 of CM060961.1, forward strand.
GGTAGATCCGTGGTTCAGATCCCGTTCATGGCATTGCATTTTACAGTCTCATTCTACCTTTGGCAACGTGTTGATAAATAATTTATTAGTTACCACACCAGAGACAATTTTCAATTTCAATCAGGTACTTGCTAGAAAGATCTGTCAATTATCACTTCTTGACTATAAACTTCGTATGTGATGGAGTAATAACATCAATTCAACTTTAAAGAATTTCGAATAGGTGTCTATAAGAAAGTACAATACAAAGTTCTAGTAAATAATCGTTGGAAGAATATTACTTACATATATGTATACCGTGTGAGTTTTCTCAGCCTGCGGATTGAGAAGTTATGTAGTATCGGCGTTTTACAGGCTATGTCGTAAACACCGTCCACTGCGTCGCGTTGTATCAATTTTGACCGAAATGATCACTTCGTACCGCCGTGCCAGAAGTGACTTGCTCTCATAGCGTAACAGTGTGCGCGTTGACCTTCATTGTGAAAGTCCCAGATTCAAATACTACCACTTGAAGCTACTCTTTATGTTTAATAAATTTGGCTAGAACTCATAGCTTGGCATAGAGGTGTCGTTTCACCTAATTGGTTTAATTATGTGAATTTCATGAAAATACACATTTTTACTTGTTAGAATATGCTTTAATGAGCATCATAAAAATGCATAATAACATTGTAATTATAACTTACAAACAAAACGCATAATTACACAATATTTTACTATTTAAAGCTATTATTTCATTCAAAGGAAAGCCAATCAATTGTTCTGAGAGTTTACAAAATAGATACAGTGCGTACATAAAACCTAGGTAACAAAGTCCGTATTATGATCGTTGTGACCCTCTCTGGTTCCCAAAGTAGTGCATCTAACAGTGACTATGACATCATGCCGGACCATTACAGAGATAAACCTTTACCTTGTGCATAATGAGCACGAACGGATGGAACTTCTTATTTATATATAAATCACTTCCAGTTCATGTGGTTTATGCATGGCGGAGCACCACCTCATTTTCTACGCATCGTGCGATAATACTTAAACCAAACATTTAATGGACGATGGATTGGTCGAGGTGGTCCAGTAGCATGGCCTCGCCGTTCGTCGGACTTCGATCCATTGGATTTCTGGCTTTGGGGACATTTAAAGACTGGTGTATGCCAAACCTAGCTGATTTCTCAACACGTATTTGTTTACAGGAACATTTATTCTAGTTTTGACCCATTCCAACTCCTGTTGAAATATCAGACACCTTTTACAACCATTCTGTATATACACGAATATATATTCGTATATAATTTTAAAGTACATAATAAGATAATACTTATTAGTTCAATTACGTAAATGATACTTATAAATTTTAATATTACATGCATATTTTAGATACATTTTAAACCAGTGTGCTTTTAGGTTTTGCAAACACACTGTGTATTACCTTTACATTCTGAGATCGTATGTTTTGTTGCCTTATTTCAATATCCCCCTTTAATTCTTTCCGTCATATCGAGGGCTTTGGCTCAGAAACAACTGACGATGTTATTACTGGCTGGGCTGTAAGATTTCTCAACTTGATTTTTATCATCTTTAGTTTAGACACGTTTATACTTCCAGACTCTGGGAGGATATGGGATAAGGTAAGAGGTATTGGGACGGAGAGGGACACCTCGTCTATTGCAGCTCAGTAGGATCTATTGCAGACTATCACCCATGGGAGGAAGAAATGAGGTAAGGGGAGACCTCAGGCGCGGCAGAGGGCGGAGAGAGCAGCGTCACAGAGATGCACAGAAGTGCTTGACAGTTGACAGAGAGCCAATTGGTACACCATCCTCGACCTACCCAGAGAGGTAGCCAGTCCTAGAAAAGTGGTTTCGCTACGTATCTTTGTTTATCATCTACTGCAGGTAACGAGGGGAGGGATATATATATATATATGACTTCCCTTTCATCCAGTATATATATATACTGGATGAAAGGGAAGTCATTATATTCCTTCTAATATGTGCTTCATAGAAGCATTACAAACAAAAATGTCTAGCAGCATTTTGTTCTTTGATCAGCCGATTTCGAAAAAAATAAATGTTTTTTGTTATAAATTGGATGCGTAATTCCACAAGAATGTACGAAGATAATAGTTTGTTACCTGTAAGATGTATAGAGTAACTTATTTCTGACATAGCTTCGGTAGTAATTATGGGACATCACACAGGGTTTCGAAATAATTAATCACTTAAAAGACGCAAAGGAATACTCCGAACGGCTTTTTCAGACTTGAGGTATGTCGACAACGTTGTGTTAAGGTTGGTCAGGGAATTGACCTGGTTTCCGGATGTAAACAGGTCTAGCACATTCCCTTTCGCCTAATGTTTGGCAGGTAACGGTCGTGATTGGCCTACGTTGGTGCAGTAAACATAGGAGTCGTTCAGGAAAATCATGTTTGTTTATGTACTGAACCAGTGAAAGTGACATACACACAATCGGTAGTCTCGGCAGCTTGTTTCTGACAAAACGATTTCCGTAGGAAATGGTCAGAGAAAAACACTAAGATACAAAATGTATCCCTGTATATTTGTGGCTAAACGAGTAATTTTAGCAACAAATGAGCGAAAAAAAAAAAAAAAAAAAAAGAAAAACCACGAATAACTCATCCTTTAGAGTTCTACCTCTCTATGCTAATTGCCGAAGTAAATGATAAAGGAGTGCTGACATATTGGCAATCAAACATTCGACCAGTTTACGCAACCGTGTATTATAGAAGAAAATGGTAGAAGAAATTATTTTTCTGCTTGACGTGGTGAAGTCGATGTCTCTTGTAATAAATACTGATGCCTCAAGGGCGATGATATTGAACAAATGAACCTGTTCTTCACTCATCACAGTCCTCAGTAGTAACACTCCCAATATAACCCCAGTTGTAAGTTCGCCGAAGGTTTTTCGAGTTAAGAAACTGCGTTCCTTAAAAGTACTGTTGCAATCAGAAAATCTACGCTGAGCTGTTGCACGGAAAGAATAAGGGAACAGGACAACAATGAAAATCGACATTGAACGAGCACAGCTTGATTTGACAATTTAGATGCTCTTAAATTCACCCTTGATTTCGACTGATCTAATTATTTGTTTCAGTTAATTAAAACCACCTACACTAACCAAAATCATCTAGTACATTATAATACACTTAATCCATGATAAAATCTAATTTATCCTACACTGAGTTCAGTTTTGAAGTATAAACCCATTTAAATACCCTTTCATCTATTGGCGTTCATTGTTTTCAACTTGATTGAAATTAGAGAAAGATGGATTTTACAAAGTCTCAACTTTTTAGAAACAACTACAAAATCAAGCAGCTAAGTTCCAACGTCCAAATGTTAATTATAATTCGAGTACCTAGAACAAAAGTTGATACACTCAGAAATTAGTATTTTAGAGTCTGGGAGTTTTTGTTGTCAAACAAGTAGCAGCAGCAGCAGACTGTACGTTTCCGTACTCTCACTTTCCCAAATGGTTGCTCTGTTGGCATAATTTGCCCTGTTCTCGTTCATTTCGCATCTCCAAGTCAAAAAAGCACCGTCGGTGGCGTCGGTACCGTGAGACGGTCTTCTCCCCGCGGCTCCATGTGCAGGAAGATTGATGTTGGGAAGGCCGAGGTCTGGGATTGATGGCTGTCTCATGCAGATCGACCAGCTCCCGAAGAGCTCGGCATATATTGTTACTGCAAGGTTGCTAAATGTTCCCGGGTATGTATCCGCTGGGAACGAAGGCTCTGCAAACTACACAGTGCCCTTTGTTTCTGTACAGTGACAGACAACATTCCTGCCACACTTTGTATCAGTCTGTTTCGCGAGAAAGAATATACAGCAGCTTGGTAAATGTTCCTTCCGTTTCAAAACAACATATGCTCTACTGGCAAATTATTCTTTCAATCATAGAAAACTGTATGAATTGTATGTTGAAGGGCGAGTAAGGAAGGATATGTGAATTTATTAAATAAAAGAAAAGTGAATAGAGAAAACAATATGAATGTTACATTGTGTAGTAAAATGGATAGGACACGAACCTTTTCCACCAAAAAATGCATATACTTGCCGAATTTCGAACTGATCGGTCAAACGGTTTAGGAGCTCTTAGAGGACAAACAGGCGTTCATATATTTCCCTGCCGGAAACGTACAGTTTGGACGCAGGGAAGCGTCGAAGTTTGAGAACGAACGGTGGTGATACTTTGTTAACATTCGCTTTGGTGTCTTAATACGGGAGATATGCAACCCTCCAGGTATTTGTGTACTGGGATGAACGACCTGAGCATAATAACTACGCCTGCGCTAAATTCCTCCATAGAGTCCTTGGTGCGCATCCTACTGCGTTACTTGTGTAGTTTCCAGTACAGTAACGTTTTTTTAACGCTGCTGAAATGACCGACTTGAGCTCCAGCACACTTTGATGTAAATGTGCGGAATCACCTCAACGTCGCAAACTCAAGTGGATCGATTGGTAAAGGTGGACCAGTTCCATGGCTAGCACGGTCGTCAGATCTGACACCTCTCAACTGTTTTCTGCAGAGTTTTATGAAGAGTATGGTGTATGGCACTCCTGTATTGTGAGCGGATGACATTGTTCGAGTCCACCGTGCGATTGAAAATCTTCAAAGACAACCGCACGTGTTAGGTCATGTGCACATGGCTCACCACCGCCGATATAGGCTCTATAATGACGTAGGAGGTACAGAGTTCGAAGCCCGTTTGTAATGAAGACAGTTCGATGTTGGGTTTATTGTCGAAATTGAAATTACACCCGTCTCACAGCTTAACTGTCATCCAGAAAAGGTCATATTTCTCTGATTATCCTCCCAGTACGGAGGACTGAGGACTTACAAGTCAGTACCTAGGGTCAGATGCCTGTCGGGGAGCAGACGAACCTATGGACCGGACAGAGTGAAGACCTGGAAGTGGGTGGTCAGCCGAGCACCAGGTATGGGAGTGAGGAAGATGATATAAAATGCAGACGAAATGGATGATTGGAACGGGGATGATGGAGCAGCTGGTGGAATGAGTGACGGGAGAAACCGGAGAACCCAGAGAAAACCCGCCCAGATGCTGCTTCGTCCACCACAAATACCACATGTGGGTCTCTCTTGATGACGCTCAACGCAGATTTGAGCGAAACGTCAGGAGCAATTCCTATACGTCGACCACGGCCTACAAGCCCGGAAGATATTTTATTCCAAACTAATTATCTCCAAAAAGGAAAAACAATCAATGCTGAGTAATTTGCGAATTTTTTGCAGCGTTTGACTGAATAAATCAAGGAAAATTTGATGTGTTGCACTCACATGACTTTCTGTACTCTAGTACTAACCATTCTTACAAACTCTTATTCCTGTATCTTCTTCGTGTTAGTTGAGATAAACATTTGTACAAATTATCTTATTGCTTATTTCCTTGTAGGTGCAAAGGGAAATTAGAATACAAGGCTTTGTGCGATAGTCAAATCTTTTAAAGTTTTAACATTCCGTTCTCTTTGCACACTTAACGTATAAAAATGAACAACGAAGTTCCATTTCAAGAAAGTTTTAAGTTTTCCGAAACTCACACACATAACAAGGAATATCTCCGAAATGGTTCACCTTACAATAAAATTTATTCAGACATAAATTATGTATTTTAGCAAGATCTACATTTTTGTAGAGGATGATTTGTTCTATCTCTAATGGTTTACCAGTTATGCAAAAGAGTAAATACGACTACAGGGGCTATAGCCAGAAAATTCAAGATATAAAGTTCATATGTCATCAAAATATCTCAAACAAATGACATTTTAATCAAAATCGTTAGAGCCATTTTCAAGAAAATAAAAATTTTCGAAAAATGTTCCATGTAAAGGGTAGTTTAGGGTGGGACCATTTTCTTCAAAATCTTCGTGTCGCATCCTTAAAGACATTAAACTTCAACTTTGGTTTTTAACGGACTTTTCGTTAACACACACACACACACACACACACACACACACACACACACACACACACACACACACACACACACACACACACACACACACACACGTACCTTTTTCTAAAAATTATTTTTTTTGGATTCAGGGAGTCTCAAAACATATATTTCCGGTGAAATCTCGACATCGAATTTTTGGGTGAAATACAATACTTCCCCTACTTGCTAGTAGAGAAAGTAAAAAGGGCCGGAAAAGTTTTTTTTTTTTAAATAAATACATTGCACCAGTTCACACATCCATTATTGCCATGGCCAAAAACAATGACTAAAAGTTCAAGTTCGAATTACTTCCTCATACATCCTATTCACCATACATAGCCCCTTTGATTATTTTCTATTTGCATACTTGAAGAAATGTCTCGGTGGTAAAGGGTTTGACAACAATGAAGAGGTGGAGTCCGCAGTTGATAGCTATTTTGCAAAGCTCGAGGGTTCTCGCTATAACGGGGTATCAAATCTATTGCGCATCCCTGGTGAAAGTGTATCGAGCTCAAAGGAGACTATGTAGAGAAATAAAATGTTTTCTTCCACAAAACTTTGTGCTTTCTTTGTGAGGTCGGGTACTTCTGGGACAGTCCTCATTTGTTTGGGAAGGAATTTTAGGGAGGAAACATTTTAAGTTTGGTTTAGAATACATCCCTACATTATCCAGTTATGAAGACTGAAAAAAATCGTAACTAAGCTTACAAAAATTGAAATTTTATACTTTATTGTATAAACTTAAATTCCTTCTATATTGCTGAAGAATATTTTTATTAAAATACTACTCCTATATTTTAATTTGCATTTCTAGGTTGCGTTTTATTTATTTACTTTATAATTTATGATTTTACTGCCCCTAACTTGAGGATTTGCTGAATAGAAGATAAATTCATGGATTGGTTTTAATTCCACGATTTTAATGGGTTTTCTTCATCCCGGCTACATATAGTTGAAAGTGTTAATTCTGTGGAAAACATTCTGATAAGAGGAGTGGTCAACAGAGAGAAGATCATGCCTTAAATGATTTAAAAGAAGACAAAGGTTCTCTTGCGCAGAAAGCATCAGGTGGTTTCAAACAACCTACTTGAAAAGAGTGCTACATTTCAATTACGAAACGGCTATAAAGAGCGATCTAGTAGCGAGAAAAAAGTTTAAAAGTCTCCGGATTTATTAACTTGATTTAGCGGCTAGGAATGCTTTTAGTCTTGGATCATAATGTAAGGCTCATGCACGCTACTGGGAGTTCATAACATGCGAAGGTAAACAGAACATAAAAACAAGAGGTGAAGCATGGGGACTTGACAAAGCTTCGGCTTTAAATATGTACAGTAAGAAATTACTCTGTTTATTATTGTAATTAGCAACGGAGAGAGATGGCTCAGACGGTAGCGTACTTACCACGCCTATTAAATCTATAGACTAAATGCTTGTGATGCTGTAATTACCACAATGTCAGCGGAAAACAAACTTTATGCAATCCTAGCATTAAACGGCTTTTTATGACGCATACATCGTGCGAAATTATCTCATTTTTGCCACCAGTGCCAGAAAATGAATGACGTATTTTCCAAGGCATAAGACCGCAATGACGTCATCACAGCCACAACACAATTTTCTCCAATGTGCCTGTAAAAAACCCTGAAATTATCACTCTCACAAGTGCAGTAACATATAAATACAAGAATTACCTCATTAAATTCATTTTAAAACGAACAACAAAATACATACTTTCCTTGCCTATCTCTTTTGATTATTCTGGAATTAATAAACTTTCAGCGCTCTTAGTTGCGTTCAAAATGTCAAGCGAAATACCATCCATATTTTTGATAGTTTTGTCATTACCTTCTATTTTCTTCTATGAGTGTTGAAACAAATGAAATAACATCTGCTTAGTAACCATATTACGTCATGTATCTGTGATCTTTGACATTTTGTCGATCTTGGTGGCTCAGTTGGTTAGACGCTGGCCTACTGATTCCAAGGTCGCGGGTTCAAGTCCGGCCCAGACCGATGGTTTTCAAGTATGCTTAAAAACGACAGCTCCATGTCAGTAGATTTACTGGCATGTAAAAGAACTCCTGCGGGACAAAATTCCGGCACATCGGCGACGCTGATGTGATCCTGGCAATTGACAGCGTCGTTAAACAACAAAATCACAAAATCTTTGACATTTCATTTTTTATTTAGCAAATTTATTGATCAGTTTTATATTTTAATGCTAACATTGCATAAAACGTTGTATGTAACACGCGTATAATATTTTAATTGTAACACTCGGATTACAATCCAACAGATTATACACTATTTACATAAATACGATACATTTTAAAGTATTTCCAATTCAATTTTGAAGAAAGAAAAACATTGAGTTTTTTCATGGTATACTATATTAAGCCCTTAATTTGTCCAATAAAGGGGGAGTTAAATCTAATGATGCTTCTTTATGGTTCGATGCTAACGGTTTATAGCTTAAGGGGGTAAAAACAGCCCCTTGTTTACTTTGAAGCTTTGGACTATTGATGTATCTTATGGTAGAAAATCTACTAAAATATTTCATATTCACCTAAAACTGCTGTGATTCTCAGCGGTCCATTCTACCTACACACTGAGGGTGAAAGACCGCTTAATATTGCTACGATTCCTACCAGGCTTGAGAATCTTTCGCGTGCCCTAGATCTACGACACGGGACCAACGGCTTTACTTCCCTCCCGAAGGAAGCAATGCTAAGAATTTTACGCTCCCTCGCCCGCCAAATTTAAATCCGCGACCTCGGGAACCAGAGGCTGCGTGTTACCCATACACCATGGAGGACATTTATAAAAATTTAAAATGGGATAAAAAAGTTGAGTAGATATGTATGTGTACGTGTGCGTATGTGTGTGTGTGTGTGTGTGTGTGTGTGTGTGTGTGTGTGTATCTATACATTTATTTGTGTTTTATGCCGCTTTAATAAACCGTTTTAATGCTAGGATTGCATAAAATACATTACATTACATTACAATGGAATTGAAATTGGGTGGCGGGAACATGAAAACTCTTAAAGTTTTTGGAAACTTGAATAGTCTATCCGTCCGGAAGAACAGTGCTTTTAGTGGTGAACCAGCTATCAAAATACGTTGAGTGATTTTCGAGATTATACCTATACACACATTTTCAGGTAAAATAGGTACTATTTTGATGAATCTTGAATTGAAAGTAATGGATACAGGTGCAAAGTTTGTAACCCTACTCACAGATAATCACAGTCCGTGTTGGACCGAAGTGTGGCTGGAAAAAAGAGCTCCCAAGATATTCAATACGCGTGCGTACGGATAGCAGATGGGGCTACGGATTTTAATTATAATTTACATGCATTAGTGTGTTAGGGAGAACTTGCAACAAGACGGACGGGCTGCAACCATTAGAGCCCCTTCCTACTACCCTACTCCTTCACCACATTACACAGCCATCTTAAATTTTAATTAAGTACTCCTCGTTAGGTTTTACCACGATATCAGAGAGAAAAACTGCAAGCAGTGTCGGCTCCCATGTGACATTTTTAATATACCCGCAGACTTAGGATGGATATTTGCGACTTTTCTTAATGGATAGCTGGGGCCAACTAATGGAAGTTGAAAGCTTACATCAGATTTCAGCTGTGACTACTAGTGTGCACTAGTCACCATAACAGTCCTTAAAAAAGTGACAATGGGCACCTCTGTCTTACTCCTAAATTACTATATAAATACTTCTGTATTTCTGCTCATTTCACCAATCTAAATCTTGTGCACGGAAAGAGATCAGCACTGCCTTCTTGCGGACATTCCTTACCGTTTTTTGGGTATTTTATTACGTCAAGCATTCATTTTCTTGGCTGATGCTGTCACCTTGCAGGTGCGTATCATGCCTTGTGTTCTGTATCGAACCAATAGACAATATCTATGCTGGTGCTGTCAACTCCTAGGTATAGCCACGTCCCTCAACTGGAAGGGAGGGGAGGTAACGTGTCCCCTTTCAAAATGATGGAGACCGATATCAGAAGACACGGCCTATAAATGTCCCTACAGACTATCAGAAATTCGATGTCTAGTACTATTTGCGCTCTGTGTACATATACATGCTTTATCCTCACGACATGCCAAGGAAATCCATTTTGGAGCATCATTCTCACAGCGTTCTAGATTATGTTTCTGATGCTGGCTAATGGGTTATAAAATGTTTGACAACAGAGAACTGTATTGCGGACCCATCGAATTATTATTATAAAATAAATTACAACTTTATAAAAGAAGTGATTTGTCACACCACTTTATTTACTCATAAAATCATATTTTCCTATAGAAAAACTCAAAATTAATCCTTATATTTACGTTACATTTTATTCACTACATATACACCTTTTTTATAAAACTGAAACAAGGTAGAATTTTTCATATATACGACGGGTTGTTGCAGAGGAATTTCACTTGTCATGCTTCTGACTCTAATTTTAAATTAAGTTTTAAGTCATTTTTATTAACAAATAGGTTGATTCTTTTCCAACAAATAAAAAAGCTTTTTCAAATGTAGATACCGAGTTTTTTTGGGTGGAGTATACTAGATGAAAGAGAAAGTAAAACGATATCTAACATACCATTTTTTATTTCAAATCTGGGTTCATATTTCAAAATTTGAAGTGTTGCACTCATATGACTTTCTCTACTCTTGTACTAACTATTCTTACAAAACCTTATTCCTATATCTTATGTTATTGCTCATTTCCTTGTAGGTGCAGGGAAAATGTGTGAACACAGTAAGCTTTGAGCGATGGTCAAATCTTTTAAAGCGTTGATATTTCGTTCCCTTTACACGGTTGACACATAAAATGAATAACGATCTTTCATTTGTGGAAATTTAGGTTTTACAAAACTCACACAAATAACAAGGAATATCTCCGAAATATTTCACTAATTGTATGGACATAAATTGTATGTTTTAACGAGATTTACATTTTTGTATAGTATGATTGGTCTGTCTCTTACGGTTTAGTGATTATGCAAAAGTGATCAAGAGTAAAACGGATTACTAGGCTATTGACAGAAAATTCAAAATATATATTTTATTTTTCAGAAAAACATGTTAAACATATGGCATTTTAATCAAAATTGTTAGTCATTTTTGAGAAAATAAAGGTTTTCTAAATATTTTGCATGTAAAGGTTAGTTTAGGATGGAGGAATTTTCTTCAAAATCTTCGTGTCGCATGCTTGAAGGATACTAAACTTAAATACCAACTTTGGTCTCTAACCGAATCTTCATTTTTGAGTTTTGTTCACAGACACACAGATAGACACACACTCACACATAGTAGAAGTGTTATTTTTTGGATTCAGGGGTCCTCAAAACATATGTTTCTGGTGAAATCTCGACGTCAAATTTTTTAGATGGAACACAATACTTCCCCTACTTACTATACGTAGTAGAGAAAGTAAAAATTCGTAAAGCAGAACTAATAAACGTATGATATGTAGATTAAATATTGTCACCGCGCCCGCCGCATCTAATTGCCGACAACAGCAGTGTCACCCATCGCATTATTGTCGGCACTACCGCAAAGGAGCCGAAGGAAAGAGACAGAGCATGGCCGCATTGTTGGGGCGCTTGCCGAAAGAGAGAAAAGGATAGACACTTCGAGAATCTTCTCTGCTTTGTATCTCGCCGCAATAACTGAACGTTCCTGAAGCTTCCAGAATAGTGCCTGGGAGATATAAATAGCGGTAAAGTGCGACAGGAGAGACAGAAGTCAGACGTATGTGAAGGTTGAGGAGTCGTGCCGACGGAGAAGAGTTAGTTTTTTGTGTTACGAGTTCGGAGCCGTGCTGTTGGAGAATCGAAAAAGACTTTCTTGTTGTTGCAACGAGTGTACAAAGTTACTGTTTACGGAAATAAAAGTGTTTCTTTATCTCGACTACATCTGTTTACTTCACACCTACACCAACAAAGTTACAATATTATTTTGCACCTAAAATTTGGTACACAACTTTTGATATTCTCTCAAGTCAATAAGAATCCTTTTTTGAATCTTATTTGTGTGCATTTGTGTGTGAACTACATAGTTGAAAGTGAATATATTTATGAACACTGAACTTTAAACGTTGTAGGGCTTAAATATCAAGATGTATTTGGAGCTTTTTTTGCGAAATTCTTCCCATCGCAAACCACTGCTGATAATGAGTGTTGTAAGCTTTGATTTGTTAGTCAACAAGGCTGATCTTTTACGAAATCCTCCCCAGCCCAAACTACTTCTGATACTGAGCACGTAAACCTTGATTTTTTGGTCAAAATACCAAGACTAGCATATCACTGGATGTTTTGTAACTTCACAAATTTGTTATTAAGGATAACATATTTTCTATACTGATGTGGCTTTAAAATTGGCCAAAATTCTTATGCCGCTAGAGATTTGGGCGAGGTTAACATTGCTGTTGTAAGTTTACCTATATTGTCACTTTTTGAAAATGTTATCACGATTCAACAGAATTATTAATGTTGGTTAGAATTTAGTTTATAATACGTACTATCTGTAGTCCGGTGACTAAGAACAAATTTTATAATAGTAATTCCTATTATAATAGTAATACTTAAACGTACTAAGTTATACTTTAACGTATATTTAAATATAATTCTGCTCTGGATTATCTACTCTTATTTTTGGCAATGCTTATACGAGTACAGTTTTGTCTTCTGTGGCAGTGAAATTATGGTAACAAATGAAATACTTTCTCATTTTCTTTATACTTTATGCTGTAATTGCCGAGATGTTTCATTACATTTAATGCTTCTCTTAATACTAACAAAATTAAAATATAATAAAACAAGAAAATTGTGTCTTTTTGCTCATCAATGCTAGAATATTAGTACCTATATTAATTACGGCTTTACTTACGAACTAGCTTTTGAAAGAGTTCATGTTTGGTTGTGCATTTTTATTGGACATAACAATTTTTTATTTCTTAGCAACTTGCATGTTTTTGGAAGATAACCGTTCTTCAGTTTTGTGCAATTGATAAGCAGTGAACTATGTTTATGCGGAAGTAGGTATATATTAGTAACATAGTTATGATCTTTACAAGTTTCTAGTTAGCAAGTTAGCTGGACTGAAACACACGATGTCAATAAATATCGGCTTTAACAACATTCTCGTAGTGAACATTCCCTACAAGTTGCAATTGCTGCAACCTCTAAGGGCAGACTGACGCAATGAGCTTGTCCTTTTTTCTCAAACATTTAATGTCATGGTTTTTCCAGCAATTTTGCATTCTGTTAACCCATGATAAGCTGGGTTTAAGTACTATAACCATATATATTTTCTCACATTGTGCCTCATTTATATTTTCGCTAATTATTGTAGTTTTTCATAGACTTCCAGTGGGTACAATTTTCTGCTTCGTCCCCATTACCTTGAACAGGAGCAGATAACAGACTTGCGTTTTAGTTGGGTGACAAAGCATGGCTATGCTGACTCAATGAATATTCATGAAGTCGTGGGACACCTGAGCGACTCCCGATTGCACGGTGCCATGTTTTCTTCTATATTACTTCCCATCGTTACGTAAATGTCCTTGTGCAAGCAGGAAGGACAGACATTTTTAAATTTTATGTTGTTGAGCAAGCTAAAGAGAGAAATGACATTGACTGTTTCAGAGACATATAATTATCTGTGAATACAAGGATTGAGATTAGTTTTATTACCTAACGCTTTGATGATGGAGTGATTTCAAAATCAACACCGAATTTCAGTTCATAAACCCATCGCTCATGGTACTCAGTACTGAGATTGCTAATTTGTTATATAAATTTTAACCAATTTAGCATAATTGTAGCTTAAAACTAATTTTCTTAGCCCTATTGACCCGACTCTGCAGGAAAATAAAGAAAGAGAGGAGGAAAAATATAGGAAATGGAGGCATGTGATGAAAATTACATTTATATACTTAAATGACCAGAAGCGAAATCTTGCAACTGGATCCTAATTCGAAAATGTTGGAGGAATTTTAAATTAAAATTAAGAAAAATGAGAGAAGAGGAAAACAGGATACCTACCTTTTTTTTGGAAGCGTTATACAAATTCAGTATTGAGTACGCTTAAGGGTATGCATATACAATTTATAAAATCCGATTCAACCAAAGTGCTTCAATTGTCCTCTAGCCTTGCTACCAAAATATATGTCGAATGCGAATTGTATGTCTTAAATGGAGCACGAGATAAACATGCTTTCATTAAATTTTTACGGCAATTAATAGGCCTTTAAGACAGAAATGAAATGTTTCATATAAATCCAGTGAGCAGCTATTACATAGATATTTTATCTGGTACTGTTTTGGTTGATTCAAATTCTAATATTAAATTACTCACATATTTATAAGCAGGTAAATCGAATCACTGTTGAAAGTAAATCTAAAGGCTAGAAAGGAAGCGACGTAAGCTCAGAAAATTTGCTATCAGAATAAATTATATCTTAATATGCTCTTAAAACTAGTTAAGGAGAAAGATGATAAGTTAAATGCAGAAGAAGTATCAAACGGCAAGATTATAACCATAATAGTTATTCCTTATAAACAGGCAGCAAAGTATGTACAGTACGGCCAATGGATCTCTGGCCCAGACGGTTTGCAATTGCACTAGTTGGAGAATAGGGTTAACGTTGTCAACATATAGTAATGAGTTTCACAAAATAAATTCTCAAAATTGTCTTAAGAGTGAAGCTATGTGATATATATTAGTTTAAGACATTTAAATCCAGGTTTCTGACTTTATTTACATACAATATCTTTGTTACAGCGCCATTCTGTTCGAATATTACTTTTACATCTATTATGGGCAATAACTGTTACTATTGGCAATACTGGAAGCGAGTAATGCACTAGGTGTTAAAACTTCCTGCTAGCACCAATCAGCAGTCTCATTGCTTGGCGTGGCTTTCAAATCTAGCACCGTGTTGCCAACTCCGTTTTACAAGGACTATGTTGTTTGAGTTGCTTTGGTGTAGGCTATATTGTGCGTGCGTGAATTCCGATTTTAGTGTTTCTCATCTTATTATTATCATCATCGTTATCGTAATAATATTTTGGCTACTGGTTCGTCCTAATCGAAGGAAAAAATCGGCTGTTATAAGAGCTAAAGCCGGGAATTTATATTCGGGCTTCATGAGTACTTTGAGAAGGAGCAGGAAAATGACGGACGCTTCTAGCTTTTACCAAGGTGTTGAATAGAGTTTGTGACGCATTGAAGGTACCAGAAATCGCCGTGAAGAGTGTGACCAAGGAAAAATGCCCAGTTGCCATTTATAGTTCTGTTTACTTCGGGAATACAAAGGACACAACACGGCGCTAAAACTTCACTTGATGCATCTCAAAGGGATGTAATAAGGTACCATGTGTATGATTATTATATGAGGAAGGTGCTCATGGGAAGTGCTGTGTTGCTGAAAGAAGCTGGCTTATCCAATGGCGGAGAAACCAACCTAAGTGCTGAAAGAACTTTAGTAGCAAAGTTCAATAAACAAGATACAATATTGTTGGTTTTCTGCGGTAAATGATATAACAATTGTCTCCATATTCTACTATTCTGTGATCATGTATATACATATTGTCCAAGTAAATTTACGAAGTAGCGATGCGATCCGCAAATGCGTGACATCCTTAAAATACGCTGTTTGAAATTCCCGCCAAAGAACTGGCAACACCGCGTGTCAAGTGTCACTGTTGGCCAGGTAAACACGTTCTGTTAGGTACTGTCTGCAAATGACAACAGACTGTTCGAGGAATGCCAGCGATTTGTAACCTTCGCGTAACTGCGTAAATTTCAGAAAAAGTCAAATTTATTTCCTTATGTCCTGGTTTTAATGCTTAGAACCTCCTAAGGCTGTTTATAACTTATAACCCATTCTTCTAATACATTTATTCTTGTGGGACTGGTCAAAGACAATACATACAAAGAACAAACGGAAGCAACTGAGTTGTTTGTTCATTTGTTGCATGCACTGAATCGCAAAGTAAAAATACTACATTCGGCATAGTATACTTAAATCGGCGCCTTGTGCTTAGAAACGACGATTCTAAGGAATTCTTCTTTTTACTTTCTCTACTACGTAGTAGAGGAAGTATTGTATTCGATCCAAAAATTCGATGTCGAGATTTCACCGGAAATATGTTTTGAGGCCCCCTGAATCGAGAAAAGTATCTTTAGGGAAAGGTTTGCATACGCGCGTGTGTGTATGCGTGTGTGTATGGCTGTAAGAGGACAGAACAACTCAAAATCGAAAAGTGGGTTAAAAACCAAAGTTAGTATTTAAGTTTATTATCTTTTAAGGATGCGAGAAGAAGATTCTGAAGAAAATTGCTCCATCCTAAACTACACTTTACGTGGAAAATGTTTCGAAAAATTTGATTTTCTCGAAAATAGCTCTAACGATTTTGATTAAAATGTCATATGTTTGAGATATTTCTATGCCAAATTAAATGCATATTTTGAATTTTCTGTCTTTAGCCTATGTAGTTTTCTTTATTCTGGATGACTTTTGCATAACTGGTAGACCATAAGAGATAGACCAAATCTTACTATACAAAAAATGTAGATCTTGCTAAAGCACACAATTTATATTCAAATACCTTTTTTCTTTTTCTTCTTCTTTTTTTTCTTCTCCTTTTTTGCTTATGTTACGCTGCCCGTATTGGCAGCGTTAGAGTGCAAGGCTCTTAAAACCCGTGTTAACAGTAAAACGGTGATGCTGGTAGCACTTTATCGGCCCCCTAACTCTCCAGATTTCACACAAGACCTCAAACAAATCCTCGCTTTAGAGGACCACGTTATAATTGCAGGAGATTTCAATGCCCGGCACCCCAGCTTGTATTGTCGCTGAGCAAACGCGGCAGGAAATCTCCTAGTTGAACTTATAACAGAAAATGACGATATTGAGGTACATCTCCCCCCAGAACCCATTTTTTGGCACAGATCAGGGCACTTTGACCCTGAGATTTTGGATTTCGTACTCACAAAAAATGCGACACTTTCAAATAACTTCACTGTTTATCACAGCCTGGACTCCGACCATCTTCCTGTGCATTTCGACATACCGGGCGCTATTGCGGCCGGTACCCTTGGCCCTCGGAAGAGGGCCGACACCGACTGGGATAGCTTTACCATGGAAATGCACAGAATGGCACAACCCAGGCTGTCATACTATAGCGAGGCAGACATAGATGTCGCCATTGAAAACTTTACTGCTGCGCTACGCACGGCCAAGAGAAATACTACCACATACACCACAAGACCAGCCAATTTTTGCACGTGCCCCGAGGTGGAGCAGCTCATAGAGCGCATACGCTTGGCGAGACTGTGGCAGTACACTGAATCAGACTGATTATAAAGTGCTAGCAAAATGGCTACGCAGCGTCATTCGGCAACAAATCAAAATCAACAAAATTGAACAGTGGGAAAACAAAATGCTGAGTATCACCCATTCGGACTCTTCTTTGTGGAAATTATTAAAGGTTTTTAAGGTCTCCACGAGCCTCAACTCCGCAACTGAGGCGCTGCACATTCATGGCGGCCTGCACTTCTCCGCAGAGGAGAAAGCCGAGGTCTTCGCTGACTGTCTCTAAGACAGATTCACCGAAAATCCAGTGACCAACAATACAATCCCCCGTCACAAACATTTTTTTCCAACTTAGTACACCTTATGAACTAGGGGAAGAAATAACGTATCAAATGAAGGAATATGGGTAAAGGTTTCAAAGCCAACTGAACTCTCAAAATTCAATAGCGTATATATTTTTCGTTTTTATTATTATTATTATTATTATTATTATTATTATTATTATTATTATTATTATTATTATTATTATTATTATTATTATTATTATTATTATTATTATTATTATTATTATCATTATTATCATTATTATCATTATTATCATTATTATCATTATTATCATTATTATCATTATTATCATTATTATCATTATTATTATTATTATTATTATTATTATTATTATTATTATTATTATTATTATAATTATTATAATTATTATAATTATTATTATTATTATTATTATTATTATTATTATTATTATTATTATTATTATTATTATTATTATTATTATTATTATTATTATTATTATTATTATTATTATTATTATTATTATTATTATTATTATTATTATTATTATTTACTGTGGCTCTTGAGCCTTGCCCTGTCTGTCTGTCAGCCCTGGTCAGTAGCCTGTCGAGGAGAAAGCAAACTTTGGATCATAGCATATCCAAGATGGATGACCAGCCCAGTGGTGAAAGGGATGACAGGAAAATTTGAGAACCAAATTAATTGTCCAACCCAAATTCAGCTAGTGATCGACATCAAACCTTCGGTCAGATAGATGGGTCCGAGAGTTTGAAGGCAGGTCCTTCCAAATGCAAGTAATACACATTACTTGCTGAATACAAATTACAGGTGATACTGTACTTCGTATTAATTGCTTATACTCCTCTTTATTTACATTTCTCATGTTAGCTGACCAGTTTGTTCCAATTTTTGGATCTGCTATGTTAACGCTCACTTTTCTAGTTCATAATCATTCATTTGATTACTTTGTAACAGTTAAAATGGTTCACCAGTTTGTTGCTTTGTTTTAGTGCTTGTATCCACTGCATACATATTCATTATACGTGATCATACAGGAAAATGGTATAATTACCCAGTGATAATAACAGGGTCTCTTTATCAATAAAATTATTGGTGCAGAGGGGCATCATTTATTAGTCTTATATTGAAGTATTGAATGTAATAGTTTGTATACTACGACTGTGTTTTAATTTAGGTTAACGACTGTTAGTTGTCTTGATATAACTCGTATATAAACAGAGAAATAACTTTGTGTTTACTATAAGCATATATTTAAAAGCAAAATTAAGTTACTAAAAGCATGTATCAACGTTTATGTTGTATTCAGAGAGATAAGTACAAAGGGAGAAATCAAAATCATTTTTTAAAATTGTTTCATTTATATCCTGCCTTTAATTTGAATGGCCATATCGGCGCTTTCAGATTTGGAATATACTGTTCTATAGACAAAGTGTTAACTCGTATACATTTAGTGTCTTTTGGACGGGGAGGCTTTGGGTTCCTTTTGTACGTTAGATCGTACCCACATTCACCTTTCATTCATACTTCTGAGCAGGATGAAGAATAATCTTGGCTACAGAAATATTATCACTACCCAGCCGGGAATCGAACCCAGGATCCTTCGCACAGCTGGCTATGCTTTACCGCTGAGCTACGTGGCTAGCATACTTACATAAAGTGTGATGTATCTATTTAATCTTACTTAGAAAATCAGACAGAATTTCGTTATCTTTTATTCCAAGTAGATCTAAATACATAACTGGTTACCTGAGTTCATTAATGGTAATTTATACGCATGTTACTTATAATGTTTTATAAAAGCGTAGCGAATTAGCAAAAGATAATATTATGTTTCAATGTAATGATATAAAGATGAGTACTGGATATGACGTAATGAGGGCTTAGCAATCGTTCTTACTGTCTACACCAGTGCCGATTCCTGGGTGATCGCATACTCGCAACTGCACACCCAGTAATCTTTTTCTTTATGTGAATGTGTATTTATCTCTATAGAGATGCATATAAGAAAGTCGAATGTCGAACTTCCTTCTATATGAATTTGCTCGTTTAATTTTCCAGCACCCTCTTTACTAAATGTCGGCGCATTCAGTCAACAAGCTGTAGATACGCATAAAGCCGATTTTGCGACTGGTGAAGGTAGCTTTTAGGTGAGGGGCTGCAGGGAGCGGTGCAAAGCTTGCATTTAAGAGTTAGGCAGCATAACCGACAAGGCGATTCTTACGATTCATGCTTTTCTTACCGCGCAAGCGCACTGCGTTCTTCGTTTTCCCTGCTACGAGCATTTCCCTCCCTCTTGTTTAGCAGAACCTACTAGTTAGTCAACATGGCGGTTCTAAATATTGCTATATCTTGGAGTAAAGCATTCTTTATCCAAAAATAAGATGTATACCAGTGCTTTTTAGAGCATTAAAACAAAATACAAAATTAACCAGTTTAACACTGCGCACCGCAGTAAACATTAGGTAGTGAGGAAGAAACAGCACTGAAAGTGAGAAAGGGGAAGACGGCAAAGCGAGTGAGTGAGAGAGAGAAAGAGAAAGAGAGAGACAGAGAGAGAGAGAGAGAGAGAGAGAGAGAGAGAGAGAGGCGTAAGGAAAGAGCGAGTGGAAGTTTGCAACGAGGTCATCTTTCCGTGGTCGCATTTTGCACCTATGCACCGGTGTATTGCACCCTGAGAGACTCCATCTGGGAAACCTGTGCCAAAGGTTTTCCTTCTATGCTTATCTTTGAACGATGTTCCATTATTTTAGTTTACTTTTGTGATATTTTAAAATTGTATTCTTTATTTATTGTGTGCAATTTTCTTCACTATTCTAAAAAATCACAGCATCATCTACATAAACTATAACACTTATAAATTTGTTTTTCCCTATTTTTATTGCTGAGGTAATTTCTTGTTTCCATTTCTCAATCAAATCATTTAAATACATATTGAAACGTGTTGGAAATAGGCTGCATCCTTCTCTGACCTCTTGATTAATAATTTCTTCTATTTTTGTTCTATTTATGCTATTACTTTTCCTGTATCTTTATATAAACTTCTTATAATGTTAGATACATGCAAGGGGTATCCACTTTTGTCCACCATCTTAAAATTTATTTTAAAGCTGTAAGAAGCTACATCAAAAACATTGGGGTCTAGCTGATTACAAGTTAGGCATAAGTTATTCAACGAAGGTGGATACCTCGTGATGCATTTTGCCTAATGTCCTCAAGAGGAAGTGGTGAAGTGAAGGAACAAGAGGAGGCTACAGGCCGCAGAGACCTCAGAAGTCTGCAACAGCTCCAAGACCCGCCCAACTGCTGCAGCTACCTAGATAGGGCGGTGAACAACGCTCGACCTAGCAGCCCTCTAGTGGAGAAGTCATCTAGCTCGGTAATTGGCATTGGTATTTCAATTATAGCTTTTTCCTGAGATTGAATCTCTTACTACTTTAAGGTGCATTACTCTGGTACCACGCAGAGGAGCAAGACATTTTAGATTTTAGTTATATCTTGAGAAGCAGCACAGCAAAGAATGTGCAACAATTAGTTCCGGCTGCAGAGACAGACCAGGTGCTGTAACCAGCAAGTTGCAAGGGTGAAGTGGAAGTTCATCATTACTCCTAATTCTTTTTGTTTCCTGTGGATTGGACCGTCGTTTTCTTGGACACGGTCATTGCGGGCGACTAATTGTTCATCTCATGAAATATGTATCAGCCAACGGTGCGACGCAGCAGGAAGTGTCGCCAGCAAAAAGGATGACGACCTCGATGTGGCTCAGGACATACCTACTGCGTCAACGCTGTGTTCCAGTGCAGCGGAAATTCCTAACATGACTTCCAAATATCAGCTGTCAACTTCACCAAGGATTATATCAGTGCATCGACCTCTCAAAACATGCAGCAAAACTTTATCCCTGCTTTTAAAGGCAACAACTGATGATAGCGCGTATATTAAGAAAATCTGATATGCTGCACTCACACGACTTTCTCCACTCACTTCTATACAGATTATTTCTTACAAATGGTTTTATTATACCATGTGAAAAGAAAGTATAGAATATTGGCCACCACTTTTAGATGGACCAGTAAGGTAGGGGTACATTGTAGTTAAACATACTAATCTACATATGAAAAATGTCAGTATTGAAATGTCAATAATCACCTAAAACGATTGCATTGCATTAATAATAATGTTTGCGCTGCACATTGTAAGCTACTTCAGGTAGAATATGTGTAAAAATCCACCTTGTAGGTCTAATGTGACATC
This sequence comes from Tenodera sinensis, assembly GCA_030765045.1. Classification (NCBI taxonomy): domain Eukaryota; kingdom Metazoa; phylum Arthropoda; class Insecta; order Mantodea; family Mantidae; genus Tenodera; species Tenodera sinensis. The sequence goes on from CM060961.1 coordinate 176,345,787, forward strand.
TATTTAATTAATGCACAGAAAAAATAATTTTGGTATGGTGAGCTTCACTTAGGTGCACTTATTTGACGAAACCTCTGTTCTAATAAGTTTAAACTTATAGTGAACCTAGAAGACACATTTCTGACAAAATGAGTATTAATTCTTTAAAATTAGAATTTTATACTGAAAATTGATGCAAGATATGATTTGAAAATTAGCTCAAGTTTTGTAATATATAATAGGTAATATAATTGTATGTAAAATATGGTAAAAATTCTCCACCCACTTTAAAGTTGATATTAAGTTTTATCACCCCAGAAAATTTGAGGTTCCTAGATGTAACAGTTTTGAGCAAAATGGTACCAGGAAATTGTAAGTTACGGGAAAATGCCAAAAACTAGTTAAAGAAAGGAAACATAAGGGTGTTGTACATTTTATACTTCTCAAAATCGCATTTAAATAACATGCTGTACATTACACACACACACACACACACACACACACACACACACACACACACACACACACACACACACACACACACACACACACACACACACACACACACACACACACACACGCATACGCGCGCGCGCGAATTTCAGATCTCTTTGTGGTTTGCCAGGAAAATGCGAGTGAGTTGGAGAATTTAACGTCGTGCCGGTGTTACCATGGTAATTCACTGGTTAGAACAACTAGAGAGACCGGAAGATCCATGCTTCATATCCCGGCTATGACATTGAATTTTTCAGACTTACTCTTCCCTTCCCAGACTAGGCCATTGTTTGGCAATGAATGGTGCTCACTTTAAGTATCTTCTTGTTCTTCTTCTTCTACATTGCTTAAGCTAAATAGCCCGTTCCGGCGAAGTCACTTGTGGAGGCCCTTTTTTACGGAGTCACCCAGCGTCTCTTATTCCTCTTGGGCTGTATTGAAAGGCTCTTCTTGGAATCATTTCGTCCCTCACCTCATTATGTGTTCAGTTAAGTTAGAAGATAACCTGGCACAATTGGTAGAGCACATACCTGCTGTGCTAGGGGTCCCGGGTTTGATTCCCGGCAGGGGAGTAGGAATTTTTCTCCTGCCAAGATTATTCCTCATCCTTCCCTGAGTCTGGAAGTATGAATGAATGTGTGAATGTGTGTGAATTCAAAGTATAAAAACCTTAAAGACCGAAAAACCCACAGATAAACGAGTAATACCATTTGCCAATAAAGGCAAGATATAAATGGAACAATTAAAAAAAAAAAAAAAAAAAAAAAAAAAAAAAAAAAAAACAACGCACATTTGTTGTGAAATTAAAGATACCACCAAATGAGTAATTATTGTAAATTTTGATTGTTATCTAACAAAAACATTAATAAAATTATTAAAAAAGCAAAACAAGGATCATTGCATCATAATTTTAAAAATGAAAATTGGTATTCACACACAGAATTCTGAGCACAAACCAAACAATAAATGTTAAGCATTTCGCTAAATATTTTTTTGTCATATCCAGTACCTGTGAAGGAATTGTTTTTTCAATTAATTACGTGCATAATATCAAGAATCATCACATCAAAATCTCTTAATTAGTAGTTATCCGTAAAAGAAGCTTGGAAATAAACGTAATTAAATGTAAAGTAACATTTCTATACCGGATAATGGCTCAAGTTTACATTCTAGAAAAAATGTTATAAAGAACAGTTTCTTAATTTATTATGGGCTATTAGTATATCTCAAAGTTATACCACAGAGCTTCCACTTTCCATTGGAATAACAGACGTATTACTTAACTTCATTAATTCATTTAAAAGTTATGGTCAATATTATATATCTTTTTGCGCTGTATGTTTCCTTGCATGTGAGAACAGTAAAATCCTTTAACAGCTGATCGCTATGTGATAGCTTTGACATTCCATTATCTTTGAAACCGATTATAACGAATATATCAGAAAAGGTTAGTTCTTCAGAAAAATCGATTTAACATAAATTGTGTGCTTTAACATTTTAAATTCTTATGCTTTACCAGTTGTACAAAAGCCATTTGGAATAAAGAAGATATCAGAGAAAATTTAAGATACCTATACATTTCATTTGACATAAAATACCAGGCACATATCTTACACGAATAATAACTGGACTAAAACGTCGCAATTTCATTAATTTTTTTAAAATTATGTGTTTTTGAACATGCACGTAGATTAGAATAAAAATATGTGTTTCACTCATACGCTTTTTCTACCATTGTGCTAACCATTCTTAATAACTCTTATTCCTCCATGTTCTTCATGTTAATTGAAAGAAATATTTACAGAAATTATCTTATTGCTAATTTTCTGCAGCTGCAAGGAGAATGTAAGAATACAGTAAGCTTAAAGCGATACTGAAATCTTTTAAAGCTTTAAAGTTCTATTCTCTTTGCATGGCCAAGAGATAAAAGGATGAATAACGACCTTCCATTTGAGAAAAGTATAGGTGTTGTAAAATACACAAATAACAAGGAATATCTCCGAAATGGTTCACACCAAAAATAAATGTATTAACCTGTGTGTTTTAACGAGATCTACATTTTGTTGTATTTTATTATTAAATCTGACCTTATACAAAGGTTTGCCATGTGACACAGAATAGCTTTCATGTGTTTGAAATTAATACATAAAAAGGTTAATAAAAAAAAAGTTTTTGTTAGTATATGGCACAGTTAAATGATTATTTTATATTTTAGTACTTTCAAATTTAAATGTTATGGTTTCCATACAAATGATTTCGGCATATTGCCACAGAGTATTTTATTGTGGTTAGGACAATGTCGTCCTGTAGCTGTTTAGGGAGCTTATATTGTTGTCTCCATTGCACAAATGATTTTGGTATTGTGCCCCTTGCTCCGAAGAATAGGCCTGTGACCACGATGTTTGATCATGGCCTACTATGCCTCACACTAAGATTTAGTGTGTCTATGGTTTAACAGTTATGCAAAGGTAATCAAGAGTAAACAGGACTACATGAGCTATAATCATAAAATGCAAAATATAAGTTTAATTTGCCATAAACATATGTTAAGTATATGGCATAAAAAATTTGTTAGAGCCGTTTTTGAGAAAATCAAAACTTTCCATGGTGGAGGAATTTTCTTCAAAATCTTCTTGTCACATCCTAGAAACATATTAAGCTTAAATAAGAACTTTGTTTTTCAATCGACTTATCGTTTTGAGTATGCTGTTCACACACACACACACACACACACACACACACACACACACACACACACACACACACACACACACACACACACACACACACACACACACACCCACACACACACCCACACGACCTTTTTTGAAAATGCTTGTTTCGATTCAGGGGGCCTCAAAATATATATCTCTGGTGAGGTCTCAACATCGACATTTCATGTGAAATATAATACTTCCTCTACTTAGTGAACGTAGTAGAGAAGGTAACAATTAATTCTCCCATACTTAGGCTACGCCAGTTTCGCAGTAGAAGGTTTATGTTCACACAGCTGAAGTAAAAGAGGCTCGAGTCACTATCACAATTGACACTTTAAGCTCGAAATTGCGCAACTCATATATTTATCTATTTGTGGATGTTCTTTCTGAGTTTTCCGTCTTTAGTTTTTGTGCTAAGTGTCAGTAGAAATTATTAACAACACTAATCATTATTCAAGAAACGGATATTGCCATTGTTAAATTTAAAAATTGCGCAACTCATATATTTATCTATTTGTGGATGTTCTTTCTGAGTTTTCCGTCTTTAGTTTTTGTGCTAAGTGTCAGCAGAAATTATTAACAACACTAATCATTATTCAAGAAACGGATATTGCCATTGTTAAATTTAAAATACATATGAAGCACTGATTTATATTAGGTGAACCAGCTGACCCTATTTTTTCGCATGTATGCAACCCACAGTATTTGTTTTGTAGCTGTATTGTGTCAAATACAGTTAATCGTCTTGGGCCTCTTTTGATAAACATGATGAAAAGTTCCGTGAACACAAATAAGCTGCCAAGAGCTCAAAATAAATATTTTTAGTTGACTAGCAAGCAACTTGATACCCAAATGTTTCGCGTAAAAGAGGTCAGTAGAGGCTTATAGTCAAGTGGCCTCGACGCCAGTGTGCCATGAAGTAAACGGACATTTATTAGGTTCAAACCTCTTTACATGAATGTTTTTATTTCAATCAGTAATTATTACATTGCGTGCACTCACCACAAATGAAGAAGCAATGATTACGTTATTACAGATAAATGATTACGTTATTAACATTTTGTCACATTTGTAGTCACATGTACGATTAAAGTGAGTTGAAGATACTTGGTTAATGAGGTGCTCAAACTGCATTTTCATCTGTGTAATGTAATTTATTAGTACTTTGTTTTATAATATCTGATCATTGCTCTTATCATTGTTGGACCCATTATCGTAGGTTTGGATACGTGTACTCAATCACCGGTGCGACCGAAACGTAATAATCCTGCTCGACCATCACAACCCCGTAAGGACCACCCTTTTAAACTCCAATTCTAAAAAGATAAAGGGGTAAAGGGTACAGACACAGAGGGGACACCTCGCTCACTTCGACTTACACAGATCTATTGTGGCTACCCCCCCCCCCACCCCCCAGGAGCATAAAGTAGTGTCACATCATTTTCTGTTAACCTCATGTTAATAATGATTAACTTTGCAGAAATACTTTCATTTCACACTTCATTATAGAGGAATCTACAGTATTCAAATGTATAGTTATATGCTGGTCTAAAAATTCCGTGCTCTTCCTCATCTAGACACAACTGAATAATTGCAGTACTAAAAGAATGATAAGGTATCGAAATATTCAAAGCAATTATAACGGTTAGCTCCTAAATGCCCAATGCGACAGAAGTTGTTTTAAATAAGGTGTGAGTTTTAAAGATATATACAGTTATTGTGCAGTACTTTTTTATCTATGTCTTGCGGTTTCTCAGTAATACAAAACTATAAAACCTTTCTTCTCAGGCCCTTTCCAGAAAATTCAAGATATTCTTGCATTATTTTTACCATGAAAATACTTTGAACATCTGATATTTAATAAAATCATTTGAGCTATTTTTGGGAAAGTTTTCAAAAAGAGTATTCTTGGTGAGGAGTTTTCTCATTCTTAAAAATGCTCAACCTGAATAAAAAATTTGACATTGAACCAACTTTTCCCTTTTGATTATATATGGAATGATCCGAGGAATAAAGAGGGGCTCTTTTCCTACAGGCAAGAGTGGAATTAAGGCGAAATTAAACAATTACAAATTTTAAATTTTAAAGAGGGAAAGTTTCATTTTGTAACGGTTTACTGCAGATAACACCAATACATTAGCAGAAATGAATGCAAAAAATATTTGTTTCTTGAATGCATCAGTTAATTTTGATTGTTTTAATGTAGATAGTCTGCTTTTCCACAATTATTTACTTTAGTACCTTTTTGCAGCTTATTGGTGTGAATAATGATAAAGTTTTTACTGATGGAATTATGAATTACGTCGGTTTCAGAATAACATCTAAGATCTTGAAGACCAAGCGTAGAATGCTACTATTTGAATATGCAAAATAGGCAAATTAAATTTAAATATACACACCTGAAGCTATTAACATTGAAGTAAATTTATCCAAAAATAACACAAGCAATTAGAGCCTCACACTTCACTATAATAAATTGAGTTACACTCAATATTTTCCACAAAGTGTAAAATGGGATCCTAGATTGTATTTTACAATATCCGATTCAAATAGATTTGTGTGAAAACGTAAGCTTCTACAAAACAAGGGGCTCGTGCTTCAACAAGAAACAAGAAGGTTCGTTTTTACAGTCACAAGAATAAACAAGATTAGTTAATTACAGTTCCTCCTTTATTAATTTTGTAAATAAGTAAGTAAATCTACCGCTCCTATATGGTTCATATCAGCTGAACTAGAAGCCTTGCTAATCTGTCATCTCTGGAAGCGCAGTTCGAAAAGATTGCACCTGATGGACACTCATTTCCGTGGTCAGGGAGAGAAAAAAAGAAATTACACGTTTGTTCATCACGCAACGTAAAGTGGACATTCATCCCAATGAGGAAGTAGATGCACACGGCGATATTAGCAGAGAAAGAGTAAGTGGATGACTTATCCGCTGCCGGAACGGTCAGCTTGTCTTCGCTAAAATACCGTTTATGGACTTCACGGACTAAATACTGCTACGTGGACAGTGAAATAATAGACTAATCTCCGGAATTAACTAAGGTGGCTGTACCTATTATGGGACTTGTGATATATCGACCTTCTAGAGCAGAAAGTTTCACAAAATCAACTACCACTTCTGTGTCAAAATACCAGTTAACACAACTATAGAAAAGTCACGCCCGCTGTTTATCATATGCATATTACTGAAGTCATTATTAATTTCCTTGTCACTGTAGTGAAAACTTACCAAGTTATTGATGTAATGCGACAGTTCTCTGAACAATCTAGTAGATTTAGTTCTGGAAAATTCCGTACTTCTCTAAATTTAGTTTATTATTGATTCCAATGTTTTAAAAAACGTTTGAGCCTTGAGTAAATCTTAGTTTTAAGATCATTCAATATATGAATCTCCAAATTGAACATTAATAAATATGATTATAATATCCAGTGCATTATTGCGATTGCAACAAACGGAAGTAGCACAAATCTCGCAAAAATGTTCTCTCGGAAAACCGAAGGTCAATAAAAGCCTAAAATAGACGTACTGACTTCTCTCTTCAACCCCCATGTGTTATCTCGTTCAACGAATTACCCCCTCTTTGTAGGACTTAAGCCCTTAAGGGAATACTGAAGTGATATTTTAGCCTGGTTGGTCAAAAAAATATATTTTTAGATTTTTATTGAAAAAGATACACCATACTTTAAAGAATATACTGCGAAGCTTTAATCCCCTAGGAAGGGGAAACACATATTTTGGACGCCATTTTTAAAGAGGTACGCCCCTGCCTCTGTCTTTTAAATGAGCATGCCGACATCTTACATTTCAAGTTTAAACTCATTTTTCTCAGAAACAATTTTTCGGTTACTTTCTCATACTCAAAATCTATCTTCTCCCACAAAAATCCAGCTAGAGATGTAAAATTTGTTTCCAATATAGTTCAACATATGGGCAATAAAATCCTGTTTAAAATTTTGATATTGTTTATAACTTTTTTAAAAAGATAATTAATATAATGTGCTATTTTTATGACATTTTTACGCTTTGCCGTGCTAAAAAGTTTTAAGGAAAACTATTCACAGTATCATAATTTCCTACCTTTAATTTTTTACAAATGACACAAAATACAATACTTTTGTAAAAAATCAATCTCTCGTTGAGCTGCATCGGCGACACGAAGGACGTCGAGCCACCAGGTCACCACAGGGACGATCAGAGATAAGGGAGAGCACCGAAACGCTGCAAAATATACTTGTATTTGCTATAAAAATATCTTAAACATACAGTATTTTAATACAAATGTTAGAGCTATTTTGAGAGAATCAAAATGTTCCAAAAATTTTCCATATAAAGTGTAGTTTAGGGTGGTGGAATTTTCTTCAACATCTTCGTGTCACATTCTGAAGAATATTAAACTTAAATACCAACACACACACACACACACACACACACACACACACACACACACACACACACACATACACTCGCACACGCACATATAACATACACGGAGTTGCTTCTAAAAACTCTTTGGGTTCAGGGGACCTCAAAACATATGTCCCGTGAAACCTCGACATCGAAATTTTGGGTGCAATACAATACTTCCTCTAGTTACTACACATAGAAAAATCTGATGTGTTACACTCACATAACTTTCTCTGCTCTTGTACTAACCATTCTTACAAACTCTTATTACTATATCTTCTTTGTGTTAGTTGAGATAAACATTTGTACAAATAACCTTATTGTTTGTTTCCTTGTAGGTGTAAGAGGAATATTAGAATACAGTAGGCTTTGAGCGATAGTCAAATATTTTAAAGCTTTGAGATCCCATTCTCTTAGCACGCTTAACATATAAAAAATTAACAACGATGTTCCATTGCACGAAAGTTCTAAGTTTTCCGAAACTGACATACAAAACAAGAATATCTCCGAAATGGTTCACTCTACAAAATAAACATAAATTGTGTGTTTTAGCGAGACCAACATTTTTTGTAGTACGATTTTGTCTATCTCCTACGGTTTACGAGTTATTCAAAAGTTATCCAGAGTAAACAGGACTATATAGGATATAGCTATAAAATTCAAAATATACATTTCACTTATCTTACAAATATCTAAAACATATGACATTTAAATCAAAATGTTGGAGCTATTTTTGAGAAAATAAAACTTTTCGAAAAATTTTCCATACAAAGGGTAGTTTAGTGTGGTGAAATTTTCTTCAACATCTTCGTGTCGCATTCTTGAAATATATTAAACTTACATACCAAATTTGGTTTTTAACCGACTTTTTGTTTTTGAGTTATGTCCACAGATTGACACACACAGGTACCACACGCACACGCACATAAACACACGGACTTGTTTCTAAAAACTCTTTTTGGGTTCAGGGGACCTGAAAACATATTTCCGGTGAAATCTCGACATCGAAATTTTGGTGGAATACAATACTTCCCCTACTTACTATACATAGTAGAAAAAGTAAAACCAAGTAAAGGACGTGGTAGCTTTAGCATGTTCTTTAAATGCATATATAAACTGGAACAACCCATCTATTACATATCTATGGATGCGGAAGAGAATGGAGATTTCAAGAGTGAAAACAGAAAATCCATCTTTTTGAACTGAGAAACTGAAATATGCGCTTAAGTGTGCCTCATGTTAATACCTTTAATGACATGCAAAATAACGGGCCAAAATTTCGGCATACCGGCATTTGATTGCGTCGTTAAGACTTGTTTTTATTTTGGGCACAATCGGTTTCCGCCAGATCAGTAAATCAATAGCAGGAAGTATATTTGAGTACCATATCTAGCTGCAGATAGTACTTAATTTTGAGGCGGCCCGGCCACATCTTTTCCATGAAACGCCACTGTGGAGTAGGTGAAACGAAACATGAACAGTTGGTTGGTGTGTACTTTTCGGGCCGTGCCCTTCAAGTGACGGTGTAGAGTCAGCAGTACAGTGGCTACAATTATATTTCTCATTAGCCTCCCCTTATTGAGAGAGTAAAGACAAAGGTTTATGTAACCTGGGAGATACTCCCGGGGCAGCAGGTACAAGCCTACCCAACATGGATCATTTTAACTGTGTAATCAAATTATCGCGCCTCCCTGCACTCCATCCCCTCTTTCCTACCTTCTCTTTGGGATTTAGTTCCCGCTTCTCATAAGATTATGTGATTAGGAATTAGTTTTAGCCGACTTCTCTTGTTGTCGTCGTCGTTGTTTTGTTTATTTCATGCGGTGTTTCGGAAAATATGCTTGATAATGAATCTTTGAATCGCTGAATTTGTGCCACAACGAGAACTTAGTAAAATGGCAGTTAAAAGCTAGACAAACTCATAATCTCTATACAAACTTTTCTTAATTTCTACCTTTTTCTGTACGTAACTAATAGAGGGATTATTGTAACCCCCATAAAAGTTCAATATCGACATTTCACCGGAAACACATGAATGGAAACATGAATTAAAAAATCGGATGTATTGCACTCACATAACTTTTTCTACTCTTGTAGTAACTATTCTTACAAACACTTATTCCTATATCTTCTTCGTCTTACTTGAGATGAACATTTACAGACATTACCCTTTGCTTATTTCCTTGTAGGTGCAAGAGGAATATGGGAATACAGTAGGCTTTGAGCGATAGTCAAATGTTTTTAGCTTTGAGACCCCGTTCTCTTTGCACGCTTAACATAGAAAAATTGAATAACGATGTTGCATTTCACGAAAGCATGTTTATAAATATAGAATTTGGAAGTTCACGTATATATATACCCTTAAATGGATGTGTTCACTTGTTATACGGTTACAGACTTAATAGTCTAAGGAGGAAAACATTCAATTTTGTGTCAAACCTAACCTTGCATTATCGCTTGGTCGGATTATTTTCTCGCGATTAGAAGGTCCGCAGGAGCTTATAGCATATCAGTGCTAGTAAGCACTTAGATTATCACTTCTAAAACGATTGATTAGCCTTAAGGAAACTACAATGTTAGCATAATAATGAGTTGTAGGATTGAACAAGGTGTTAAGTGTAGGTCTTCCTTAACAGAAGGGGAAAATACACATTCTGGAATATGTATGTATTGTAACTAACGGGGTGCTCAATGATCAAACGCAGAGTGTGAAAGAAAGAGCAATAAGGAGGAGAAATGGGGAGAAGTGGTACGAGACACAGAGACAGAGAGGAGGAGAAGATGCCACAGTAGGCCCAGTAGAAGTAATAAATATTTTAAACAATCACGTTTCGCACATTAATAGGCGTATAATTGAATTTGCTGCCGAAAGCAACGTGATTAAATTTAAATAATTTACAGGGCGCCAGTCTCGTTGGCATGAAGATGCATGTCTGTGTGTTGGGCTCTTTTGGCCTCGAGGTCCCTCTGGGAGAAGCCGAAGCCAAGCAATGAAGGCAAAGCAAAGGGGAACTGGGGACAGACAGACGGACGGACGGACCTACAGACTCACCCGGCCAGATTAAGTTTGGGATGAAGATGTCACTCCAGGAACATGTGTAATTTCTATACTCGCTTCCTTTGTTTCTGCGTGGAGGAACCACTTGCCTGGAAATATTATTATGAAATTTAAAATTCATGCACACCTACAGAAAAGAAAAAATGTGGGAGGGAGCAAAAAGTAGATTGCAGACTAGCAGTGGGTAAGAAACAGAGGAAAGTATTATCAAAAGAAATGTGCACAGCCATTGTACAACATAACCTCTTTTCTTGTATAGTGCAAAATAGCGATGTTTAACAGTGTCGACTTGTAGGGACAACTGAGTAGAGGTTTCCCTGCATTACAATTTCCCAGGGGATTACATAGAGAAGATGGCAGCAACTAACACATGTCAATATTTTTTTGTTACTGACCGTATTAGGAGCGAAATACAAACGTAAAAAAAAAAAAAAAAAAACGTAAAAATGAGTCGTGTTTCTTCTCTAACTTTAATGGGCCTTGCTTGCCATGCAGCACCCGCGTAGGACCTTTAAAATGGTCACGCGTGAAAAATATCACTGTGGGGGAAGGATTGGGGCATATTCTTACCTTGTTAGGTTAAAAGCTCATTATGGTCCCCCGTTAACAAGAGTCACTCATACCAGAACATGAAGATTATAACACTCAGTGGAATACAACTTTTATAATACTCGTACTCCATTAATATACCTTCGTTTCTAGAGATGAAATAATGCATTAAGATGAGGCCTTGTTCAATTAATGTGATGGGAATTACTTGAATTATTCGGCGAACACTGGTGCTATGAGGATCATACAGCAAGGAAGACCAAAGAAGAACTTAGTTATGCATGTTACAACCTGTACTGGTATTTACCTACTCACAAATTTGAGCTAGATTACACTGTAGTTTAATGTTTCAGGTGCCTAAACGAATGAAATTACAATTCAGATACAAGTGATTCTATGTTGTTCGTAGGGCTGCTATATTTGTTTTTCAACCTCCCTAAACATAACTGCTACTCTTAACAATGTAGGAAAAACGATAAAAAGTACCATTACCGTCACCGGTTTTTGCTGACATAGGAAGCCCAGGTTATTAAGATTCGGATTGTGAACGAAGGTCTATAGTTCAACTCACCTTCCTTCCTGGTGAGCTTTTTTTTTTTTTCAGATGTTTCCCCATTCTCAGGATTTTTAAACGCGTGAGAATTACCACAAACTTAGACCTGGAATATTTCCTCCCCACCCAAAAATTTCCTTTTCATGCAAACAAGAGTGACCGCCTGTGGTGTCGTATGAAACATGAACTAAAGTAGACTAAAACTGTGCGGCGGCACAGCCCGATGCCAGCCCAAACGCCGTGTCCCCCCATCTCTGCTCACAATGCGCATCATGAGTGGGGTGTAGTACTAGAGGGTGGGACGCTGTTAGCGCCCAAGTCCCCCCCCCCCCTCTTCCGGCCGGTGAATGGGTCTTAGAAATTTGGAACCGCTACTCTTCACTCAAGTAACCCGTAGAATGGCCTCCCAGTGATCTCATGAGGCTGAGTTCAACCCGAACCAAACGTCCTAGAGGGAGAAAATCTCCCATGCCGGTACCAGGAGTCGAACTCAGGCCTCCCACTTGATAATCAGCTGCGCTACCACTGCGCTAAGGAGACGATCTAAGAAGTAAGAGCATGCGAAACAATTCTACACTTTGCCAGGATCTCTTCCCGCAGTCTTTCCTTTACATGCAATAAATCTAATGCAATTTAGGAACAATTAATATGCCATTGTCTTGCCTCGCGTTTGAAAGCTCTCAACCAAATGCGCTACGTAGGCCGACTAAACGTTGCTCCATATAATTTTGGCCTATAACTCTTAACTGTCGCGTAAACTAGTTACCACTCATTGGCTGTCGGTCTGGGAGGCTCAGTTGGTTGGGCGCTGGTCTACTCGAAGCTTGCGGGTTCAAACCCGGCCCAAATCAATCATTTTTAGCTGTACTTAACAATGACAGTCCCACCTCAGTAAAAGAACTTCTGCAGGACTAAATTCCGGCACACCGGCGGCACTGTTATGATCCTGGTAATTGACAGCGTCGTTAACAAGCAAAATACTTATTTGCCATTTATTGGCTGCTGTCGTGGAATAAGATGTTGTGCAATATAAAGTAATCCCTTAATTAAAACGATTTTTCATTTAGATATATTCATAGAGAATAATAAAGGTATGAATTAAATATTAAATAATGAATCTTAGAGTGTATGTAAATTCTTATCAAAAACAGGTAGGAAGATTCTCCCGTTTATAGGATAACGAAAGCACGTGTATCTAAATCCTGTTTTTTTATAACCTTAACCCACAGACAAATACACTTTCGCATTGCATTTTCTGTCCCTTTCCTATGATTGGCTAATCTGCGGCTTTGAATAATGTCGAACAAGCCGTGTGCAATGCAAGGATAGGTGATAAAAACACTGTCGTGATTGATGGACGTGCTTTTGTGCATTCAACCTGAGAGACTGGTTTAAGCCAAAGGATTCTCCCATCTACTTGTGAACATGAATTCTAGATGTATTAACTCCGTTACTAATATATTTTAACACCAGCCGCGGCGCAGAACAAAGGATAGTTCGGGCCAAGCTACTTCACACCACATACCAGACACAGCCCGTACCAAAGGCGCTTAAGGTCAGGGTTCCCCACACTACTTACGCGAGCAAGCACATAAAAATGAGCGCGGTACGTCAAAAAAGAGAGTTTTATCAGGTTACTCAGAAATGTCCGGTGGCCGGCTTGTTTGCAGAGGTTCGAGAAGAATCTGGTTACGTTATCGTCGGTATAAAAAGATTGGGGAGCGCGTGAATTCAGTGCCAGTGAGTGCAAGACAGTGTGTGTATGTGTGTGTGTGTGTGGGTGAGTGGGTGGGTGTGTGTGAAAGGTGCGTCGAGTCGAAGTGAAGAAGTGTTAATGAGTGTTGAGTGATTGTATCGTCGGAGTTAGTGTTTGAGAGACAGAGAAAGGGAACAAAGACAGTGAAAGGATTGAGTCAAGGTTACCAGAAGAAAACTGTTGTGAGTTGTGACATCACGACGATATTGACGTCAGTAGAAGAGAGCTATGTTTTTGTGCAAACGTTTAGAAGAAAAATAAAGTGACAGAAAAGTAAATGCACCGAATTTTATCATTTTGTCACAATATTTAATTCATACGGTTCTTCTAATTAAATTGTTAATTACATGCGAGAATATTAGGATGGCAGCAGACAATGAGAGGTAACTAGTTAATCACATACAATTAAGAGATATGGGTAAAGTTATACGGAAAAGACCTTAACATGGCAGATTATTTTTATCAGCTCATCTTGTATTGCACAGGAAATTTAAAAAATTTAAAATTATTTTGTTGTTTAACGACGCTGTCAATTGCCAGGATCACATCAGCTTCGCCGGTGTGCCGGAATTTCGTCCCGCAGGAGTTCTTTTACATGCCAGTAAATCTACTGACATGGAGCTGTCGTTTTTAAGCACACTTAAAAACCATCGGCCTGGGCCGGGTTTGAACCCGCGACCTTGGGATCAGTAGGCCAGCGTCTAACCAACTGAGCCACCTAGACCGACGTATTGCACAGGGCTTGCTTTTCATACATCGCTGTTCAAAAGTATAACACTAATTAATAAGGGGAAAGGGGAAGGAAAGGGAGCGCGGAAGAATACAGCGGGGGAAAGTTATGTGAAACAGGGTTTAGGAAGTAGATGATGATAATCCATTTTCACAGAGTAACATTAAAAGTGCAAGTGAAGCAACAAACATGACGCGGATTGCTTGTGTAGACAAATGCACAGCAACATTTCAGAGCTCCATAAGCCCGTTTCCGATAAGCGCCTCCGCGATATGTATCCGAAGCGATTGAGTATTCCAGCAATGTCATAGGAAATCGAACTCGCGGTGCATTGATTTATAGACATGACTAAGCAGTAGCTGATAGATATCCCGTGGTATCCTTTATGTCTATTATTGGAATACGGTGTAGCAACGACTGTGGTCGTGCTCGCTGAATGCTTGCTTAGATGTCAGATTATTGAATTCTATCGTTTCCACTTACCATTTCAAACAACATTTTCTTATGACTTGGAATAGGGATAGCAATATTTCTCATGTCTTCAAAACGCACAGATCTTTAAGTGCTGTCAAATTGTACAGAGAAACAATGAACATTGTGGAATATTTTAATATTTTTAGATTCTCTACTACTTAACCGAGCAAGAGGTCGTGGGTTCAATTCCCGTGCCCCACCCTCCTCACCTCTTGGCTTTTTTCGAGGGTTTTCCTGGGTCACTAGACGAATGCTGGGATGGATAATTACATACTCCTAATTTCCTGTGTTTACATTTCGCTTCATCCATGCTCATTCCATTGACTCTTTTAGGATCGCAAATCTCAGTGAAGGCCTTAGGTGCAGTTTAACAGGGATAATATGCGTAGAGGAACTGTAAGTCTCTAGATTTCCATGGGATCCGAGTAGAGGGGCGGCATATGGGAGCATTGGATCCGCCGGGATCCCCTAAGAAGACCTCGGAAGACCTATAGACTTGGAGGTATCGTCAAATTTGGGAAACCTTAGGGACCTCTGTCAATGTCTGTACCGTTACTCTGGATCTGGCCGCCCGGTGTCTCCTCTCACCTCTTCCTTCCTCCCAGGGTATCCGCTTGGGGGCATACGTACAATAAGCCTACCTTTAGTGCCGAACCCCCTCGGTACCTCTCCTATCCCTACCACTTATCGATGGTAAGGCAACGGAAGTATTTTATTCCATCCAAACGTTCAAAGTGGATATTTCATCGGAAACGTTTTCAGATATCCCGAATAAAAATAAAGGAAAGCGTGAGTGTGACTCTGAATGTGTGTGTGTGTGAGTATGAGCGTAGGAGTGTGAGAATGTGTGAGTGTGTTTGTGATACTGTGAGTGTGTGCGTGTACGTGTGTGCGTGTGAAGCTCCACAAGACTACTAGCTGAAAGTTTCGAACTCAACCTACATCAATTCCGAGCAAGGAATCCACCCCAAGACTTTCATCCCCAACATAAACCACAGGCTTTCTTTCTCCCTAGGTCCAAACTATATTACTACTCTATTCCTGACTAACCACGGCCTGTATAAAATGAACAAATGTCCTTCACCACTCTGTAACTGGCCTCTACAAATGGCCCTACACCTAGTAACGGAATGTACACAATTCGCAAGATGTAGACCAAGAGTCCTAAGGACAGTTCCTCTGCCAATGGTTCTCATACACCGTGGCATAACTTTTACATAGTGAACGTATAATCATTATTTTTGCTATGCATATCACTGTAAATTCCCCGTGATATGCCTCATGGCGAAACACGGGTTGTAACCATTATGAAAAAGAAAAAGTCAAAAACGAAAAGATAGTTAAATACCAATCTTTTTATTTAGGTTCAGGCTGAGCACATCTTTCAAGTATGCGATATGAAGGGTTTAAAGAACTCCCCCGACCCCAAACTTTGAAAATTTTGATTTTATCAAAAATAGTTATACCCATTTCTTTAAAATACCAGATGTTTAAGATCTTTTTATGGCATGAATATATATTTTGAATTTTCTGAGAACCGCTGTAGCCTGGTCATCTCCATAGCACGGCTGTGGCGCTGCTACTAACCAAGCGGAAGACTCGATACAGACGTGGGGATTTTCTTCTATTGGGTGACTTGGTACGGGGTCTACTCAGCCTCGCTGAGTCCCTGAGGGGTCAATTGAAGAACTGCATGGTTGAGAAGTAGCGGTCTCGACATATACCAGCCGGGAGGGACCGGGGCGATGACCATGTCTCATCCTCCAGTAATGCACGCTACACATGGTGCTTATGATGGCAGTTTATGCGAGACTTCTTAGACTACTTGCTACTAAACGGTAGGCGTGTGTGTGTGTGTGTGTGTGTGTGTGTGTGTGTGTGTGTGTGTGTGTGTCTGTAGACAGCATAACTCAAAAATAAAAACGTCGGTTAAAAACCAAATTTGGTATTTAAGTTTGTCTTTCAAGGATGCGACACGAAGATTTTGAAGAAAATTGCTTCACCCTAAACTATCCTTTACCTGGAAAATTTGTCGAAAATTTTTTTCTTGAAAATGATTAACGATTTTGTTTAATGCCATATGTTTGATATATTTTTACGCAGATGAAATGCATATCTTAAACTTTCTGGCTATATCCCCTGTAGTCGTATTTATTCTGCATGGCTTTTGTATAACTGGTAAACCGTTAGAGTTAGACCAAATCTTACTCCACAAAAAATGTAGATCTTGTTAAAATACACAATTTATGTCTTGATAATTTTTTTTTGTACAGTGAACCATTTCGAAAATACGCTTTGTAATTTGTGTGAGTTTTGGATAACTTATACTTATACTTCTGTGAAATTGAAGATTGTTATTAATTTTTTTATATGTTAATCGTGCAAAGAGAACGGAATTTGAAAGTTTTAAAAGACTATCATTCAAAGCCTACTGTATTCCCATATTCTCCTTCTACCTACAAGAAAATAGACAATTAGGCAATTTCTGCACTAACACCAAGAAGATACAGGAATAGGAGTTTGTAAGAATGGTTAGTACAAGAGTAGAGAAAGTCATGTGAGTGCAACACATCAGATTTTTTGATGTAGATATTGATATTGATTTTTTGAACTAGATTTTGATATTGATTTTTAGATACATATTTTGATATTGCTTTTACCTTTTGCTATAGATTTTGAATTTGGTTTTAGATTTTGATATTAAATTTACCTTTTGATACAGATTTTATAATTGATTTTGCCTTTTTCATTTTGACTTCTTGATATTGATTTTGACTTGCTGACACTGATTCTTTAATACAGATTTTCACCTTTTTATATTGATTTTGATATCGATTTTGAGTTTGGTTTTAATTTTTTGATATTGCCTTTGACACGTGTGCAAATTTTCAAGTGAATCAGACGACTCTAAATTGGTGAAAATTACATCGAAAAATTTCGTTACATTATTAAGCCTAGCTAAACTTTTTTATGCTGGTGATGGTCATCAGGATATTAGGACAATTCATGATACTATTGTGTTGTCATCGGTCCTTGACATGTGCGCAAATTTCCAGTCAATCAGGCGACACTGGTGAAAATTACGCGGAAATATTCCGTTACTTACAACACATATATGAGCATACTTACAGGTGCAGCGTACCTATTGTTTACTATTATGGCTATTCTATATTGATTTTGATTCTGATAGCTTTTTATTTTTATTTTTCGATTTTGATTTAGTTTTCGATATAGATTTAAATATTCAATCCGATATTACCATATTGATTACGAAGTTGATTGCGAAATTAATTTTCAATGTCAGTTGTCCGAGTTTGAATTTTCGAGATCGAATTTTTCATGTCGAAATTTCGATAACGAATTTTTATTGTCAAACTCTCGATGTCAAATTGATTATATCAGATTTTCGATTCCGAATTGCTGATGTCGGATTTTGGATGTCACATTTTGATGCCGAATTATCGATGTTTTTTCGATGTCGGCTATTCGATGTCGAATTTTCGATGTCGAATATTGTTGAATCTTTGACGTCGAATTTTCGGTGTCGAATCCTCGATGACGAATCTTCGACGTCGAATTTTCGACGATGCATTTTCGACTTCGCATTTTCGACGTCACATTTTCGATGCCCAATATTCGACGTCACATTCTCGATGCCCAATTTTCGACCCCGCATTTTCAATGCCGAATTTGCGATGTCAAATTTTCAGTTATTTGTATTGATTTATTGATGTAGATTTTGATTTTATGATGTAGATTTGGACACTGATTTTTTGTTATAGATTTAAAAATACATGTCTACTTTTTCTACTACGTATAGTAGAGGAAGTATTGTATTCCACCCAAAAATTTGATGTCGAGATTTCAACGGAAATGTTTTGAGGCAACCTGAATCCAAAAAAGGCATATTTAGAAAAAGGTCCGTATGTGTGTCTGTGTGTATAACTCAGAAACAATAAGTCGGTTAAAAACCAGAGTTGGTATTTAAGTTTAATGTCTTTCAAGGATGCGACACGAAGTTTTTGAATAAAATTGCTTCACTCTAAGCTATTCTTTACATGGAAAATTGTTCGAAAATTTTGATTGACTTGAAAATGGCTCTAACGTTTTTTTATTAAAATGCCTTATGTTTGAGATATTCTTATGACAAATGAAATGTATATCTTGAATTTTCTGGCTATAGTCGTATTTACTGTGGGAAACCTTTGCATAACTGGTAAACCTAAGAGATAGCCCAAATCTTACCATACAAAAAATGTAGATCTTGCTAAAATACACCATTTGTGCGTCAATAAATTCTTTTGTTGAGTGAACCACTTCGAAGATATTCCTTGTTATTTGTGTGAGTTTTGGAGAACGTACTTCCGTCAAATGGAACATCGTTATTCATTTTTATATGGTAACCTGCAATGAGAACGGAATTTGAAAGCTTTTAAGATTTGACTACCGCTCTACTGTATTCCCATATTCCTCTGGCATCTACAAGAAAATAAGCAATAACATAATTTCTGCAAATGTTTATCTCAACTAACATGAAGAAGATTTATAGGAATAAGAGTTTGTAAGGATCGTTAGTACAAGAGTAGAGAAAGTCAGTGAGTGCAAAACATCAGATTTTTTTTATTTTCTCAAGAATGGCTGTTTGGAATGTAATACCTGAAGCAGCTTCTTCCTAAGCCCCCTACAATAACAACATAAGGCAAAGCAGAGGCATCAAGCAGCTGACTTCACTTGTTTAACTACAATGAAATATGGATTTAATGGGAATTCAATGTTCGGTTGTGAGATATGATTGACTTTTGAAAACTCATAATTTACTTGCTAACTTGTTTTGAGTTTTAGTATGTACCCACAAAATTTTCACTGCACAGATATATTGTGATATTTAGTTAAAATGCTACAAAGTTAAATCAACAATGGAGAATGGGTATGATTTAGCAGATTGTGATGTGCTGACAAGTATGTGTAGTGTAAAAGAACCGTTAACCGCTGTAGCAAAGTTTCGAAGACTAAGTAATGGACATATAAGTACTAACATTTATAAAATATTGTGGTAGAGATGAGCTGTGCAAGTGATAAGAAGGAACAATTTTAAAAGAATATTCAATTGGGGAAACTCGTATATTCAGGAGCATAAGTATTGTGTTAGATTCAATTAAAATAGGATTAGATATTAATCCTTTAATAAAGTGTTATTAAAAAAGCAGATCCTTGTGTTTTCTTTGCACCTATATGCCTTTGAAGTAAGACCCGTGCTGACTAGCCGACCGACTACTTCACAATTGCCTACCCGCTATCCAAACATCTACTGTTTCATATTTGTCGCCTCAACGTGTGATTAGCCAAAAACGTCTGCTTCATACTTGACCATCCAGAACATCGCTTCATACCATATCACGACAAACAAAGTTTAAATCTTGAAGTTTGTGGTTACAGCCTCTAAAGTCCGGTTCATTCTCAATGAATTTTTCATAACTGTAAGAGATACACAAAATCTTACTACATTAACAATAATTAGGTTAAAACACTAATCCATGTGAAGTAATAATTTTTGTGGCGGTAACTATTCTGATATATTGTTTTTTTTTGGTTCGAATTCTCAGATACTCTACAAATTGCTACTCCTTTTTTGTTCTTTCTTTCATTTTTATCTTCATGCAAAGAGCTCAGAATTTCACAGAGAAACCGGCTTTGAAAATATTGACTATCGCGGTTACTGTGCGTCCATTTTGTAATACCAGCCACGGATGCACGCTTCAAAGACTCAAGACGAAACTACCCCACACCACTTGGTGGCTGCGTGCGTCAAAACGAGAGCCAATGTCAAGCTAACTCACATCACACGTGGCGAGTAAACAGCAAACAATAAGCGCGCAGAACTAAGAGTTACCGGAAGCTTCGTCTGCCGATGCCGGCTTGTTTGTGGAAGCGTGGAGGAAAAGGTGAACTTCCAGAAAAATCCATGCTACGTTATTATCGCCTTTGTGGGACGGCGAGAGGGGGAAGTTTTGTGAGATAAAGGGAGGAGTAGTAGTGACGGAATCGTGTTGGACGAGATAGCTGTTAGTAGTGCGCGTGTGTGTACAATCGTCATCCTGAGAGAACCGTATGTGTGTCGATGAAAACATTTTGAGATATTTAACGTCACGTCAGAGTCTTGAACTGAAGCAGCGTTAGTGAGTGTTGAGTGATTGTATCGTCAAAGCTAGCTATTTGGCGAGAGAGAGAGATAGATAGAGAGAGAGAGAGAGAGAGAGAGAGAGAGGGGGGGGGGAGAGGATAAATGCAGAAAAGTGTGAGTCAAGATTACGAGAGGACAGAACTGCTGTGAGACATCACGATGTAATTTGTGACGGTAAGAGAGAACTGTGTTTTGTGCTTCAGTTTTAGAAGAAAAATAAAGTGACGGAAAAAGTAGCTGGACTTTGTTATCTTTTGTCACATTATGTATCTACAACTAAACGTGTAGGGTAATGAAGAATTGTAGTTTATGTATATTAATATTTAGACAGAAGAATCAGGTTTGTAAGACAAGTTTGTAGAAGATCGAGGAGAGAAGTTCATATGAATGCAACGCATCAGATTTTTCCCCATATACTATGGTTTTGTAGGAACACACAAGCATGTGTTTTCAAGTCACCTGTAAGGTGAAAAGTGTTTGGAATACTTGGTAAATTTGTAGCCGGTTATTAGGTTACACAGACCCTTTCATGTATATCTGGAAGTGTTGACACCTCCCCTCCTTTCAGCTTCATCCCTTTATCCCAATTCCGTGGAGCAGTCTCGCCAAACAGATGAGAAAAAAATAAAGAAGGAAGAAAGCGTGGAAGTTATTAAATAAAGAGCAGGGAGAGTTATAGAAGTTTAGGCATTTTCGTTTTTAATGCGGAAGCAGGAGGACAGAGTTGAGGCAAGGGCATGCGCTCTAAAACATTAATTCAGCAAGCTTTTAGGAACAAGTCCCTCAGCGTAAGTGTGTGACAGACGGAGGATAGGAAGAAAGTTATAAATAAAGAACACGATAGCTGGTGTGGCACTGCAGGCTTTACAGGTAGGTATTACTGCAGCTGCCTGAAAACACAGGGGTGGCCATTGGCTCCTGCCTCAAACGACATCTTTTTGTATAAATTGAATCCGTGATTTGAAGCAGGAAACAATCATAGTTTTTGGAAAACCAAGAAAAACCTAATATCATCCGAAAATGTATCTTGGAAATCAATGTTCCATAGATAACCTGCAGATCTATACATTATTGATTGTTTAGCCTATTCAGTGACCTCAATTTTACATTTCTTTGGTTTGCAGAACACTTTTTATATTGAGGTCTTTTTTCCTTTGTGAAATAATTAGACAATATTACGTGAAGAGTAAGAATGTTTTGGATTTTATTTATATACCACTTGAAGACTTATGAAACAAAATGTTCTGGTAATAATCTCTCACGAGGTTAATTAACATATTCTAGTATATTGACACTACCAATAGTTTCTAGACATCCTCAAGTTCAACATCAGTTTTTGACCATGACATATTTTTACTTTCTCTACTGGTAAGTGAGGCAAGTATTGGATTCCACCCAAAAATTCGATGTCGAGATTTCACCGGAAATATATGTTTTGAGACCCTCTGAATCAAAAAAAGCATTTTTAGAAAAAGGTCCATGTGTGTGTGTGTGTATGTATGTATGTCAGTCTGTGGATAAAATAACTCAAAAACGAAAAGTCGGTTAAACACCAAAGTTGGTATTTACGTTAAATGTCTTTCAAGGATGCGACACGAAGATTTTGAAGAAAACACCCCACCGTAAACTACCCTTTACGTGGGAAATTTTTCGAAAATTTTGATTTTCTTGAAAATGGCTCTACCGATTTTGATTAAAACATCATATGTTTAAGATATTTTTATGACAAACGAAATGTATATTTTGAATTTTATGGCTATAGCCTATGTAGTCCTGCTTACTCTGGATTACTTTTAAGTAACTCATAAACCGTAAGAGATACACAAAATCTTACTATACAAAAACTGTAGGTCTCGCTAAAACACACAATTTATATCTGAATAAATTTTTTTGTAGAGTGAATCATTTCGAAGTGATTCCTTGTTGATTGTGTCAGTTTCGGAAAACTTAGAACTTTCGTGAAATAGAACACCGTGGTTCATTTTTTGTATGTTAAGCGTACAAAGAGAATGGGATCTCAAAGCTTTAAAACATTTGACTATCGCTCAAAGCCTACTTTATTCTAATATTCCCCTTGCACCTACAAGGAAATAAGCAATAAGATAATTTGTAAAATGTTTATCTCAACTAACACAAAGAAGATACAGTAATAAGAGTTTGTAAGAATGGTTAGAACAAGAGTAGAGAAAGTCATGTGAGTGCAACACATCAGATTTTTTTCTTCAAAAAGTGGACTTTTTCCCTTTTTAGATCACTGATTTAATTGATTCCCAGTTTACTTTATATAACTTTGAAGACATTTATTATTATTATTATTATTATTATTATTATTATTATTATTATTATTATTATTATTATTATTATTATTATTATTATTATTATTATTATTATTATTATTATTATTATTATTATTATTATTATTATTATTATTATTATTATTATTATTATTATTATTATTATTATTATTATTATTATTATTATTATTATTATTATTATTATTATTATTATTATTATTATTATTATTATTATTATTATTATTATTATTATTATTATTATTATTATTATTATCATCATCATCATCATCATCATCATCAGCAGCAGCAGCAGCAGCAGAAGCAGCAGTAGGCCTATAGTCCATTCTGGCCCTAAGAATATCGATGATCCCACTAATCTAGGACAACTAACATCTCTTCTCCCTCTTAAAATAATCAAATGCTATTTTTAGCATCCGGGATTGTCTTTTCTTTCCAAAATTCTATACAGTTGAAACAGCTCTTTAATTTCTTTTGTATGTTCGTTGTATGCTCTTTTGTGGCGTAATAATTTAGTATGTTTGTAGGTATATGGTAACATGCTTCTATTTTTTACCTTTGCTTCTAAGGCAGGATCTGAATGCCCTACCTTCTTCCTGCTGTTCCCGGTTCCCAGTCGATATTATAATGAAAACTCTGGTCTGCAGGCGTTGGTGACGAAAAACTACTGTATCTTATATACTGCAACAAAGGCGACAATTTTTCAAATCCCATTTCCGACATCAATGTGATAAAAGCCACTAAATGCACAACACAGTTCTCTTTTGCTGGCGTTAACACAGTCTAGTCTCTCGTGGTAGTACTACTCCCAGTTGTTCGGTTTTTGTAACCTTGACCCACTCCTTTCTGCCTTTCTTCACTTTCTCTGTCTCTCAAACTGCTGACCTAGAGGATATAAACGGGACCGTACACACGCAGCTGACACATGCACTAAAACTAAACCTTTCTCGAACTTCTACAAATACGCCGGTGCCGGATACTTCTCGTATAATCTGGAAACCCCTTTGACGTGCCGCGCTCAGTGTTGAGGGCTTACAAAGAAAAACTTCTCACAGTTGTTTTGATGATCATGATTTTCTTTTCTATTATACTTTGTATATGAACTTCGAGTCTAATATCTTCATTTCTTATACGTTCCATCAAGTTTATACCTAGCATTGATCTTAGAAACTTCATTTCAGAAGATTTTAGGCGTTTTTATCTTTCTGTATTAGAACAGTAGTTTCTGCTCCATAAAGGGCCCTAATGACCTAGATGTCGACGGGCCCTTAAACACAACTCACTCACTTCTGCTCCATAAAAAGCTGTGAAATTATTACAGATTTATAACATTTTAATTGCTTTTCC
The DNA here is from genome assembly GCA_030765045.1 of Tenodera sinensis. NCBI lineage: Eukaryota > Metazoa > Arthropoda > Insecta > Mantodea > Mantidae > Tenodera > Tenodera sinensis. Next base: position 176,370,346 of record CM060961.1, read on the forward strand.
TTAAGGGTTTTATTCGCTAAACAGTTTTTTATGGTCCCACAGGAATATTGGTATTTATTCAAGGCATTGATGACATACTTGCTTAAGACGGTACTAAAGTGGTTTTCACTGCTCTAAAGAGTAGCTCCTGAAGTTTCTCTTAACCAAACTGCACATACGGAATGTATCCATAGCTGAAATTTTATTAAGGTTTTCAAGAAATTCAATAATTATTTTTATATTGACCGCGCACTATACCAACTACGTATATTAAAATATAGGACTGGTGCAAACGAACATTACTAAGTGTCGAGCAGCAGTGCGAATTTGCAGATTCCTGACTCTTGCAGTCTTTATCGAAATGTTTTAACATTTTTGTCATTTAATGGTCCACTACAATTATAACTGGGTTTTATATATATATATATGCGTATATATAAGTATAATCTTTACACCAATCAACCAGGTGTTGCACTCGATGCAGAAATCGTAATTTTGAAAAAAATAATTTACTATAGCATTACCTAAATACGAGTATACGAAAGTGTCATACACCCTTCTGATTATTTCATAATAAAATATATATTTCAAACATAATATGGTAATTTATTGACAGTGAACGAATTGGTTATTTTATAGCAATTTTAAGTTCATTCTCAGTTTCTGCTGAAGTTTTGAATAAGTTTGGTTGGAAGCTGTATTCTATGAGACATTTTAATGCATAAAAGTGTAACAAAAGTTAAAGTGGAGTAAAAGACATTGCAAATTGATGCCATCGGCATTTAAATCGTCACATGTTGAACATAATTTCACAAATGTCATTCATTCATCGCCAGATATGATCTTTAGGTAAGGGACGTTAAAATGAAAGAAAAAGCAAAGGAAAGAAAGAAAGAAGGTATGGAATGAAGATAGAAAAATGAAGGGTGGAAAGAAAGAAGAAAGAAAGAAAAAAGGAAGAAAGAAAGAAAGAAAGAGAGAGAGAAAGAAAGAGAGAGAGAAAGAAAGAAAGAAAGAAAGAAAGAAAGAAAGAAAGAAAGAAAGAAAGAAAGAAAGAAAGAAAGAAAGAAAGAAAGAAAAACAAAGCAATATGGATTCTCCCAGAACCTTTTAGATAGTAAAACGCAATTAAAAGTTTTATTACTTTGCTGAGGGAAGTTATAAGTCCTCTAAAGTATTCAGTTATACATGTATGGACAACCCTGTAGAAAAGGATCTCGCCAAGAATTGCTGTTATGGATATGCTAATGTGCTGGCATTTTCATGTGGGATACAAACTGCTTCATACTGCACAGGTTGACATTACTTTCTTTTTCTAAACCTTTACAATAAAACACAGGGAAAAGAAACGTATTCCAACATGTTGACATTACTAACCCATATAGCCAGGCGAGCACTGTTTGCTAAAGGCACACCCCTGGAACAAGTAAACTTGTCCCAGAATAAGGAAAGAAATGTACGAATGTGGCGCTAAATTTCATGTCCCGGAGGAAATTAAAAGTGTTACTCTTCCCAGAATGAAAACTCCACTATATGGGTACATTTGTGGGGGAACGAGGATACACAGAGAAAGTCTAATGAGCGGAATATGAAGTGCAACTTAAATTCCTTCTGTCATCGTTAACTTCCACTTACAAGACCAGACGGGTTTATGAATGGAAGTCCTTTAGTTATTTCTGTAAACATGAGGTGTATTTATATTGCATTACTAAGCCAGATGGCTCCGCGGTAATGCATTCGGCATGTACCGGGTTTGATTCCCGTCGACCATTCACTCTGACTTTCGGTTTTTCGTGGTTTTCTTGAGGATAGGCGAACTGCAGGGATTTCTGATCTGCCACTATTTCCTTACTATAATTTCGCTTTCATTCCATTTCCATAGTTTCTTTCAGGTGTTGGGCCCAAATGACGTTATACACGGGCCCTTAAACCTGTTCGTTCACTCACTCAGTCTCGCTCACACACTCACGCACACTCATGCACGCACTCACTCAAATTTACTCTCATTCACTAACTCATTCACTCACTCACGCAGGCATTCACTCACTCTCCCACTCACTCACTCTTTAAGGCTTGCCTGTAGGTTTTGTGGCGTTTGGTGGTGTCGGACAGATTGCGCGGGTGCTTGCTCAAAGGCAAGAGTGTTCCCAGGGACACTAGAGAGCTGCTTGCTTGACGGGTCGTCCTCTCTAGAAACCTCTACTCCTGGGACGGATCTTTGAGACCTGGAACCACCCGTCTATTTGGCTTGTCTGACTGCGATCTATAGATCCTTACGGTTCCTTTACTTCATCCCCTCTTCCTGAGGCATGTAACCCAACAGACTGCACTGCCCGAGGTGTCCTCCTTCGCTGCATTACATATAACCTAAGTCATCCTTTCACCAGCAGGGTGGGCGTCCAGGACTCTTCCACCTCAGAGGTCATCTTGCCATCTATGTCTATGCCGAATTCCTTTTGGGGCGTATTGTAGTGTCTGGTGTGTAATCCTTGTCGAGCTCATCCTCAAAATGTTATTCTATCTTAGTTTCGAGTTATTCTTCGGCTCAATTAAATACTTTTAGTTCTCGTTTGACAGTTTCGTTTCTGGAGCGGTCTTGAAGGGTACACCCAACAACTGCTCCTTGAAATTTTACTTCTGCTATTTCTACTTTTCTTCCATCTAACCGGTTCATTGACAGTTTTCTCAATGGTACATCAATGTGGACAGCAGATATTTTTGAAAAGCCTCAGATAGTGAGCTTTTTGACTTTATTTTTTTTTTAAATATTACTGTTTTTATTATGCCATTTATATTCCACTTTTCACTTACATTATCGTGCTCCTTACTTTGAAATATATTTCCAATTAATAATGGGTTTTGGTTCTTCAGGTTTTCTTTACGTTATATACACGCTTGGCACCCACAGCTGGAATCGAAAACGTGACTCCTGGGACAGCCAGGTGCTCCACCGACAGAGATACAGGACCACCTATTCTTAATATTGTGTCACTTATTTTTTAAATATGCTTATTTTGGGATTGAGTTTATCAGAAAAAATAACACATCACATCCTAAATAATATAACGCGTTTAAACATGAAACAGTGTTTGTGTTACGGAAAAATTATCAAAGATAGAAACACATTGCGCGTGTTCCTAGATATAAAAAGATTAAAAGTTTTATACAGGCACTATACACTCAACTTGAACACTACTTCTCACACGAGAAACATCTGAGAACTGATGGCATTGCACTTGAATAATGACTGGGATCTTACAAACTCCAACACACAAAATTGTTTCTCCTGTGGTGCAGTTGCTATAAGCAAACAACAGCACAGCTGCGAGCAAACTTTGAACCTATCTCTATACAGTGACATGCGCACTGTGTTTCTATCCTTGATAGTTTTCCGTGATACATATTGAAGTTTGCTCTTTCATTTTTAAACACGCTGTTTGTCTAAGTTCTATTTATTCAGTATTTATGTTAGGAATTGTTATTTTATTTCATGTGATATATGCACCAGAAAGTCATACTTTTTGTTTTTGTTGGGGATGTAGGAGTGTAGGGGCTAGGGTTAGGGTTATGCAATGGTCTAGCGAGGGCGATGAACGACACAATCCTCATGCCCTTATTTAGTATCTTCGGAGAGTAAGAAACCCTAGAAAAGCACCTGAAGGGTTAGAAGCAAATGGAGTGAAATGGAAATTATGGGAAGGAAGTCATGGCAGATGAGAAACCACCCCAGCATTCGCCCACCGAGCAGGGATAGCCCAGTCAAGGTGCTCAAGATGGTGAACGGGGCTTCCCGATTCGTCCGATATGACACAATGTTGGAGGACGTTAATTTAAAAAAAAAAAGGTGGGCTTCCCGAACGTCAGCCTCACATGTTACTGCGGAGCCTTTCCCTCAGTGGTGCATATGTAAATTACGTCCCTACGAAAGTAAACGTATCATATTTATCTTCGTACATATTCTATACCTACACATTATTACTTATCCACTACGTATACTAAGCAGAAGTATTGTGTTTGACCCAAAACTTCTATGTATTTTGTATTTCACAAATACAATTTTCCCTTTAATTACTTGAATGTGACATATTTATTGTGGCTGAAATTCAAGTGTCTCTTTATGGCATCACAAAGCATGCACAAAAAGCGAGAGAAAATTAACATTTTGACAGGAAATGCAGGTTTACGCAATATTCCGCCTCCATCATTATCTCAGCTCTGACATACAAGGAAAATGTGTATCGCTGTATAGACATCATCCTTTGCGTCAGAACTCCTGACTTAATTACGGCCTAGCAGCGGTAATTGCATAGTTTTGTTGATAATATTATGCTGAAACCTCTCTTAAAACTGCCTTTATATACATAATTAAGAACGTCTACATAGTAAATTTGCATACCTGCTGCTATTTGAGTATTAATTTAATTAGTGTGATTATTGCAATTTAGAATTAAAATTCAGAGAAAAATCTGATGTGTAGACAGAGACATTTTCTACTCCCTCTTGTACAAGTTCTTGTTAAAAGTGTCCAAGAAATGTGGCGAAAAATTAACAAGCAGGAGTAACGATATTTTGAAATTATCTGAACGCCATTGTGGAACACGCGATGAAGCCTATTTAGAGATGAAGTGCATAAAGGGAAGGAGTATTCTTCAATATCTCAGCTATACAGAGAAGAATCGGGAGAACTCCACCCTAACCTAACCTAACCTAGCCTAGCCTAGCCTAGCCTAGCCTAGCCTAGCCTAGCCTACCCTAAACCTAACCTAACCTAACCTAACCTGGCTTAACCTATTTTTTCGCAGGCCTCAATGTTCAAAGAGGAGCGTAATTCGAAGAAGAAGAAGAAGAACAACAACAACAACAAGATACACATTTTTGTGTACTTCTATTAAGTGTTTTGGATATCCTCTTTGTCTAGTACTTGCTCAAGTCTAGTACGGCCCATCTGATCAAAATCTTTTTTTATATCGGCAATAACCATATGCGTTTCAGGTTTTGCTTCCCTTTTCGATGATTTTGTTAAATGAAAATATATTGCCTGTATGGGATCTTGCTTTTCTAATTATCATTTGGTTTTCTAATAATATTAGAGGTGTACTTTTATTAATAGGTTTCTTTATAATAGTTTATTACATGTCTTCGGGAGACATGATATCTGGAATAAAAATGTGAAAATTAAAAATTTAATAGGATAAACCATGAGTGCTTATGTAAAAGATCTATTGATGTTTTGATACTACCGAATATAAAGAGGATCGAAATTAGATGGTATTGACGTCACATCCTTATGGTCTTCATGTTATTTCTTAGCTTCTGATAGTTAATTCCTTGTACTTAACAGGTTTAAGTCCGTTTTTCCTATGCACATTTAAGACAGTTGCTTTGTAAGCTCTCACAAGAAAATGTGAAATATAGAGGCTTTGGAAACCGACCGTCTTATGTTTGGGGGAAAAACAGCAACGCTTCGTAAAAGTGAAAAAGAATGTGTTTTTGAAATCTAAAAGAAAAAAAAAGAGAGAATTTTAGTTCATCCACTGCATCTGTACTCCAAGGGCGTTATAAATCCTTAGAAATCGAAATAAAGAAGATAAGAAGGTAAATTGTGTACAAGGGTTAAATCTTGTGATTGTATTGTTACAAATGACAAAAATCCATTCCGATTACTTTATTGTCTTCTAAAAGTTTATTACAATTACACATTTTTGTTCTCGTCGTTAACACAACCCACAGTCTTTCGTGTTATCACAACTTACAAATTTTACTTCTCGTTACCTTACTCTGTCCTTTCAATGTCTTTATTTGCTTTCCCTGTCTGTCATACGCTAAACTACGGCGTTAAAATCACTCGACACTCGTTGAGCTTTTTTCGACACACCGATGACACACACACACACGCACACGCACACGCGCCCGCGCACGCACACGCACACGCACACACACACACAGCTGGCTCACACGCATTGACACACCAATCGACTGTAACTCTAAAACTAAACTCACTGTGTTGCTGCCTCGTGCCCTTGTGTATGGGAATGACGCCCTTTCTTGGCTTCCATATACACACCGGCGGATGGGGTAACCAAATCTTTCTCGCAGTCACCAGAGAAAACTCTTTTCATTTAGCCGCTTCTATTGTTGTTAATCATGTGTTTGTTTACGTGAGAGGTGTGGTGAAACTTGAACTTGTGCCTTTGTTTCCTCGTGTGAAGCAGCCCGGCCCCCATCCGTCCATTGTTGTACGCCGAGCCCGGCGTCACAGTATACTTCGTAATCGTAGCTTTTCCGTTACGCTTAGAGACAAGAGTTTCATGCAAATATCGACTGACTTAGAACTGGGAACAATAAGCAATATCGAGTTAAGGGATTGAGATTCTGCCTTAGAAATAACAATAAAAATAAGATGCAACTTACTACAAATAGTTTCATATTTCTGGGGACTGTCCTATAGTTTTATCAATGAGAATTTCTGTTTCCATTTATCATCCCCTCTTAACGGCGCTACTCTTGTTGTTGTATAGGCGTATTAGCTTGCTTCTTAGACACACCTAATAAGTTTGATCTTTCCATTTGAAAAAGTAGTAGATTATACAAATCGGTTGTTTTAATACCTGTATCAGACTATAATGTATCTTAAGACATTTTTATGGGTTTGGGGTGAATCCAGATGTACAGCCGGGATAGTTTTTATGTTTTCAATTTCTCACCGCATAGGCATCGCGTCAAACTTAAAATACGCGTGGGACTTTTTGAGACAGGCGGCAGGGGGGGGGGGGGGGGGGGTGGAACATGAACATCATGTAACATTACGTGCAGGAACGGTTTCTTCTAACAAAACACACGCGCGCGCACACATACACCGCGGGCACCGGAGCAACGCACATAAATCTGCCCCTTGAATTATGTTTCCAGCACAGCTGTAATATTTACGCCGGTCGACCTGCATGCAACTTTATGAGACAAGTCGTGAGCTAAGATGAAGAGAGAGGAGGGTGGGGGGGGGGGGGTACCTACACACGTCCATGGGATTCTCTGCGAGTGATATAAACTATAAGCAAGTTTCATGCTATACATCCATACAGCAATATATAACGTGTAATGTGATAATAATTTGTGTGACGTGACATCATAATTTGTAACCCAAAATGCCTGGCTATGTGAGCATACGCTGGTCCGTGGTCCGTGACGGTCCTTTCGGACATTTGTTATGGTGAAGAAGTCCATCTCATGATGGCCTGTAATAAAAGAAACAACCAAAGACGTACTGTTTTATACGTGCCTCGGTCTTCCGATTGGCCTGTAATTTGCGTGTAATCATATGTCTCGGCTTCTAGCTCTTGTCAGACCTTTTCCCTGGATGTCTTCTGGCGGAGACTACAGCATCTTCTCTGGAGGTGATGCTTATAACGAGTATGGCAGAAATTAGACATTTCCAGAAAATATCTCCTGCTGGATTTTAAGGCTACATTTGATAAAATCCATAGTACGTAAGAAATTGGTAGCAATATATACCATTTATCACACACGAATCACTAATCATTTTGATACGTTTCTAAATTCTAACTTGCAAGCTTATTTAAATATATTTATTGAGTAACTCCATTGTTATAAAAATGTCCCACACAATGCATTTTTAAAGAACATTTACGAAATATTTAGGTTTTACAGTGAAGTAGTTTAGAAAAAAATCATTATAGCAATAAGACATATTATTGAACTTATAGATGATAAAACATTTATTGTATTATGTGTGCTATGTAATTTGTTTTTTTTTTATCTTTCCCTTTGTGAATGTTAATCCCGATCTATGATGTCAAATTTTTTACTTTCACTACCACGTTCATAGTTGGAAAAATTTGGAAAGGATATTTTAGTACAAATGTACGTTTTGAGATCCGTTGAATCCGTAAAAGAATAGAAAAAGATCAGTAAGAGATGCAAAACATTGCACAGAAAATGAAGAGCTTATAAAACATGCAATTTACGCCAAATATTTTTCTGGCCCTCACGGTTATAGAGACATAATTTTTTTTATTATTTGAGTCCCAAAAAGCATTATTAGAAAATGGTCCGTAAGATATGCACCACTTTGTTCACTCGCCAAATGCTTTAATTTTTATTGACGTCTCATAGTATTTTCAAGTTGTATAAGAATGTTTTTATTATCACTTTCATAGCATTGTATATCACTATGTGAACAGGTATTCTTTTTACTTTATCTACTGGTAAGTAGGTGGAAGTATTGTATTCCACCCAAAATTTCGATGTCAAGATTTCACTGGAAGTATGTGTTTTGATACCTCCTGAATCAAAAAAAAAAAAAAAAAAAAAAAAAAAAAAAAAAAAAAAGCATTTTAGAAAAAGGTCCGCGTGTGTGTGTGTGTGTGTGTGTGTGTGTCTCAGTCTGTCAGTCTGTCTCTGTCAGTCTGTGAACAGCATAACTCAAAAACGAAAAGTCGGTTAAAAACCCAAGTTGGTACTTAAGTTTAATGTCTTTCAAGGATGCGACACGAAGATTTTGAAGAAAATAGCCCCACCCTAAACTACCCTTTAAATAGAACAGTTTTCGAAAATTTTGATTTTCTTGAAAATGGCTCTAAAGATTTAGATTAAAACGCCATATGTTTAAGATATTTGTATGACAAATGAAATGCATATTTTGAATGTTCTGGCTATAGCCTATGTATTCCTGTTTACTCTGGATGGCTTTTGAATAACTAGAAAACCGTAAGAGATAGACAAAATCTTACTGTACAAAAATGTAGGTCTTGCTAAAACATAATTAATGTTTGCAAAACTTTTTTGTAGAGTGAGCCATTTCAGATATATTCCTTGTTATTTTTGCCAGTTTCGGAAAACAAAACTTTCGTGAAATGGAACATCGTTGTTCATTTTTTTATATCTTAAGCGTGCAAAGAGTACGCGATCTCAAAGCTTTAAAAGATATGACTATCGCTCAAAGCCTACTGTATTCTAATATTCCCCTTGCACCTACAAGGGAATAAGCAATAAGATAATTTGTACAAATGTTTATGTCAACTAACACGAAGAAGATATAGGAATAAGAGTTTGTAGCAATGGTTAGTTCAAGAGTAGAGACAGTCATGTGAGTGCAACATATCCGATTTTTTAAATAAGTATTACCATCGACGATTACCAAGTTCTTTACCTTTTCAGACATACAATGTTTCACTTACAAGACGACAAGAGGACGACTTTCACAGAAGTGATGAGCAATGAGAGATTACACAGAGTCTAGACTACCAACCACTCGATGCGGAACCTGTGGCACAAGTGACACCTCTGTCGTTACACCTAGTTGCCTAAGTCAGGACATAATTGCCAACTTTATTGCAACATTAACATTCAATTAGAACAATACATCAGAATTCTAAAGCATACAAATCAAAACATTATATTTATTTAAACACATCATTCACAGTTGGTATTTAAAATATTTCAGTTAAAATTCTCAGTTCAGAACAATTATTCACTTGCTGTTCGAAAAAGTTGTTTTATTCTCATCTATAGTTGCGGCAACTGGCACCTGAACTTGCACATTTCGGGCTTCTTCTGCTATTCGTGCTACCAATTTCTCTTTTTCTTTCTTATCGGTCTGGGTGGCTCAGTTGGTTAGACGCTGGCCTACTGATCCCACGGTCGCGGGTTCAAACCCGGCTAAGACCGATGGTTTTTAAGTGCACACCAACGACGCTGATGTGATCCTGGCAACTGATGGCGTCGTTAAACAAAAGAGTAATTTAATTTAAGTCAATTCTTCTTCCCTGCGCAGTCTGGATTCTTAATATCATAATACCTTCCTCTGTCCCTATATCTTAGCTCATCTCAATTATCTTCTCCTGTCACATTCAAATATAAAAGTTCTTCCCTACACCATTCACATTTCCTTCATGATTGTTGCGGGTTGTTGTCTGTTTCTTGCTTCCTTATTGCTCCTTCACTCCCTGTTTGAACATTTCTTATCGATACATCTGCTTTTCTTCCATTATTTATCAAACTCCCATTCATTCATAACTAAAAAGTCTTCTTTTCTCCTTATAAAACTTCATATTTGTTTACCTTGCAGTTTCTCTCTCATTTCTCCCAAAACTTGAGGTTTTCATTGGATACTGATAATATATTGTGACGCCGGTTGCCGAATGCACATCAAAAGAGCTCGGTGTTAGCTACCTCAGCTTGTAAACACGGGGCCCGACGACAATGTAGCGGTCAGAACAAAAGCGCCGCACTCAGTTCTAGAATTTATTCACGTGCCTTGTTTACAAGAGAAGTTTCGAGAAACGTCCAGAAATTGGCCAGCACTTCCCTTGGCCATAAAAGCAAGCTGGCAAGTGTTGAGAACGCAGTGTTGGAACATATTTTACTGGGTGAATCTTCAGAGTTGTTTGTTAGAATAGTCAAGCAGTATTAGCGTTTTGTGTCAAGGTGAGGATAAGACAGAACAGCTGTGAGATGTAAGGTCACGAGAGTTGTAGATTGTGTTAACGATAAAACAGAACTGTGTTTTTGTGCTTCAGTTTTAGAACAGAAGTAATATTGTCACAATATTTACCACGTAAATAATAAACCTGGAAATATTCTTCTTCTTCTTCTTCTTCATCTTTTCAAGGAGTAGCTTTGTAACGTGTCCCGACTTCATAATACTCATCTTTTCCTTGGTCTTCCTATATCTCTCCTTCCTTTAGGTCTATGGTCTATTACTTGTGTAGATATTCTTTCTGTTCCCATTCCTCCTACATGCTCCCTCCAATCTCATTTTTCCTTCCTCTATTCTTTCGTTCATACTATATATGCTTAATACCTTCCTTATTTCCGAATACTTTATTTGGTCTCTCAGGGTACATCCTTTTACTTTCCTTAGGAATTTAATTTTTCGGACTGTATCTCTCTTTCATCTCTCTTAGTTATCGTCCAGAATGCAAACATTGATGTTACCATTACTCTATAGGATTTTATCTTTGTGTCTTTACTGGTTATGTTTACTAATGTTCTATTTATGTTACCACATATCGTTTGAAACTTATTTAGCTTATTGGAGATGTCATATTATTCTAATTTATATTATAGTCATGTAAGTGGAATATCTTCTATTGGTTTCCCGTCAAGTATTATTTTAGAGCGTATTGGGCATTTTCCTTTAAAGGCCATAATTTAGAATTGCCCGCCTCTCTAGCCTGGTAGTTTGCCTCACGTCCAAGAGGTCGCGACTTCGAATCTCGCTAAGAGTGAGTTATCCGGACAAGGCTTTTCCTTATACTGAGAAGACAAATGTCGGGTAACTTAAATCTCTATGGACCTCAGACTCATTTGAGCATCATTCCATCCATTTCATGCATTCACCGTCCGATATGATGCTACGTTGGAGGATGTTAAAAAACTGTACTTTAGTCGTCGCCGAGAGAAGCAGAGTACTACGGTCACACCACTGAGGATGTTCGACGCAGCATCGAACGAAACGTTTGGAAGGAGGTTTTCCACTATACCACGACCTAGCTTACGCAATTTGAACTCAAATTTTGTTTTACTTTCTGATATTTTCAGATTATATACTTTGCTTTTTAAGTCCAATTGTAAATCAATTTCCGTCTTTTGTATAATTATTTGGTCATTGTCAAACAGTAAAGTGTTTAAATAAGAATTATGCAAATATAGGTGCGGTATTTACCTGTATGTTTAGCCCAACGCAACTTTTTTTATGCGAAATTTGACTTTATCCAGTCTGCTTATCTTCGGACACCATTGTGTGGGAATCCTCGAACAGGGACCATTATCCCTAGTGCATCATCATACAAACTGACATACGCATGCGTGCTGTGAATCCAAGGCAGCACATAATTTTTATTTAATTTCCTTCCTAAGCAAGTCCATTTAGCACATCACATTAGAAAGGTGAGAAGTGCCCATGAATAAAGCAAGAGACCACGAATCTGTGTGATGCCCAGGTACATCTTCACTATCACATAAACAGCATTTAATTTTAATAGAATATCAAGGAGAAAACTAATGGCTGTTGTGCACGCAGTTCAAGTCGGTATCCTTTGGTAAACCGCAAGGGTAAGCGTTTAAGCTGGAACAATGCATCACTGCAGTCAGCAACACTGAGGGGAAGAAGGTAAGCCGCGGGAAACTCTACATTTCTCGGACTATCGAACACATGGTGTTTACATTAAATTTTCCCTTAGTATAAATACTTCACAATGGGATACTGATGTTGTTTATGTGACACGTTTAATACTCAAAATTACAACCATTACGTTAAGATTTCTGAAAAGATTTATTTAATTTATTAAAGTCTTCTGAACTGAAGACTGGAGAGTGTAACCCAGCGATGTTCAACGTCTGTGAAAGAGGTGAGGTTGCATTTACCTCCTTCCACTTTATGCGAATTGTGCCAGACGTGCATTGTGTTGCAGTGGCAGTTTGGTCATATGTACGTTGCAAATCTTGTGCGGTAAACATCTTTTCATTAATGACTTCTTTGGAACTGCTTACGTTTAAGAAGTCTATAAATACTAGTGACAAAAGTCGAAGTGCATAGCGTTAGAAGATACACCAAGTGATCGTCGCGTAACCTCTTGCGATACAGACGTAAATCTGTTCGCAAATATACGTAGAGTTATACTCTACTTTTATACACACTATTCTTACAAATGCTTATTACTCTATCTACTACATTTAATCGACATAAGCACGAATTATCTTATTGCTAATTTTCTTGCAGGTGCAAGGGGAATATGGGAATACAGTAAGCTTTAAGCTATGGTGAAATGTAAGAGCTGGTTGTTATGCGATGCTTTTGAAATTCCGTTCTCTTTGCAAGGCCAAGAGGAAACAATGAACATATGCCAATATGAGAAAAGTATAAACAAACAATAAAGAATATCTCTGAATGTTTCTCCCCAAAGAAAAAGATGTATTTGACATGTCTTAATGATATTAACATTTATTTAGTAAGCTTTTCTTTATCGTTTACTGTTTAAATTTATGCAAAAATCATCCAGAATGAAGAGGTTTAGTGAGAAAATTCCCAGAAAATTCAAGGTATGACTTAGAAACTACCATGGAATCGCCTGCTTGTGTCCGTCACTGGATACTGACTGTCCGCTTGAGATTTTAAGCGTCACAGGGACTAGCTGGTTCATCCTCCGAAATACTAATTAAAGAAATCGATGCCATAGCCATTCGGTTCTTCACCATTTAAAATGTTGTCTTATTTTGATCCTTGAGGAACCCGCAGCTCTGCTCGCGTTATTGCGTTAAGTGAGGAAATTCAGGTCTCTGTCGCTTCCTTCTTCACATTCTCGCAATCTTTCACTTCCTCTTTCGCCCTCTTTCCGTCCAGCTGTCGTTCTCTCTCTCTTTTCGACTTTCATTCCCTATTTCCTCGCTTACTCTCGCTTTCTCCCCCTTACCTTCGTTTCCATTCTGTCTTCTCTTGTTTTACCTTTCTGTTTCTACACCTCTCTCCTTTATTGTCTATATAACGCACAGTTCCTTAAGTTTACAATGCCATCAGAACTATACTGTTTCTCATGGTAACCGGCTTGTGTAATTAATAAGGAAAACGTTGTATAACATTTTAAACGGGGTTTCTTTGTTTTTAAACGTAAGAAGATTCGTAAAAAGCATTGTGCTTTTTTTTAAAACGTTTGTTGTATAGCATTTATTAACAGCTAAATAGAAGCCCCCCTTTGCAGTAAGAAATTCAGTAGCCTTTTTTTTACTGGGACCTAAGGTATGTTGTATACATAACAATTGCCTTGGCTATTCTTACAGAAAATGTGACAAACACACATTTACGCACATATGTGCATGCGATAAAGAAAAATTAAAAAAAAATACAAATTTTGGTTTTATTGTCATATATACTAATAACAGTTATTAATTGAAAATCGAACATTATCAGGAATTTCGTTAATAGTTCCATTCTCCATGCAGATATATTAATTCACATAGTCCTATTCCAAGTATTTAAAATATAGTGTTAAATTTTGTATTAGACGTGTCATTTTCATACATGTGATTTTAGACATTTTTAGATGTTGACTTTTTTTGAAATAAAGGTTATGTTTTCTTAGGAATAAGCAGATAACTTAATAATTCTACGCTAGAACCTTTTAAAAGAATACATCTGTTAGTATCTCATGAAGAGAATTTATACAAACTTAGCAATAAAGTGGGCATTGATCTAAAAGATACTATCGTGCTTTCAACTGATGTTTCGTATCAGTGCTTTAGTAAAGTTAGAACTGTTGCGTTTATATGCTGAAAAATACAAACTGATGTCTTAAGCAATTCGTAGTGTAATTGGTCATTAACTTGCATATTTAGCATTGGTGGCTTTGGTCGCGCAGCGATAGCAAACAGGAGACCCGGCTTCGATCTCCGGTACCAGCGTGGGGATTTTCTCCCACTGGAGACCTGGTCTGAGCTGCATTCAGCCCCGTAAGGTCCTTAAGGGGTCAATTGAGGAGCTACTTGATTGAAAAGCAGTGGCCTCTTGTTGCGAAGACCTCATAACCGGCTGGGAGAGAGAGAGCTGACCATATACCACCTCCAGTGCTGCACCCACCTCATGACGCCCGTGGTGAGAAAGGTGGGGAACCAGCGACCGGGCGGTAGGCCTTGGCGCGAACTTCAACGTATCAATAACGTGTTATATTTTTAGAACGTTTGATCACCTTTCCAAAAATTAACGGAAGCGATAAGGATAGTAACGTTTGATTTTATCTTAATCTTGGAAAAAAAAAAAAAAAAAAAAAAAAAAAGTAATAGCCTAGATTCTCAGAATGTCATCGAATTTTAAAAGTGATTTTATACGTTAAAGAGAAGAAGGGTATTCATTATAATTAATATTTTACCTTATTGTTTTTAAAAATTATATCTCTCTTGTTTTGCAATGAAACACCATGTATATCGTATTTGGAAGTGCTATAAAAACAAGAAAAGACAAGTGCTGAAGTCTAACACTGATATATAATTCCGTATGAAGCTAAATATGTTCCTCTAAGCTGCAATGCACAAAGCATCCGAAGGAGCAGGTTGGAAACGTCAGATAAAATTAATTTGCTGAAATGAGTCCTCTTTGCCCCGCAGTTAATTATTTACAGGCGCAGTATTCTTGTAAATACAAAGCCTGAGGTGAACAAACCGAATTAATCTTAAAGGTGATCAGACATCAAGAGGCTTAAAAAGGAAAAAAAGAAAAATATATTTCTTAGTCCTCTTCTGTGTCATACTTTACTTCGTATGGTAGCTATTTTATAACTGAGATCAGGGAAAAGCAGAGTAACATGTCAACTATTTCTATGATTTTTCTCTTTCCGTTCCATTCAATTCTTTTATCACTAGGTACCATCTCTTTCGGTATACCATCCCATTTGTGTTCTCAAATTTCTTTCCTCCAATTCTTGTCTATTTGCATTAATTTTGTCTTGCTCCCTTCATTTAGTTACGGGTCCAAATGACCTCGTCAACGGGCCCTTATACATCACCCACCCACGCATCTGCCCACTCACTCACTCACTCACTCACTCACTCACTCACTCACTCACTCACTCACTCACTCACTCACTCACTCACTCACTCACTCACTCACTCACTCACTCACTCTCACTCACTCACTCTCTCACTCACACTCACTCCTACTCTCACTCGTTTTAGTTCGTTTCTTATCCCTTTCAAAATTAATGCTGCTGTCCTCATCCAAGCTAATCCTACCCTCTTTTGTTTATCACATAGATTCATCCACACCCATTTTTTTATTTCGATTTTTACATAAACAAAGCGACTTTTTATTTCCTAGCTCACCCCATATTTCCCGTTTATCTGTATATTCTGTTTCTCATTGATATAATAATCCTGTGTCGTTAAAGCCCTCACGAGCCTGAGGCTGCCAACTGACTGCCGACCTCACGCTCACTTATTGCTGCCGAGGAGGACGATCATCCAGCCGATACGAGAAGGTAATGAGACCAGCATCACAAATGCCAATCCGGAACGTTAGTTCAGTAGGCTAGGGCCATTACCTATCGCAGGTCCTCAGTTTCCTTACGATGCTGAATGGATACCGGCCATATACCAGCCATGTGCGGGATGTAATTTAGATATCCATATTCACATTTTCAATTGTATAGTACCTGTCTGAATAGATTAGCATTTGTTTCTAGTTGTGTTTTTGGACCCAAGAATCTGGTACCTTTTCCATTCTGTGATCTCAATATGCTTCCCCATTTCCTCGAATCATAAGCACCAATGTGGCTTCTATTTGAATTAGCTCTATAGTTTTAAGATGTTTTGTGAATTTACCACGTAATCCAGTTTTTAAACTAATAACTACTCTGAGTACAGTGTTATTGAGCCTGATTAGTGAGTTACTTAATTTTTCACAAGGCTCATTGCCTATTTACCTCTAAAATTTATTACCTTTGCAGTTCTTTGGGGTTGCAATTTGAGGCTGAAATTTAACTGTGTTTTCTGCGACTAAAGTGCTTATTCTATAGGCAGGTTATGGTCCTATAAAGGGTACACTTGCTCCTTTCTTTGCTAGGATATCAGTACTATAGGTTATGAGGCAAGATAAGAGCAGTGGCAACTCTTCACCTGAAAGGCTGATGGTGGGGAAGTTGCGCAATCATGTATGCGCAGACGACATAACGTTTCCGCTTACAAAGGAGTGTAGTTCGCTAGCATAGCTTTAGTAAATATTGCTAGTGACATTATATATGTATAAAAATAAGCATTATAACGAACAAAGTGATTTGGCTATAACTATGGCTATGTGCCAACAATTACTTTCATTTGAACTGCAATTGTTTCAGCTGCACGCTGTTATAGTAATGTTTACTCATTCATGTGTGTGTGTGTGTGTGTGTGTGTGTGTGTGTGTGTGTGTGTGTGTGTGTGTGTGTGTGTGTGTGGACAGCATAACTCAAAAAGTGAAAACGCACCAAAGTTCAGTATCAATTCAAGTATCTATTCAAGTTCAGTATCTTTGCGGCGATTTTAAAAGCCGTTATATGTATCTTCAGGGTCTACTGGTTTGTGAAAAAGGCTAAAGAAAATTCAAACTCAATAATTAACTCGATATTACTTTTCACAAACTTATTGAGAATATTTAACGCCGACGTTGGATAATATTTTGAGAATTTGTTTCACATTCTCTCGACGCATAATAGGTTTCTGTATTAATTTTAAACTAATAATTATGCGTTGAACATTTTTAGTTGCTCCTAATAACTGTAATTCTACTAATAAATGAACTCAAGTAAACTTATTTTCAAATTCCAAATATACGACACAAAGACGTTAGGAAAATCCGCACCCCAAACTATTTTTTACATGGAACACTTTTCTAAATATGTGATTTTCACAAAAATATCGATTAGAATTGAAATAATTTACATTTTAAGATATTTACACGGCAAACAAAAATCTATATCTTGAATATTGTAGCAATAATCTGTGAAGCTTTCCTCTTTCGGAAGGAATCTTGTTAACTTTGGGTAATTGGTAAACCATGACAAGTATACAACATAAATCACACAAGATGCAGATCTCTTTAAAATGTCAATAGTATCTACTATTTCTGATATGTACGTTATTATTGGTTTTAATGATTCAATATTTGTCATTTTTAGGTGTTCTTGCTACTTATGCAAACGTGCATCTCAATTAAACAAACGAAGTAAATAGAATCATATTTGAAGGAATATTTTGTAGAATATATAAGAATAAATGATAGTGGGTAGAGAACGTCAAATGAATGTAACGTATGGTTTCTACTTCTCCTTTGTTTTTCCAGATGCATCAATTATTTCCATTGAAATATTGATATGGAATTTTAGAGAATTCATATTGTACTTGCCCACTATGCATTCGAAAAGTATGTTATAAAGAATAAATGAATGAATAAATGATAGCCTAAATTGTTTCTTCCCCTTATATTATAAAGAATATAAGGTACTCCGTTACACGAAAAAGTCTATATTCACCAATACAATATTTTAATCGAAACATCGATTGGAGTTCTGCGAATAACGGTATGTTTAAGAAGTTTTGATAGAATAAAAAAAGGCCTCTGGGCTAACATATAACAAAGATCCTGACATTTCATAATAATGAGAGTTTTATGTAGTACGGGCCGAATATAAATCTTAGAAGGTGAGCCACGAGTAACATTTAATCGCATATTTTTGTGGTTCCGTGAAATATGGCTGTTACAACCTCCAGCAATTTGTGAAATTTCTGCAGCTTATGTGGATAAAAAAATAAATTCTTACCCTCTGCTCCCTCTTTGCCTATTTCTACCCAAAACAAGGCAGCTGCTTTAGAAAAATAACGCTCTCGGGATGTATAATAAATCAGTAGAGGAACTGTTCTGACATTGTTTTAGGTTTTTGCCCATGGCTTCTGGTTAACTTTCACCGTGTAATTAGTGGAACCCTGTTCTACTCAGGTAGAACGATTGTGTGATGTTTTAACGGAAAGGTTATTGGTTCCGAGGTGGGGCACCGTGACACTGTAACTTTACGATCGTCATATTTCACTATACTGCCAAAACTTGATTGGTACTTTGTACAAACTGACACGCGTCCCAAATTCGCTTCAGAGAAGTTCAAATGAATGGTGCGTAAGCAGATAGCGGCGTTTTTGGAAACATAATCGGTTCAAAGAAATTATTGTCAAAGATTTATTTTATATGTTTGGGGTTTTACAAAACATTGTCATTGTTACTACCAATGAATGTGTATTAAGGTTTTCTTTATAGCTGCAGCTATACCCAATAATTAACAAAAGGATTCCCCACATATCATTTGTTAATTGCTAATTCTGTTAGTGGCGCCAGAGACTCATTTGATACCCGGAGCACTACGTTGGGAATTTTTGGCAAGTTCAGTCCTTAAGTGGATCGATCGGTAAATTTTTCAAGGCGCAAAGCATTTTATTGACTGTTTTGAATTTTTTTTTTGTTGCCACATTTGCTATCTTATAGAGGAGAGAAGTGCGCTACAAACTTCAGTTATTTTACAAAAAATACTTCTTAGGAAGAAATGTTGACAATTTTATCCAACATTTCAAATTTATGTTATGAAATACGTTTTCTAGAAATATACTGTTACAGTAGTTATGTACTCTAAAATAGTTTTTGTTCAACTTTGAGTTTTGACTTTTGTAAAACATTATGTTTATCAAACATGGGTGATTTTGATAGCGTTACAAATTTGTCTTATATTAATGTGTAGAAAAATATAGCTGGGATTTATTGCGGAAACTATTACATAAGTTTCACTCTGATAATTAAACAACTGGATCTTAAGGATCATTTTAAGTGCCGAAACACGTCTAGCGTATTTCAACTGAGGAAAACATACTGGAAAATGTAAGTATAGAAACTTGTGCTTGTATATTTGTTAATAAATAATATATATTTTTACTTAAAATTAACCAGTTAACATAATGTATAAGCAAAGTTACAAAAAAGAACCTTCTAAATTTTGAAAAAATGTGAGAAATATCACTAATCCTTAAATGTGCAATCCCCCTCCACTTAAATTCTCACGTAACCTTCGTTTTCACTACAATAACAAAGATACTTAGACGAAAACGTTCTTAGAGAAATAGGCATAGTAATAAAAAGTTATAAAGCCCAAAATGTAATTTTCTTCTTCTTATAAGCCACTCCCGTGAAGAATTGTACTTAAGTAAAAGCTTTGGTGTACATACGAATTTTCATTATTGAGTTATGATGTGCACAGAAAAACAAACACTCACAAAAAATCACATACTTCCTTATAAAACTGTTCTTTTTGTATTCAGAGGACAGAACATGCATTTCGTCTGAAATTTTGATTTCTGAATTTTGGTTGGAATCGACTTTTTCTACCTGTTGTAAGTATAGGCGTATAGAAGTAGTAAGCTTTATAAAGAATCACAGTGCTATCAAAGGCTTACATATGATAATATGCAACAGTGATATTAAACAAGACATCCAGAAAACAATATTCTATAGTGGTTACAAATATAGTTTTATATGGAGCTAACCTGTGGCCTCAAACAAGAAAAATCAGAGAGAGGTTTAGAACACTGCAGACAGAGTACAGCTTACAAGGCAGGCTAAGGGGAAAAGTGAGGAATTATGGAGACAAATGGAATTATATATCCATAACAAAACAAGGTATTTAAGAAGAGAGCCTTCACACGTATGGCCACGTATAGATGATCGAAGAAAATCCTGAAATAGCGGTCACCTAGAAGAAGAAAAAGATCAAGATCGGCGCTAAGTTTGCAAAAATACAACCAGAAAGCAATAAAAGCTTAGGTGTCCTAAGAAATTAAAGACATATATGGAGTTCAAGAATGGCTAACATCTAAAGAAAAGCGCCGGAAAGCATCGCGTAAGGCTGGCCCCATTGGCAGAACACCTTCCTGCTGTGCAAGGGGTCACGGGTTCGATTCCCTGCTGGAGGGCGGGATATTTTCTTTTTTCCCCATCCTCCCTAAAGTCTGGAAATATGAATGTGTGTGTGTGTGTGTGTGTGTGTGTGTGTGTGTGTGTGTGTGTGTGTGTGTGTGTGTGTGAATTTAATGTAATAAGTTAATCCAAAGTAATAGAAACTCAAAGTTCAAAACCGTCGCTAAACGTTGAGCAATTGTTTCAAGAGGTTAAAAGAAAGTCGCCTTTATGACCTTCGAGGTTATAGGCGGCATATAAACGGAACACTAAAAAAGGAAAGAAAGAATAGTGTAAAGTAAAGATTTAAAATGAAGTAGAGAAAAGGTCATATGTATAACGTATTATTTTTTTTTAATGAAGACTTTTTGTGTGTCCAAAATTTAAATAACCTACAGAGAGAAAACAATAAAAATTCGAAGAAAGATCGTTGGAAGTTCACCATTAGGTCACATGAAATACCTATCACTACCACTTTCACTAGAAAAAAAAGTTCTATAAAATTTTAAGAAACCCTGACCTTTACTTTGGGCTATTCCAGCTAAACTACATGACCTAATTTGTAATTACTATACAGCCAGTGAGCAAAGTATCGTGGGAACATTTGGTTGTTTAAGGTGGTACCCTGAAATATATCCGCTTGTTCTGTGAACAATTACAAATCAGACATGATTCTCCAGATCCTATTACTTCTGTGGAAACGAGAGTCAGAACTTGAAAGAAGTTTCAAAGAATGTGGGTGACGGTTAGACAAAGAAACAGACCGAGGCAAAGAACAGACAAGCCCAAAAAGAAAAAGCAACAAAAAGCAAGTCGCAGTTCCCAGCATCTACCCCTCCCCCTTCGTTGTGTGTGACACAGTAATTGGATGTAGTTATAGCTTTAATAACCACCTATAACGTTTTCCGAAACCACAGACATTATATTAGAAATACTAAATTCCTTTAGATTAAAATGTCATAGCTTTTCTTTATGGCCCGTAACCTGTGCTAAAGGGCAGTTGGGATACAACCTGAAAATTACTGGAACGTTTTGTTTTATCCTGGGCCAAACCTAATGACCGGAATCTTCCTCTCATGTTGGTGACGGCCAGGCACATTCTTCCCCTGTCACATCGTAAATAGCAGTTTTAAATGTGATTTATTCTGAAACTCAGGTAGACAACCGAAAATATGTCTGTGAATTTCTTGATCTTAAGATAGATAACAATTATGTCAGTTGAAGTGCTTTATATTTGCTCAATCTTTGTAAAATTAGTGGATTACTGTATACAGACGATATTTGTATAATAGAAAAAGTTAAAATAATTTACAGAAGGCCATATATGTGTTGTATAAACTATTAGAAGAACGTAAACTAAACAACAGCAAGTAAGAACGAAAATAATAGTGAAAAATCAAATAATTGTAATTATCTTGGATGTGATATAAGTTATATATGTGATAATGATTTACACAATGAGATTTGTAAGTACCAACATATAGTTAAGTGGAGCTATTAAAAATACAAGGAAAGAAACACAACTTAAATTGTATAAAGTTATGGCCATCTCAGTAATATTATACGGGAGTGAAATTTGGATTTAAAGACAGAAACATTAAAGTCATATTCAAGCAGATGAGATGAAGAGTTGAGAGCAGTTAAGGGAGTAACAAAATGGGGTAGATAAAATAATGAAGAAGTAAGAGAAGATTTAAAGATTAGTGCTAAAGGGGATATCATAGAGAATAATATACAGAAATGGGAAGACCATCTCAGTAGAATGGACTCAAGCAAGCTACCAAAAAGGGTGCTAGAATACAAACCTAAAGGAAGAAGATCGATAGGAAGATCAATGTTAAGGTGGAAGTGAGACCGGAACAAGCCAATTGTCTAATACATGAGCTTAAGGCCTAAGGTCCATTTTCCCACGAACAACAGGCTAGATTTGCATGGCTGCTAAATGGTTGACAAGCGCGGTAATTACGACCTTGTTGTTTGCAGAGTATGAAGTGTTGTCTATCTCCAAAATACTAAGGAATAGGTGAACTATCGTATACATATATAGTGATGTCTATTTCTTAATTGTCACTTCACTAAGTTGTTATTGTCACTTCGCTTAGTGTTTACTCTCCCTTCAACTTCTTAGAGACCTGCAGCACAATGAAATACGCACGACCCCCTTCTTCAGGATGGTTAACTCACTGGAGTGTCGAACACAAGACCTCTCCAATCTCCTGCAGTAGCAGAATTCACTACACGTTATAGCAGCTATTACATATTCGCTCTTATCGCACCAGAAAAGCAGTCGCTTATTGTCTTTCAATCTCAAACACACTGGAGAGTAAATTTAAAGTAAAATGCTTAACATTACACGAACTTGTGCTTTCTTATGTTTGCGATGCGATCGGGACTATAATAGTTTCTCGTGATAAGAGATTTATGTAAACCAATATAATAAAGAAAATGTATTAACTTCTTAAATATTTATACTCTTGAAATTCTGTACGGACAAAACTTGTAAGAAACATAATGATGATACAACTTTGTTACGACAGTAAATAAACTTCATAGTAACCGGAATATTTATACTTTTTTATTTCTTATTTTTTATTAATTTAAAGTTTTTGTACATTGTGCTACGATTTTAGTTATTCAAGTTATTCTTACATTAACTCGTGGCGAACATTCTTGCTTCAAAGATACGACGCGCAAATATGCTTATGCATATTTTACCTATGTTTTACACGCACAATGTGGAAGGGTACCATCTTAAAGTTTGGAACTGAAATAATCACATCATATTTTACATCACATAAAAACACTGTTTAAATTGGCAATAAGGATGATTACTCCTAAAACATGCTTATACTCAAAATTTAACTGCATTTTATAGATCCATATAATAAAGATTTTAAGACCTTTTCCTGATTCTTGCCCTTCCTTCTTGTAATTTTAAAATCTGTAATTCATAGTGATGCATCAATGTAATAAATATGTATTTGGTGTACAATAGTAAAGAGTATTAAGACATTTTCATGGATCTTACATTTTATTTTATACTCTTTGTCTTTCCCAGTTTCAAAGTAGCCATAGTATTTTCAAGTCAGTTTGAATTACTGATACACTATTACTCTCACAAATAACATGATAAATTTGGATTACTATTAAAACTAAATAAAAGAAAATCCAATAAGTTTTTGAGGTACATAGATGTAAGAAATAGAAAAAGTCTGTGTGTATGAACAACATATTAATATTTTATGGCAAACAAATGCATGTGTACAGTTTTCTATGAATAGCGTGTGAAGTTCTCTTCATTTTAAAATAATTTTACATAACTGGTAAATCGTAAGACATAGACAAAATATGTATATATATACATACATATAAGATGTAGATTTAGTTAAAACCACTATTTTTCAGCATGTTCGAGGTATTCTTTATCATGAGTTTGAAGTTTCAAATACTTACACCTTTTTTCAGATTAGCATCAGTATTTTCTAGTGATTCTGCAAAGAGCTTGGAATTTCAAAATCACAATTAATACTTCTTTTGAGAAGTAACTGTTTAACTTTTATATAGTTAAACTGTTTATTATTTTAACTGTTATATTATTTTTA
This sequence comes from Tenodera sinensis, assembly GCA_030765045.1. Classification (NCBI taxonomy): domain Eukaryota; kingdom Metazoa; phylum Arthropoda; class Insecta; order Mantodea; family Mantidae; genus Tenodera; species Tenodera sinensis. The sequence goes on from CM060961.1 coordinate 176,394,397, forward strand.
CACATACAAAGAAATGTGCAAGGAAAGTTGGTCTAAGGTAATATGGAGTGAGATAGTGAATATTTTTAAGACTCCTTCATAGAAGATAAAACAGAGAAAGACACGTAAATGGAGCACATAAGGTTTTTATCTGTGAATTTAAATATGTGTATAATTGGTTTTTATACCCATCAGAAATATACTTACAGAGAGTTACGGTTTACATAAAAAACGTATTTAAAAATCAATAATATTTAGAACTGTGGTTTTAAATAAAATCAATGCAATTGAACAGTTCGTCAAATAACTCTGTTAAAGATGGACTTATGCTGTTACGCACATACATGTACAGTGCTGCAGTTTCGTTACAAGCTCTGAACTAAAAAGGAAAGAAATAAAGAAAAGGAAAAAGAACATGGTCAGATCTGCTGTCTTCAGAATAACGAGCTATCAGGTTGGCTGACTTTAGAGGAACGCCTGTTTCTTCACGTTTCTTCACTAAATAAAACAAGGGTAAAAGAAGAAAGGCAAATGTTGTAAAATGGAAAAATAAAGGAAGGAAGATCTGAAGCAGAAATGCAATCCTTCTTGTTAAGAAATGGAGCTTAAGCTGATAACCGGAAGCAATGGAATTCTGATTTTGTTGATTCTCTAGTGTATTACCCTAATAAGTAATTAATGGCATAGTATCACAGATAGCATGTGTAGGATTGGATCGCAACATATGATTTAATTAGATTCAATATTATCAGACAAGGGGTTGAACAGCTTCACCCCATGTATCAGGAGATCTCCTAGATCTAGCCGATTGATTCACGGAAATGAAAATTATACGTACCTCATACGGTATAATAGTACAAAACTCAACATTTATAAGAAGATAATCTCTATTTATAATTAATACGAGCTCCATAAATGCCATATAAGATTACATTTTATGTTTTAAACCTTCCTAGGTTGGAAGAAGAACAGATCGAAATCACGATAGTAACACATTTTCTTTTTGATTTAGAACTAATATTATGCTAACCCCGTTGTAATTAAGGAATTACAGTTGAACCTGGTTTGTGGGTATAGCAAGGGGAGTGGGAAGATTGCTTGTAACTCAGAGTTACTTACAAATGAGATTTTGATAATGCGTCATATACAGAAGTACACAGAAGTACAGTGGACCCACACGTTTAACATTGTAGCTACAAATAACAAATATATGTACGAAAAAACATTATTTTGAACTTGATCCTGCTTTAAAGAAATCAGTTCATTTGGCTTATTTAATTTTTCTTCCATTAAGTGCATACATCTCACTTGTTTACTGATGAGCGTGGTGTAAACAGTCCGAAGCAGTTTAGCTTTTGGTTTTCTGTGGAATAAGTTCCACCTGTTACAACTTTTACTTTCTGGTCTACTGTATAATATTTCCTCTTTCTGTTCTCCATGGCTGATTAGATTAAAAGCAATTGAGAATTCAAAGACAAAATCTCTGTGTAACAGAAAACAAGAGATTCCGAACACTTTTACTTCTCATCTGTTGGTACGATATTCTCGCGCAAAATGCCGCCGGCTCTACCAGCAAATGTCTTTGTCTTTTGTTTCCGCGGCCGAAAGCTACCCACTCAGTTTGTGTCTTTGTCAACAAGGATAAGGAAAATACGTCTCGAGTTTCCTTTAAATTAGCGTATGCTCCTTATGATTACATAAAAGTCAGTTTGTTTCACTGAAATTTAGAACGTATCATAACGAATTACGCATAAATACATTACGCATGAATAAGGTTCTTATAACACGTTTCTAAATTACATTTTTCCAGGATCTACAAAACTTTACGTATAAATATGAATGACTTAGAATTGGGTTACGTATAAAGCACATTTAAAGGCATCTATATAATGAAACCAACTCTGTAAACGTTTATCTAGATTAAGAAAAAATAGTCATCTAAAGCGCTTTTAGGTATAGTTTCTACAAGAGTGAGCGCAGGTCATTTGAGGTAGAGAAAGTCATATAAAAGTGCCACATCCGAGTTTTTTCTCTGCCATTTACCGTCGGTGGAGAAAACATTGCACTCCAATATCTTTATATAGTCTGGTGGAATTGCTATACTTGGAGACACACATTTAGAAAACCTTGCTTGTGAATGTGTGTGTTAGACAGAGAGAGAGTGACTGGTAGAAAGAGGGGGCGAGAGGGCGAGAGAGGCAGGGAGATAGAGGAGGGAGAGGGAGAGAGAGGCAGGGAGAAAGAGGGGAGAGGGAGAGAGAGACAGGGAGAAGGAGGGGAGAGAGGGAGGGGGAGAGAGGGAGGTAGCGAGAGAGGGGATAGAGAAGGATGCTCTCTATGTGTCAGTGATAGCAATTGGCCTGAAACAACAGGTCGGAAAGTACTAACCAGGCCAATTCTAAGATACCAGCGAAGTGTTTCCAGCAATTATCCTGCCCAAACAACCCTTCACAGTTTTTAAATTTACTTGCAATAATTAAAGCCATTTTTGAGAAAAATTATATCTATCTGCGATATTGTAATTTAAAATAAGCACAGATTTTGAATTTTTGAAAATATGCTGTGAAATTCAATGTCAATAAACATACCAGTATCATAGCTGATAAACCCTAGACAAAATACCAATACTTATTTTACATTTAGCTGATGGTTTTTACAATTATGTTGTGTTTTTATGAATTATTTGCTTAATCCATTGTAATCCGTTGACATGCACCTCAATTACTTCTGTTTTTCTGTTAAATTATTATTTAACTTATGATTTATTAGCTTCTAAGTCGTCCTAGCTGTTAATGTAAATGTATTCACCAAAAGGTATCTGCAAGAGCCGGAGATTATACAAGTAATTTTCATTTTTAAAAGGCATGACTTATATAAAATAACTATTTTTGTAGCACTAGCGATTTTGGAGGGATTTGCTATTGTTACTACGTTTCAAGTAGTACAGCTTTGTATAAAATTTGTTCTTCTTCTTTAATGAATACCTGCAAAGGATATGTAATATGAAAACAAAATATATACTTGAGTTTTAAATAGTTAGTCACAGTCTTCTGGAAATGTGGTCGCTTTGGATGTGAAAGGCTCAAACAGTAATAATTCAAGCGTTTATTTTGGTTACTTGGTTTATGTTGGCGAACCTGTGAAAGTATGCTTTCTTCATGTTTTGACAAGGTTTTGAGGTTAGTAAATGTTTTTGAGAAGAATATATCGTAAAAGTGGCTTTGTTATTTTCTTTTATTACACTACAAATGACGAGTGCGGTGCGTGTTACAACGAGTACAGTAGAATTTAGAATCTTTGGCGGATTTAATTCGATCCGTGTTTCCATGAAAGCGACTTCAATACGGTCCCACGAAATGAGCGGATCGGATCCAGTGGTTCAACTTCGTTTCAATCCGTGTCTTCAGTCCGGTAAGATAGCTCAATACTTATTCAATTCGCCATGGAAACGTATATCATGGTTAAAAAATAAAATCTTATGTGTAACTATGTAATCATGATGTTTTAAAACGAATGTTGCCTGATCTGAGTCTGATTATTTTGTCCCTCATTTGGTGGTTTTGCCATTTCCTGAGAGTTTCAATTTGTGTCTTAGACCCTTACTCTGAGAGGACCTTAGTTTGTAGGTTCAACTTGGGGCCCTTCAACTAAATGAGTACGTGAATTATTCCCTTGGGAAGATTGTGTCTGCAGGTCAGGGTTAAACTTGTGAGAACGAAACTTTTCATGGTTCTGCGATTCACGCATACTTTCTTTTCAAGGTTGAACACAAAACAAGAAATGCCATTAACACGTGTTGCTTAAAGAGAATGACGTCTGAACAAAGCAAACGTAATCTTTACTAATGGTTTAATTATTAGGATGACGTGGGTGGGTGAGTGAGTGTAGCCAGCAGCAGATAGAGCTAGTAGCTGTAGAAGAGTGGGAGTAGAAGTACGGCAGCAGTAATAAAATAATTCGTCGAGCCGCTTCTGCATGGCGTGCAAGAGCTCACCAGGGGCCACTTGAGACAAGGTTCACTTACATCAAGTTTAAAAATTAACACTGAGACAAGGGAGATGAACTGACTGGCTAACTTGTAGTTTCTCTTACCTCCGCCAGTGCCATCGCAGTCGTTCCTCTACTTTACAGTACAACTTTCAATTGGTTTTTCTCTAATTCACTTGTCAATGAGTTTCTGGGTTTCCTCAACTGAGGGCCCTCAACGTTCGTGTAATTCCATAAGAAGTTGAACGGTATTTTGCTACATTCAAAAACAAATAATGATAAGTTTCATTTGGGTTAGGTATATTTTAACGTTAAATCGAATATTTTCTCTTACAATTCAAGTTTTGAAGCTTTAAGGCTAACTATAGGTAACATTTTAAAACTTGAAAATTTTATCCAAATGCTTTCAAAGTTTTGTATCTGCAGGTTTACCCCAGTTATAAGTGAGTTCTAAATTTCAGGCAGATATCTTTAATACTTTTTTTTTGAGAAAAACTTTTAGAATTGCATTCTAGTATCATTTTATGAATATAAGACCTCTGGTGAAAGAAATACATCCCGTTAATAGATTTATAATCTATTACCTGTTTAACCTCAGCTATTTTACCTATTTTACTTGTTCAACAGAAGTTTTACATGATGAAGAAACCGTAGTTAAAAAAACAACGTATTATTAGTATAAAAGGGAATAAAAACAATGAGCTTCCTTCCCTCCCTCCTTGCTTTCCTCCCTCCTTGCTTTCCTCCCTCCTTGCTTTCCTCCCTCCCTATTTCCTTCTATTCTTTATTATTACCCTCCCCATATGGTGGACTGACACTCTGTGCCTAGGGTTAGGGAGCAGACGAACCTATGGACCGTACTGAGTGAAGACCTGGAAGCGGGTGGTGGTCAGTCCAGCACCAGGTATGAGAGTGAGGAACAGGAGGTTGTGAAATGGGGACAAGATGGATGGATGGATAGGTGATGATGCAGCAGGTGGTGGAAAGAGTAGTGGGGCAAACCGCCCGCCGCGAATATCACATGCAGGTCCCAAGGATCGAACCCCAACCGCTTTAATGCTAGGCTAACGGTCTAACCGCTCGGCCACGGCGCCGCCTATGCTTGAACGTTTAAAGTAATATTTATAGGAATTTATCCTCAGTGTTCGAATTGGTAATGTGATATCTTGAGTAATTTAAAGGTGTAACAAAGCCATACGCTAGTTTTTAAGGTTCATTCTTTCCGAGTTACTGGTGAAAGTTTGGGTATTAATACAAACTACATCGTAGGAAATATTTTTAATGCGCAAAAGTGTAAGAAAAGTCGAAGTGGAATAATTCTCACGTGTTGGAGCCTAGAAGGGCTCTGGAGCAAAAGCCATAGCTAAATGCTCAAAGTATTTTGGACAGCTAATATCTGAATTTTTGAAATTTTCGACCAAATTTCAGATGTAGGTACCCTTAAAAGAGAAAATACTGTTTTATTCCTGCTGCGAGTTCACAAATGTGCATATAAATGTATGTTGTGTAAGTGAATTGGTAATTTGGCCATTTTACTGCCATGAATTAGGTTTGTCAGGTGCAGAGGGTCCCAGGCACTGGAGCTCAGCAACTTATTTTGAACCCTATGAGGAACGGATGAAAAGGAGACGCTTAGGACAACTATATCCGGAAAACGTTGCACGCTAGCACGAACGGGGTCCCTCACGATTCCAGAATGACGCCAATCCTAACAGGTCATGAGTAATTTTCATTCCCAGGATCCCGAAATGAACTAACGTCCAAGCACTGGTCCTAAAAGCCCGAAACATGAAAATGAAGCTGTTGAAAGAAAGCAATAGGGAGAAAGTGATGGACGGAAATTCGTAGCAGGGCTGGGCTCAGGCTTGGTTCAGGCCGGGCCGGGCCAAATCTAAGAATGTCGACCCGTGCAAACTTCTACCTGACATTCTCCTACCGACCAGGAAAACCCGAAAATACCCAAGGTTTGAGTGACTGCCCCCGACAGGAATCGAATCCCGGACCTCTACGAATGTATTTCATACTCACACTGCCGCGCCTCGGTTTGCCTGCGTACATTTAATGTTTTGCTTCAAACTTGTCCTGTTTAAGTATTTCTTGCGACATTCCAAATGAGAATCATGCTTAAAATAACAATTAGGTGGATTAATTGAACAAGTAAACACGTGTATTACTGCTTAAGCTTAAGGCTTCGCGAAGTGAACATTTCTGCATATACGTACCGTCAATACATCAAACACATAATGATATTTGAATTTTAGACATTTGTTTCATATATGAAATTACTGTTTGAAATATACAGCATTTCTGAATTTTTTGAATGCTCCGATATTCACAATATATTAGTGTATGTAACTTAATTTTATTCTGACCTACAACATGTCGCAATTATGCACCGTGTTTCATAGTTGCTCAATGTTTAATTTTGGGTGGATTACGTTACTGTTCCTCCTTGTGGTACAGAGGATAAAGTCTAAATACCTTTAAATTTGAAACAAGTATATTCTTGTAGTTTTCCATATTTTGTGTATACAAAAAAGTTGCAAAATTTTATATATACGATTATTTCTATCACTGTATTGCATTATGCCCTTTTTGGCCAGTACTCGTGTGACATCACGAAATACTGAAACGAATGCATCTGTTTGGAACTTTCTTTCATTCTTTTTTTATTTTCGTTCTTTGGTTTTTTACAGATTATAAATATATAAGCACATTTTATTAACTTAAAAAAAAAGGTTTCATTGTAGAAGACTCAGAAGTCTTTAGTTTAAAATAAAAACGCACAAAGAGAAACATTTCCGTGAAAAATGAAATGTCTTTTAGTCACAAAAGTTTCTATACCAAGTTATCATTTATTTGCTGTGAGAATTACACGCATAAAAGTGCATTCTTCCACTTCGTGGTAATCAAAAATGTATTTGCAGACATCGTTTAGTAGACATTTGTAGCAACTATGCCAGGACATAGAGGCTGACAGGCAGTAAACTGTTTCGCATGTGCCTATCCTGATTTTGTATACTCTTTTCACGAGAAAAAAAAAAAAAAAAAAAAAAAAGACAGAAATGTCACCTGAAGTTTTATAGCTTAAAAAGAAAATTTCACAGGTTATCTACAGACAATAGTGTATAAAACTTCAATCATAATGTTAATATCTCATGCAATATGGTAGTTTAATAAGAACTGTAAGAGACATTGCAAAAAAGTAACGAAAATGCAGGGAATAACTTTCAGTGGTAAAACTTCGCTTGATATCCTTCAATCCTGATTCATCCACAAAACATAGTAATTATTCCACATTTCGTACTTGAATTATGTTATTCAGAGACAGGCTCAGAGAAGTAATCAGTGAATTTTCTACAAAGGAGTTTTGTTTTAGGTTCATGAGACGTAAAAACGTGTATATAGGACAAAATCCCGATATTAAATGTTGGGTGGATTGCATTACTTCCCGTATCTACTTTTAACAACTCAGAGAAAATGTGATACCAGCATATTATTTTATTCCTTCAATATTTTGAGTGCATAAAAATACATAGAAATCGTTTACTTACATATACCTATGGATAAGTTATTTAAAATTAAAATTAGAGCCTAAAAAAGTCATGTATAATTTTCTCAATGATATGTACCACAGAGTGCAGATGGTTGGCTATGTTTGGTGACAGAGTGCACTCGAAAACGCGATGTGTTGTGAGCGGTTTATCTCTTATTATGTTGGTGATGAGTCGTCTGTTTTATTCATTTGTTTGAAATAGCCCTCTTTATACTTCGAACCAACTGCTAATTCGAGTGACTGATTTTAGCTAACGGAATAAGATCACCATTACCAAAGATAAAGCTCTTCTGCCTTAAAGATTAAGAGCTCAGATTTAATATAGTGAAAACTGTCTTTCATGCACCCATAGTGAGTCAGGAGCATGCGTTTTGCAATATTTATTCAGTGACTAAAGGTTTTTTTTTCTAAACCTCCTTTGTGAAATATGTATTCTGAGCTAAAGTCAAGGAAGGTGTTTCTTTGGTTGTTTTATTTGTAATATTATGTACATAATACCTAGAGAATATATTGCATTCGGGGCAAAAAACTGATACTAAGATTTCGCCGGAAATACATATCTTGAGGGATACTGAATCTAGAAAGGCATTTTTAGAAAAATGTCCGTATTTGTGTGTGTGTATTTGCATGCCTCCCTTCTTTCCCCCTTTCTTTCTCTCTCTCTCTCTCCCTCTCTCTCTGTCTATCTCTTTCTGCATGTGTGTATGCGCGCAACTGAATAGCACAGTCACAATGAAAAGTCGTTATTTAAATCCATCATCTTCCAAACATACAACACGAAAATTTTCAGAAAAATTCCTCCACCCCCGAACCCAGGAGCTGTTGAGAACCCTGACCACTCGAGCATAGGGGTAGTCAGTCCAAGGGTGTAATTAATAAGCATTGCGAGCTGCAGCCCATTGCAACAATAAATGCATGTTATCCTGGGCTTCTTGAACCGGAAGGAGGTTGGTATTTTAGTTTACCACTCTTATTACTCAAGCTTTTGGCACTGATCCCTTCCTGTTCCACAACGTATGACGAATGAGAGTAAAAAAGGAAAAGCAGAAGTTATTTTCGCGATGACTACCTCTAAACGTCCTCTTCCTGCTGAAGGAGACAATAAAATCCGGTATTTCTGGAGCTGAAGAAGTATTTGCGTTAGCGCATTATTCCAACGCTCTCAAGTCAGAGTCTAAATTTAATTTTTCGGGGAAGATAGGGCATAGAATGCAAAGAAAGTGGAAACTTTGGGAAATTAGAAATACTGACCGCCTTAAAGTGGAACGTTTACTTACGACAATGCATTTGGCAAAACAAAGAAACATTTTTATGACAATAATAACCCGTACAGTCACGAAAGATTGCGCTCTGATGCGTTTTTTTCACTCTATGTTCTACCACTATCATAAAAAAACAGCGCAACAGCCCATGAAGGGCCAAGGCTTACCGCCCGGCCGCTGGGTAGGATGTGGTCAGGTCCCCGAGCCAGTTACGCTGCCTTCACAACCTGGGGTCACTAATTCTTCATCAAGTAGCTCCTCAATTGGCCTCTCCGGGACCTAATGAGGCTGAGTGCACCCCGTACCAGACCTCCCAACAGGGGAAATATCCCCACGACGAACCCGGATCCTCTGGTAGCACGCTGCCACTGCGCTACGGAAGTGGTCCAGTATCATAAAACAGTTATCTGAAATAATATCATCACCAATCAAGGATTAAGCTTTTAAAAGCTCGTTCCGGTTTCTGAAAGCTGAAATTGTTTAGCGCATCTTCGGTGTGGTTGTCCAACATTTCTTCTTCCTAGAGGTCTATAGTTTATTAATAATTGTGGAAATGTTTCTATTGGCATTCTATCAATGTCCTTCAGACGTTCCTGAACAATTTAATTCGATCTGTAAGGCTGAATTGTGTTGTTGTAGTGTTTAACGCCCGCTTTTACTACTACGGCACCGCAGGTGGTGACACTGATGATACATGAAGATGGAGCACCGGTGGAATGAAATGGCGGGGGAAACCGGAGTACCCGGAGAAAACCCGCCCTGACGCCGCTTCGTCCACCACGAATACCACATGCGGGTCCCTGGGATCGAACCCGGGCCGCCTAGGTGGTAGGCGAGCGCGCTAACCGTTCGGCCACGGCGCCGCCACGTCTGTAAGGCTGAAGTTTTCTTATATCTTCATTTCTTTTCTTATCCAATAGGATGCACCGTGCAACACTCCTTAAGAATCTCATTTCTATCGCTTCTAATCCTTATTCTTGTATTTTCGTAAGCGCCGAATATTCTGATCCATACATAAAAACAGGAGCAACCATTACTTTAAAGAACTTCATCCTGGTTTCTTTTCGTACACTTCTTGAAGTCCTTTTAATGGTATCATACATTTGATTAAATTGATTAAATTTATCACTGATTTTGTCACTTTTTATATAGGAAATAATAATACTATCAATTTAATATTATTAAAGAAAACATATTTCTTTATAATTTTATTACTTTCTCCAGTAAGGGACAGCTGTATATACAAAGTAATATGAAAACCTAAGAAAAACTTGCAAATGAGAAATGACATATGATGAACATACATTGTATTTTATGTTAATTAGCTTTTCGAATGAAATATTTTCTTAACATTCCATCGTTAATAATGGAAAACAATAGATAATATAAAACAATAGAAAATGTAACTTTCAGTTAACACACGAACTATTAGTTATCATAAAAGATGCAGTCAATAAGTTTTTCAGTGCTCGTAGTTGTTTTAGGCTGAATATATTCTAAGCACATGATCTGTTAGTCAAATTCTGTGTGGGTTTACGATTTTCATCATAGAAGAGTAATAAGATCCATTATATTAACTCAGGACACTGTGACCTTGTCCAGTTTTTGAAATGTCACTTCACACTGACTCTTACCGTTATAAATTTGCAGTGAGTTTTGTGCACAGTAATAAAGTAAAATTGGTCATATTCTTCTTCTTCTTCTTCTTCTTATTATTATTATTATTATTATTATTATTATTATTATTATTATTATTATTATTATTATTATTATTATTATTATTATTATTATTATTATTATTATTATTATTATTATTATTATTATTATTATTATTATTATTATTATTATTATTATTATTATTATTATTATTATTATTATTATTATTATTATTATTATTATTATTATTATTATTATTATTATTATTATTATTATTATTATTATTTCATCTCAAATAAACAACAAATAAACCTTATTCCTGGGTTTGTTCATTTTTAATATTACTAAATATTCGAATAACATTTATCTCTAAAATCTGAAGGGAGGATTTGTTACAAAAACTTATTTCCTATTTTAAATTCTAATGCACAGTAATTTTTTGTCCATTCTGCAAACGATATTCGCGTGAATAATAGTGTTGATCTTAAGTTCTCTGTGAAAAGACAATGAACTTCACATTATTTTGATTGAACCTTTTGTAGCTCTGCATAACTACGAAACCATAAAAGAGCGCACATTTACAAATTCCTCCATGTCGTATGTCCCAAATGTAAGTACCTCATCTGCTTGAAAGTTTCTGATAATTCGTTTTTGTTTGTTTAGCAAAGGGTCTTTACTACAGAACGTTTATAAAGTCACTTGCAATTTTCCAATCAAGCACCTTTTGTAGACTATAAACAACACTGAACACAAGTGAGTGAGTGAATGAGTGAGTGAGTGAGTGAGTTGCGTTTAAGGGCTCGCCGACAGCTTTGGGCCCCAAGTCAAAGTTTGAAGGCTAAAACACTCACAAACTTCTTGTTAAAAGGCTAAACTAAAAAAAAAAAGTAAAAACGGTAAAACAGTGAGTGAGTGGTGTTTAACATTGAACTCAAATTCTATACATTTCAACGTGACGACCCTGCAAAGTGCTATGACCTTGTACAAGTACTACGGTTTCTCTGGAGTCTGAAACACCCTTGCTAACATATCTGGGGTTATATGTAATACACCTGAAACACTTTAGACTTGAGAAAGCCCCAGGTGGAAAAGTCCATTGGAATCAAATCGGGCGAACGGGGAGTCGAAAGTCTTGGCGATGCACAGCCAATGCGTCTCCCAGGAAAAGTGTCACTTAGGCAGTCCCGAGAATTCTGGTGGAATGGGGAGGTACTCCGTCTTGTTAGTAGACTACATAATCCAAAATACCATATTGTATCAACTGTGTCTATAAAAAGTGCTGAGGAGCTGCGTAAAACCGCTATCTGAATCCTTTGCACAGTTTCATCAGCTTCAGCCGGTCTCCCAGTTCGCTGTTCATCAGTAACACCATTAGCTCGCCTAAATTTGTTCATCATGTTCTTAATGGCGTGCTGGTAGGAGTTGCTTTGTGAAATTTGCGCGTGAAATTGTCCTAGGCTTCGTCATGCGACATTCCACGCTGTTGGTACTCAACAACACATATTCCTTCTCTTACTGTCTACATTGCTTTAGATCATCTGAAGAAAATCATAACTTGTAGTGCTAAAGCAGAAATGGTAAGCGAATTTACGAACACGCTGCAGTTTTGCACTTTTGCTCCACTATTCCTTACATTGCATATAATTAAGTACTTACTGTTTAATTTTTAATAAATAATTTCTACACCAAAGTACATCGGGAATATCGTAATGTGAGTAGTAGGGTAAGTTTACCCATTCTTGTAATATATAATATATAGTGCAAATTTAGAGGCGCACAAAGTGGTGTGGCTGTATCACATATGATTTTTAAAATCTCTGCCACGTATAGAAACTAGGTGAAGTATTGTATTCGATCCAAAATTTTGATGTCTAGATTTCACCGGAAATATATGTTTTGAGACTCCCTGAATTAAAAAAAAAAAAAAGAATTTAAGGAAAAGATCCGTGTGCATCTGTGTAGGTGTATCTATGAATGACCTAACTCAAAAATGAAAAGTAGTTAAAAACCAAAGTTAGCATTTCAGTTTAATATATTTCAAGGATGCGACTCATCAATTTTGAAGAAATTTTTCCAACCTAAACTACCTTTTACGTAGAAAATTTTGAGATTCTAAAAATTGCTCTAACGATTTCAATTAAAATGTCATATGTTTGAGAATCTTATATGACAAATGAGATATTTATTTTGAAATTCCTGGCTATAGCCCAGGTAGTTCCGTTTACTCCTGATGACTTTTGCATAGCTGGTAAACCGTAAGAGATAGACCAAATGTTACTGTACAAAAAATATAGATCTCGTTAGAACACACAATTTATGTCCAAATGCATTTTTTTCTGTAGTATCAGAGATACTCTATGTTATTTGTGTGAGATTTGCTATACTTATACTTCTCTCAAATGGAAGGTCGTTATTCATTTTTTATCTGTTCGACGTACAAAGAGAGCGGAATCTCAAAACCTTCATATAGCGAACAGCTTTAAAAGATTTGACTATCGCTCAAAGCCTACTGTATTCCCCATATTCCCCTTGCACCTACAAGAAAATTATATAATTTCTGCAAACGTTTATCTCAATTAACATTAAGAAGATAGAGGAATACGAGTTTGTAAGAATAGTTAATACAAGAGTAGAGAAAGTCATGTGAGCGTGACACATCAGATATTTAGAAAAACGCCCGTGTGTGTCTGTATGTGGGCCTGTCTGTGAACAGCATCTCCAAAACGAGAAGTCGATTAGAAACCAGTCGTATTTAAGTTTAATATCTATATCTTTCAAGGATGTGACACGAAGATTTCGAGTAACATTCACCATCTTTAACTATCTTTTACATGGAACATTTTTCGAAAATTTTAATTCTCTCAAAAATGGCTCTAAAGATTTTGATTAAAATGCCGTTTTTGAGATATTGTTATGACAAACGAAATGTTATTTTGAATTTTCTCGCTATAGAACATGTCCTGTCTACTGTTGAGTTTTGCATAAATGGTAAACCGTAGGAAATATACCAAATCTTATTATATAAAATATATAGATCTCGTTAAAACATAATTTGTCAAATGATCTTTTTTGTGAGATGAACTATTTCGGAGATAACCCTTGTTATTTGTCAGAATTTTGCAATGCTTATAGGCCGTTCTTAAATGGGAAGCGTTATTCACTTTTATATCTCTTGGTCATGTAAAGCGAACGGAATTTCAAGGTCATATAGTGATTACTGTTAAAACATTTGATAATCGCTTAAAACCTACTGTATTCCCCATGCAGCTACAAGAAAATGAGCAATAAGAAAATTTTTACAAATGTCTATCTCGATTAACATGAAGTAGATGTGATCAACAGATCTGATGTTTTAAATTTCCGGAGTCTCAAGACCCCTATTTCCTGTAAAATACTATATAGAAGTTTGAGTCGAATGTAATGTTTCCTCTGTCAGAATAAGGTAAATGTATTACGTCACAATGAATTGACAATATCTCTACGTATGAACACTGCGTGCTTCTGCAAGGCAATTGTTCTGTATCAGTGCTCCTTGCTACAGTGTCTGAGCTACTGACTACTTGACTAATTATTTTGCACATGACCGAGGTGAACCATGTTGAACACAAAGTCACATTCCTATAATTTCCGATTCTCACGTCCCTTGCTCCAATTAGCGTGTCTGCTAACAGTCTAATAAAAGTGGAAACAAAGGCTTTTTATTGATGTCATCCGGACCGAGGAATCATAGCTTTGCCCGAGGTGACGTCATGGTTATTGCTCCAATGTGTGTAAGACACTATAATTCCGTGTCCAATTTATTGCACCGCCGGTGTGATTACATCTGATTTAATGGCTGATTTATGGGCAAGCGTCTTGGACTGGATCCTGACCGTGTGGGGTGGGGGGGGGGGGGGGAGGTGGCGCTGACTGGCTGGGGTTGATAGGCTTATACACGGGTCCTCACCCTAATGACTGGTTCATAAGGCATTAAAGCCAGAAGAGAGTTAGCAAATTAATGAATACATAACTTTCACTACCACTTAGATATGGTAGGCAGAGGAAGGTTTGCCTGTGTCGTGAATAGAAAAATCTGAAGTGTCGCACCCTTGTACTAACTATTCTTACAAAACCTTATTTCGCTATCTTCAAGCAACATTTGGAGAAATTAACTTGTAGATACAAGTGGAACATGGGAATACAGTAGGCTTTGAGTGACAGACAAATCTTTTTTAAATTTTGTTCTCTTTGCACGGCCAAGGAATAAAAAGGTGAATAACGACCTTCCATTTGAGAAAAGTTTAAGTATGGCGAAACTCACATAAATAACAAGGAATATCTCCGAATGGTTTACTCCACAAAAAGTGCATTTGGACACAGCTACATTTTTACTTTCTCTACTTTCTTTACTTTCTCTACTGTGTGTGTGTGTGTGCGTGTGCGTGTGCGTGTGTGTGCGTGTGTGTGTGAGTGGGTGCGCGCGCGAGCGTGTGTATCTCACTGTGAGCAGCGTAACTCAAAAATGAAAAGTCGGTTAAAACCAAAGTTGGTATTTAAGTTTAACACATTTTAAAGATGTGACAAGAAGATTTTAAAGAAAATTCATCCTCCCTAAATTGCACCTTACATGGAAAATTTTCGGAAAATGTTGATTTTCTCAAAAATGGCTCTGTAGATTTTGATTAAAATGTCATATGATAAAGACATTTTTATGGCAAATGAAAGGTATAGTTAGAATTTTCTAGCTATAGCCATGTAATCCTGCCTACTTCTGATGTCTTTTGTATAACTGGTAAACCGTAAGACATAGATCAAATTTTATTGTATCAAAGAGTCTGTTTTTGGAATTGAGGGGACCTCAAGACGTATATTTCCACTGAAATCTCTACATGGAAAATTTTGGGTGGATTGCAATACTTCCTCTATTTAACTATACGTAGTGGAAAAAGTAAACAAGTGAATTGCTATATGATAAAAGTGTAAGTATCTGACATAAACTGGGTGCTTTAACAAGATATTAATTGTTTGCGTACTACAATTTCTTTCTTTCTTGTGGTTTACCGGTCATGAAAAGTAATTCACAATAAAGACAATTTCAGGGCCATTCCTAGAAAATTAAAGATATACTTTCATTTGTTAGGAAAATATCTTAAGTATACAACATTTTAATCAAAATTGATGGAGGCATTTTTTTAAAAAAAATTAATAGTTTTCAAGGTTTATCCATTTAAAGGGTACTTTGGGGTTGGGGATTTTCTCAAAAACCTTCGTGTCGTATCCTTGGAAGATACCGAACTTAAATACCAAGTTTGTTATCTAATCGACTTCGTTTTTGGGTTGTGCTGATGAACACACAAACATACATACGCAGACCATTTTCTAAAAACCATTATTTTGAATTTAGCGGTCTTTAGAATGTACAAAGCAAGGCAGAAGAAAGATACCCAAGAACAGCTCTAAGGTATCGTGACAAAACGACGAAGGTCAGTGCACTCACTTTGTTTTCTTCTTAAACTTTTACACAACAGTTCTCTTTTACTCACATTAACCCACTTCTATAGTCTTTCGTGATATTATAACTCACAAGTATTTTCTTCTGGTAACCTGGACTGATTCCTTTTAGTCTTTCTCCACTTTCTTTGTCTCTAAAACTGCTGACTTGGATGATACAATCACTCAACGCTTATTAGCTGCTGCGCTGTTTCCCTTCCGACGTGACCGTGAACAAGCACGAGCGCGCGCGCGCACACACACACACACACACACACACACACACACACACACACACACACAGACACACACAAAAACCAAAAGCTCCTTCCTCTAACTCGTTGCCTTGTCTCCTTATATTGCGAGGATGACGTAACACGAACCTTTTTCGAACGTCATCTTTCTGGAACTTCTCCAAATACGCCGGTTACCAGACACTTCTCGAATAATCTGTAAGATCCTTTTGTTGCCACTCTCATTGTTGTCACGTGTTCACAGACAGTCGCGCAAGGCAACCTGACCTTAGAATGCCTTTGATACACGTACCGCCTGCTGTGTGGGAAAGCCCGGCCTCGAGCCTTTGCTATCTAGCCACTGCCGCCGCTGCCGTGGACCAAGAGGATGGTCAAAAATAGGAAAAGCTAACAACAGGTGGAGGCCCAACAATCTACACATTGCTTTCCCTGGCTAGTATTCTCTTCACGGAAGTGTAATTCTTGCATTATTGTCTAGTTCTTTCACCTTTTATACTATGAATTTATGTAGAGTTCCTTTTAATTGTTTAAATCTACGTAAGGTTCCAATTAGTGGATTAAGTAAAGCAGATCCATGTACAATATTTTGTTACGTCACTGTTAACTCCGTGCCATACTTATGTATACCACTTTTGTAGCTTTTAGGCGGTATATTTTTGTAAACTGTTTTGTAGACTAGCTGAAATTATCACGATGTTTTACAATTAGAGCTTGAGACATGACATTGACGTCGACTATCCGGGAGTTCTTCTTGACCTATAGGAATGCGCGTTAAGTTGGGTCGTTCAAAGAGGCAGACCTCATGAAAGCATTAATAGCTACACATCAGCATTTAAGGAAATGTACAAAATTCCACAACGCAGAATACCTCTGCACATTGCAGCGAGCAAATACAGAGCGACATGCCTCCGTGGTAACGTGTGAAGTTTGCATTCGGTACGCTTGGTGAAGGTTTCTACCTGATCCGATTGCTAAAGGACTTGCTCTTTGTGAGCAGAATCCCGGCTAGAGATTGTGGGCAGGCTTGAAGGAAGCCGAATGTATTCCATTTAGAAATGTTAGGGGCCCCGTCCATGTTATCTCTCGGATATGGTTCGATTCTCTTCCTTCCAGAGGTCGCCTTCGAAGCCCACATCAGGAAAGGTTTAAGGCTTCCATATGTAGCTCCGTGGGAACCTCGCAAGTTCATTCTCGTTGGGTTGGCCATTGGAACTTGGGAGTTTTTAGCAGTTTTCCCCGGTTAGTAGGCGAATACTGGGCTGGATTATATAACATCGAGCTTTCCTCTCCTGCCATTTCCTACAATGCTTCAGCTCAGGTCCGAATCTTCAGGCGAGTGGACGACAGACGAGACGAGTGAATGATCTCTATACCCGGTGTGAAACGGTCCCTCAAACACATCTCTCTATGGGGCTCCAAGGGCTGCTTCTGCGTGTGCACCTGTCGCTTTGGATATTGACCAATCTGTGTCTTTTGCTTCAACTCTTCCTCTTGAAAGTTTCCAGAAGCACGACTTCAATTGCCCTATGCACCGAAATCCTCCTCTATATTACCTATTTTGTTCCTTAGAACCATAGGCTGTTTCATATTTAATCGAGAGAATAGTATTAATTTCATGTACCTTTTCGTAGCTAAAGGGTCTAGTATGGTATTCTATTCTGTAATGCAAGCTTTATCCATTTTACCTATCGTTACCTAATTGTTTTTGTTATTGGCAGCTATTTATTTATACTGTTTATGAATGTGATGTTAACCTTAGTATTCGCAATTAATATTCCGCGCTTGAGTTAATGATCCATTGTTGACAACATGCTTGGCATGTCTTCCCTAAGACAACAGCTGCATTCTTTCGTGCAATAATAAGACGTGGGCTACTCACAACAATGCTTAAGTTAAATGGCCAACTGCAAAAATAGATATGTATATATTTATTTATTAATAGGGCTTCCCAGGCCATGCCTATAAAATTAAATACAGTTTCTTGGGGATATAAAAACAGATATTTGTACTGGTAATAGTAATTCAGGACATAACGGACGGAACGAATGCTGTAACAGGGTTACCAATGTTGTATAGGAACTGACTTTGAATGTTTTCTGCAAACCTAATAGCTCGCAGTACCTAGACGAGTAGGTCGCGCCTTGAGGTGGTTACGACAATGCAAAAAACATCAGGTAGTAAGCTATGTGATTGGTTTGTGGGAAAACTGCTACACGAAGAGAAAATACAACTAACACACCCAAGTAAATGTGCATTAAGTTAAGGTACCAATTATAAAAAAAATCTGCACTTGTGCATATCACGTTTTGTATATAAATTTTATTTGCCATGTGAATACCTTAAGCACACGATACTTGAATCGTTAAGAGTAATTTTTTGACAAAAACGAACATTTGACAAAAACACTTAATTTAAAGTGTAGTTTAGGGGGAAGATTTTCTTGGAAATCCTAATGTCAAATCTTTGGAAGATGCTGAACCACCTTCTTCTTCTTCTTCTTCTTCTTCTTCTTCTTCTTCTTCTTCTTCTTCTTCTCCTTCTTCTTCTTCTTCTTCTTCTTCTTCCCTCGTACATTAGACATGTGTGTCTGTAGTAATCTACATTTCTTGTTCGTGCCAGCTTTTATATGGTCTTCCAGCATTTCCTTTCCCTATTGGTTTGTAATTATTAAAATGGAATGGCAATCGCTCTCTATTCATTCTTTTAACATGACTTATCCACTTAGTTCTATATTCCTTAATTTTTTATTCAGATTGTATGTATCTAATTCTTTTCTTATATCTTGATTTATTTTGTGGTCTGTTCTCTTAAAACCTGCCTCTGCGCTTAAAAACTTCATTTCCTTTACTTCGAGTTTACTTTTCTCTGTCATTATCCATGGTTCACTCCCATACGGTAATTTTAGGAACTTTATAAAATTGTAATATTGTATCCTTTGTTGCTTTTAGTGCTTTCTTTTTATCGTGTCATTAAAATAGTTAAAAATTTCCATTTGTTTGAATTGGTCAATTTTTTTTTTATTTCGCACATTACCTACGTGCTAAATACTTTATTTCGACCTTCTGTACCACCGTCTTATCTGCTATAACAATTTATGATCTTACTTTCTTTTCCTTTGAACGCCATCACTTCTATTTTATTTAGAGACATTGTCATGTTATGTTATTTTGCTATTTTATTCCAAGCCTAAGTTGACTTTTGAAGATTTTCTTCTGAATTAGATATAATAATCTGGTCATTTTGAACATTAAATTTAATGCGCAGTTGTTTTTATTAAAATTATTTGAATATGCTGAAACTAAAAACCTAAACATGAAGTTTGGTATCTATTAGACACACACATACACATAGAGGACTGTTGTGTAAGTTTTCAGAGGGCTCAAGACATGTGAAGCTTCGACATGAAAATTTGGTGTGGAATACAGTACATCCCCTTACCTACTGTAGGTGGGTGGTGATGGAGAAAGTAAAAGTGTTGAAATAGATGCATCTTGCAAAGGACCTATGTCCGCAGGTCTTCAGCACGTGCACATACATGTGGAGATGAGGCCAAAGGCGTTAATGTCTTGAGGGATTAGGGTTTGAGAGAGACTTCGCTGAAAATAACGTCCTTTGTGGCAGGCAGGCAGTTGTTGAACCCTGGGCAGCTGCACACAGCCTCGCCCTGCGAGAAATCGGCAGGTGGAGTCTGAGACATCTCTCCATAGCGTGCCGCTAACGTGGAATTTATTGCTCTCGAGATCCTCTGTGTGTGATGGCTGTGCTGTCCGTCCGTTAACAAGCCATTAAAACATAATCTGAAGAAGATAATGGAACGGGTTCGGAACATGGCTTTCATAAACGATACTTTGTGTGTATGTGTGTGCAATATCTCTGCTTGCTCGTGTTGCCCAAAATGCAAAGAAAAGGTCAACTTACAATGAGTGTACTTGGTGCTGTTTTCCACCCCTGACTTCGGTCATCCTCTTGGCATATCGCAAGCAGTTCATCGTCTACACACGGCAGAATCGTGACCAGCACGCACTCAAGATGTTTGAGAAGATATATATTTTCTTAGGCTTCAAGACTGTCCTTGGATGCAATATCTTCACATGCTATTGTTTCTTGGAAAGGATAAACACCGTCATACTGCCAATACCATCAAACCAAAAATTCAACTACAGAATCCTGCGTTTCCCTTGCAGCCAGCCGCCACAAAACAGTAGCACAGCAGTGTTTATTGTTTCGAAACTTGAATCTGCTACTAGGACTACTCTGTCTAAAATAGCCCATGTTCGCAAACATTTTAGAACGACTCTGGAAGGGCCTTTCATGAGTATTTCTCAAATGCAAGGAAAGTGAATCTCTTTCTTAGTAGCTTGGTTTCGTATTTATCCGCTTTTGGTATTTATGACGAAGCCTAGGAATGGAATTCTTCTTTAGGCTGAATAAAATGGTTCACGTACACTAGGTAATACACAAATTAATAATAATAGTTATAATAATTAGAATAATAATAGTAATAATACAAAACCCATACATCATTTCAAAATAAAACTTTATGAGCACTCATTTTAGAAATTGTTTATACGATACATGGAAATTTACAATACTGGCTAAATGTAATTTCAGTCATGATAACATTTTAAAATTGAAGATTGTAGGAATTTTTTTACATGTAGTCAGAAATAAGAATAAAATGAAACAAGTTTCGGAATTACTTCCGACTTTTCCCAATGGCTTTCGAATCTGTTCCGGTGCCACTGCACCTCTATTTTCATTAAATTTTGTTACAGTGAATAAGTTATACTTGAGTTAACGGGGGGGGGGGGGGGGGGTGATGGCTGTCACCTTTAAAATCAGTAAAAATGGCTGGTTAAAATGACATGTTTGAAAGAAAAATGTTACTCTTATACTTCAATCCATAGACTTCGGTTTCTAATAATATCATCCGACTTAATATTGTAATACCGAGTGAAATGTATAAATGTGAGGCTTCCATTTAAGAGGTTTCGGTCACACTGCCCATTCTGACCTCAGGCTTTTATGCTTTTTCCTGAAGGGTAGGCATTCTGGGATGGTTTCTTATTTAACACGATTTCCTATCTATCGTTTCCCTTGTCTTTTAGATGTGCATCTAGGTTTCATGTTGTATGGCGGTGCCGGACACATGGCGTGGATGCTTGTTCAAAGGAAACAGTGTTCCCTTGGGCACTAGAGGGTTTCTTGTTTGAGAGGTCGTTCATCGCCCTCTCTAGGCAGCTCCAGCAGTGGAACATCTTGGAGCTATATGGATTTCCGCGATTTCTGTAGCCTGAAGGCTCCTGTGGTTCCTTCACTTCATTCCTTCCTCCTGGGACGTGGTGGAAGTCTGAATAGATCCAACTAGGTCACACTGCTCGGAGTGTCCCCCTCTTCAGTGCCGGCGTTTTACAGGCTATGCTGATTGTTTTACACCGCTGTGCGTCAAGTGACTTGCTCACAAAATCTGATAGTTTGGCATGCAAATTTAGCTTCACTTAATTAGTTTAACTATGTGAATTTCATGAAAATATTAACTGTTAGAACATGCTTTAATGAACATCGTAAATAAATGCATAATAACATTTTAGTTGTAACTTAGAAAAAAAAAGCGTTTTTACATAATATCTACCGTATTATTTAAACCTATTCTTATACAAAAGAAAGCAAATTAATTGTTCTGAGAGCTTACGAAATGCGCTATGTACCTACGTAGAGAACAAGCACATATTGTAATCGTTCTGAACCTCTCTGGTGTTCAGTAGTGTTCAGTAGGCACCAACAGCTGGAACTGGTACAATTAGGAAAGAACTTAGGAAAGAACAGATGATTGGTTGAACGTTCTCGAAACATAAATAGAAATATCATTTACCGCAGGCATGATTTGAACTGATCTTCACCGTGAATTTCCAGCATGTTAACCACTGCTCTACTAGAGTTGCCTAGTTACCAATCCGCAGGATGAGAAGGCCACACCCGGTAATTATTTTAACAATTCTGATTGTGTGGATGAGGCGTAGGCTAAATATTAGCGGAACCGTGGCTCAGATTTTAAAGGAAGTGATGGTGGGGAATGAGCAACACAGATACCAAATACAGAAGAAACCTGAAATAGCGCGATCTGAAATACCGCGGATTCGTATTTAACGCAGGGGAAAGTATGTTCCCCGAAAATGTATCGTACTTTTTATTTATATATTTACTTTTTATTTTTGAAAGTTGAGTTTAAAATTTTCCTCAAAGAGCGTTATTAGAATATACAGAGTTCTTCATTTAAAACCTAACGGGCGCATGGCACTTCACCTGGGTGTGCCACAGCCAACTTTGCTCCTACAGAAACACCGTGCGTAAAGCATGTACCTTAGGAGATGTTCGAAATATCGTCCACCGTCTGCTAAACAGGCGTTATATCGGGAGAACATATTCTGATTCACACGATTAAGTCGGGCCACTGTAATGTTTCCCATTTAAGTTGTAATATTTGGTTTTAGTTCTTCCAATGTATGACGATTTGTCTCGTAAACTTTGTCCTTCAGGTTATCCCACAGTAAAACTCACACACTGTTAGATCGGGGGAGCGAGAGGGCCATACACCAACTCTAAACTGTCTTCAAACACTTCCCTAATTTTATTTATGGACTCCTCTTAGGTATGGGCAGTAGCAGAATCTTGTTGAAACCACCCATATGATTTTTCTTCTTCTGTCAGTCCATGCTAAATGGGGTTAAATTGTCATTTCGGTATGCATTTACCTCTCTGCTCGTAGAATATTGGATCAATTATGCGTCTAGCACTAACAGCACACCAAACTGAAACTCTACGATCATGAGAAATTTCTTGAACGCGTTGTGGATTTTCAGAGACCCAGTGCCGACTGTTATGAGTGTTGACACGACCACTTAGGTGGAACCACGCCTCGTCGGACAAGAACAGAAGCTGTGAATCAAGCCATTCACAATCATTCATTCGTGATACTAGGTCACCTTGTTTTAAAGCATGGCCACTTATACACTTATACGGTTTTGATTTTAAAGAAATCCTCATGCTCTGGAAGAACTAAAACAAAATAATACAAATTAAATCGGAAACATTAAAGTGGCCCAACTTAATTGAGTAAATAAGAATGTGTTCTCCAGGTATAATGCTTGTTTAGCTGAGGATTAAATGGCTTTAAATGAAGAACCCTGTACTTTTCGCTACCTCTAGCGTGGACCTTGGCTACTGCGGTCGCTGCATTCCTAGCGTTGACCTTGGCCACTGCACTGCTAAGAATTTCCCAAAATAACAAGACATGCGCACGAAAGAAGATATTCTACATGTTAGTGAATTGATAAGTACAATCAACAAGATGATTCTGTGTATGGAGGCACAGTATTTATCCCCATCTTGCGACAATAAAACAATACGTGAATTATGCCGCCAAAAAGTGACTTCTTCAAGACAATGCAAACTTATGTTAGTATAAAATGGGTGCAGTGTAATTATTGAATGTACTGTATAAATTAGGATAGGTTGCAGGACTGGAATACATCCCTAGCATAACTGGTGTGTAATTGCATTTAACAGTGGTGTGCTTTATCGTGTACATTACAATGTTCTGTAATTTATTATTCCACGAATATTTCTCACCACCTCTGCGCGATCGATTTTTGTCGCTTCTAAGCTCACACTTCGATATACCACGGAACCGTTATAACGCTGGGTTAAAGCATGTCCTTCAACAATCATCGCCTTATTTCGGAATTCTACTATATAAGGCTTGAAGTTTTAATAACAATAGTATAATGCAAGTTTACTTAAATGGTAACATAGTAACATATTACAGAACTATTAGTGCAGAGAGATGTCTGACAGAAGCCAAAGGGCGGCGCCCGACAGGTAAGTACCTCCAAGACACCTGTTACAGTTAAACACAGACGTAGCAGAAGTAGAGGAGTAGGAGCATGGAGAACAATCAGGAGCTAAGAGACAAGAAGGATATTTTTGCGATGGGTCGTAATTTATGTGACCATAAGCGCCACACCCGAAGAGCATGCTTGGAATGTCCAGCGCCCACTTAGCCAATAAGAATGTGTCGCCCACACAACTGTAACATTCAACAGGACATTTTCTTTACGGTTACTCAAACTTATTCAAGAATTCATGTTTAGCTTTCAATATAGAATGTACTGAATATAGCTTTATTAATTTTTTTCTAATACGTGTTTAGAGTTTTCATTCAAAGTGTCGAAGTCGAACTTAATATCGGAAATACATGTTTTGGAGCTCTGAACCCTACCCCGTCCCAGCACAAAAATTTATATTTACTTTCTCTACGCACGCAAATAGATGAAAAGGTGTATTTTACCCAAGATTATATCCAAACATCACTGGAAATAGGTATATTTAGGTCCACCGAGTCCAAGAAATACATTTTTAGAATGTGTGTGTGTGTGTGTGTGTGTGTGTGTGTGTGTGTGTGTGTGTGTGTGTGTGTGTGTGTGTGTGTGTGTGTGTGTGTGTGTGTCTGTGAACACAACTCGGAAAAGAAAAGTCGGTTAAAAACCATAGTTGGTAGTTAAGTTTCGTATCTTTCATAATACGACACGAAGTTTTTGAAGAAAATTCCACCACCCTAAACTACCCTTACATGGAACATTTTTCGAAAGTTTGACTTTCTCGAGAATGGCTCTAACCATTTTGATTAAAATGACAGATGGGTAAGCTATTTTTATGGCAAGTGAGATGTATATTTTAAACTTTCTAGCTATAGCCCATCTTACTATACCAAAAATGTAGATCTCATTAAAACACACAATTTACGTCAAAATACATTTTTTGTAGAGTGAGAGATTTAGGAGATATCCCATGTTATTTGTGTGAGTTTTGCAAGAGTTACACTTTTCTCAAATCTATCAATTGCTCAAAGCCAACTTTATTCCCAGGCTACAAGGCTACAAGGAAATAAGCAATAAGATAATTTCTGCAAATCTTTATCTCGACTAACACGAAGAAGACAGAGGAATTATAAGAGTTTGTAAGAATGATTAGTACAAGAGTAGAGAAAGTCATGTGAGAGCAATACAGATTTTTAGAAAAGGTTCGTATGTGTGTCTGTGTGTGAACAGCATAACCCAAAAACGAAAAGTTGGTTGGAAACCAAATGGGTATTTAAGTTTAGTATCTTTCAAGGATACAACACAAATATTTTAAAGAAAATTCCTCCATCCTAAACTACACCTTACTTTTATGGCAAATGAAATATATATTTTGAATTTTCTGGCTATAGCCCACGTAGTCTGTTCGCTCTTGACAACTTTGCATAGGTAAACCGTAAGGGATAGACCAAATCTTACTGTACCAAAAATGTACATTGATGATGTAATGACCAAATGCATTTTTTATGAAATGATCCATTTTGGAGATATTTCTTGTGTATGTGTGAGTTCTGCAACACTTATCTCTTGGCAGTGCAAAGAGAACGTAATTTCAAAGCCTTCATATATTGACCAGCTTTGAAAAATCTGACTATCGCTCAAAGCTTACTGTATTCCTATATTCTTCTTGCACTTAACAATAATATAATTTCTGCAAATGTTTATCTGGACTAAGATTAAGTAGATAGAGGAATAGGAGTTGGTAAGAATTGTTAGGTAAGAATAGAGTATATCAGATTTTTAAATATGGGCTTCAGTATTCGTGACAATCTGATGAACTCTATGACACTAAGTTTGCCGGAAAATCCGGCAGCTTAGCCACACGCAGCACAGCTGTTATCAGTCTCATGACAACGGCTAGGTTCCTCTTTCATTCTTATTAATGAAGTGTCAGGTTCCCGAATAGAGGAAGGCGACAGAAGTGAATGTGACCGCAGGTGGATGCGCCTGGCAAGATAAGGTAATTGAAACCATCCGTAACTCTCATTTGTCAAGGCAGGAAGTGAGTTACATCTCAGTGTTTTCTCGAGTTATAAAGATACAATGGGTTCTTGTTCTATTTCCCTCATTAGATATTCCAGTGGGATAAGGGAATGTTTCTGCCGAGTCTCGCATTCAGTGCAACAGCCATGACGAGGAAGTGTCATTCTTTCTTAGAGGGCCAAGATTTATTCAGGAGAAAAGCACATCTTGGTGAACGGCCGCTTTGCAATGCCTGCCTTAGATAAGTCAAGCACGTGGAAAGAAAGCGGCAAGAAAAATGGTGCGTAACGCACATAGCATTGTTTACTTTGCCTAAGTGCTGTTTTAATTGGCCACAGGAAGTGACACAGGCACATCCTTTGGAGGAGTGACATATGGACATCAGATAAGCACACATGCATATTCACATCGACATTTTCTGTGTGGATTTTGGATGTCAACCATTCAGACATAAATAAAATGTATAGCCTTTAGACGTCTGTTGAATTTTCAGGACTTAAAATGGAACCAGGTTGCCAGATGCACGGTTTTGGCGTTTAGCCATTCTTCTCACTTTTACTTTATCCTCTGATTACCTATAATAAGTGGAGGAAGCATTGTACTTCACGCAATAAAATTCCACATTGAGATTTCACCTACTAAGTTGTGAGGATCGCATTCGAAAGGACGATATTCTCTGACTAAGGCGTTTTCCATGTTTTCCTCAGTCCCTAAACTTGGCCTGGAAGTTTGCTTCACAATATTCCTTTTCGAAACATCATTTCCTATAGCATTAGTGTCCGCCGCCTGTGGTGCCGTATGTAGTAATAGCGAGCGCCAAACAGTAAGTAAATGAAGATTTTATAGGAAATACGCGTTTAGAAGGCGGTATTCGTGACGGACGAAGCGGCGCCTGAGCGGATTTGCTATAGATTCTCCAACTTCCACCGCCACTCATTCCAGCACTTGCTTTATCATCACCGTTCCAATCTTCGACTTCGCCTGCATTTTATTCATCCTCTTCCTCACTCTCATACCTGGTGCCTGGTTGATCAACTGCTTCCAGGTCTTCACTCTGTCCGGTCCATACGTTCCTCTGATCCCCGACAGGCGTCAGCACTGGTTTGCGTGTCCTACATAAGGGGAGGATAATCAGGTAAAGATGAAGAATCTTACTGGAACGTAGCACAAACATTTTCAAAAAAACTCTCTCCCCAAATTAACTTTCACATGCGTATTTCTGTTATTCTTTATTTTCTCAAAATTACTAGTCGCTGTATTAAAATATCACCTATTTAAGATACTTCTATGATAAATAATATATTTACTAATTTTTTGTGAAGAGCATGTAAAGTCCTCTTCTTGGAGAACATTTTTATTATTTACAATCTAATTATAAGTGATACGCAAAAAAGTTATCATGCAAAGATAACAGAATCTCAGTGCATTACGGCCGGCTTTTAACATGCTTTACTAATGCTTAAGTTTACTATATTCCTCTTGTACCTGCAGGGAAATACATAGGTATAAATCAACTGTCGTGCGTTAGTATCACAAAAACTCAAAAATGGCACATCAGATTTGAATAATTTCATTTTTGTTCTGTCTGCCTCAATGCTGGGGTTATTCAGGAAGAAAGAACATTAGGAAAAACCCATAAGAACGGCAGAGAAATCGAAAAAATCAAAATTGGTGATTTTGTATGTGAACAGTCACTTGGGTTTACTTTCAATATATGATGTTTGTGGTGGAACTGTTGTTTGACACTGCATCTATTACATTTAAAATAGCTTTTTCTTAAAAAAAAAGGTAGCGCATTTGAAGGGTAGATTTGGTTAAATCGAATTAAATTACATTTTGCGAACTTTATTTTGATCAGGCATTCTATTAAGGTAATTTGACTTTATAGGCTTAGAAATAAACAAAAAATGCATTCAATTTTGTTTTAGTGAGACTCGAGGAATTAGGGTAGGCTTAGTCATAACCATAAAACGTAGTTTAGCGAAACTCGAGGAATTAGTATCAGAAGTTCAATTTTTTTAAATTTATCAAGGTAGGTTGAACAGATATGAATGACTGAAAACAATTCCGTGTCGTTTTAGTGTTCATTACAATGCCAAAGAGAGGACGAGCTGATAGGTCGTCGAAGTCAGTCAAATGCGCGGTGAACTATTTCAATAGGTATCGATCTCAATTAATTGGAGTGGGAAGGCTGATTAGGATTGGCAGTCATTTATGAAGATTTATAATCAAATCAATTTTAGGTTGCTCGAAGTTCACCAGGTCATATAGTATATAATAAAGGCATCTCTGCTAATGTTTATCTCAATTAACTGAAGCAGATAGAAAAAAAGTCTTTGTAAGAATAGTACAAGAGTAGAGAAGGTCACGTGTGTGCAACACATCAGATTTTTCCATAAGGTGCGTTCTTTAAGGCTTATGTTTTTTTGGGTTTTCAGATAATCACTTCTGTGTATTTTAATATAGCTTAGTTAATTTACTTAATTATATGCTAGGCTAATGTTACATACGTGTTTGTCTGGTACCAGTCCTAGCAAGTCACGAGGCAATACAACATCATAAGAATTACAAGACCAACCTTTTAAACTACTACTTTCGTCCTGTTCACTACTTCCGTTGATTTCTTACACTCCATTAACATTTAACACACTTCTCAGTTCTCTTTGGTCTTTAAGCATTTTGCTCACTGTCGGCTCTTTATTTCTATCTAACCGTTTCCTACAAATCAAGTTCTTCTTCTATTGGTCTTCTGTATGCTGCTTATGTAGTCTTCAGATACCAAGAGTAAATACTGCATATTCAGCAATCTTCGGTCTGCCAATGGCCGCGACTGTGCTATTTACGTCACTTCCGCTATAACCAGCCTGCAAATAATGAGACTTTCATTCATTTTCACAAGATAGTGTATACTGTAATGAATATGTGAAAATGTAACTGGAACGAACATGACTATAATTTTTAGTTTTATTCATTTATGCCGCGGGCTCAAATCTTACTGAAGAAGCCTGCGGTTGTGAACATGATTTTCAATATGCCAGCGATATTTGTGCCAATTATCTAAGTAAATAATTTTAAGGTGACCGGTCGACGTTATAGAAATTGCTGTTTTTAGCATATTTATTTTATTTTTCTGCTTTGAATTACATATGTGTATAGGGGTACTGGTACAGTATTTGGTGCTTATGGGTTAAGCAATTTTCAAATTAAAAAGTAACTTTTAAAGGAATTTTCTGCTGCAATTTTAGTTTTTGTCCATGATTTTAATATTTAGAATAATGATTAAGTTATTACAAAAATATACTATAAATAGATGCCATACGTATATTGTATTCATTTAAATTAATTGGGTTAGTTATTTTTTAAACAGTCATTTATTTATTTTTATGTGTAAGTGTGTATGTATATGTTGAAATTAGTTTGCGAAGAAATGTAGGTATTTTGTGATACAATATTTGTATATTATTTGTACTTTGTCTCATATGTGAAAGTTGTAGTACTTATTTTGCGTCCTACTATGACTAAATGTTTACATGTTGAGGCAAGGGTAACGCAGATGTCCCCTCTTTCTCCTTCTTCTGCTTCTCCTCCTCCTTCTAACGTTACTAACCTCGTGTCTGTTAGGTCTCCATTTGTTTGTCTATGCATGGGTACAGAACGGCGGAATATTGAGTAGAAGAGAGGTAACAAATCTTCCATAATTTATGTGCAGAAATTCGTTTTGTTTTTGTGTAAACAAGCTACAAAGGTTACTTCTATTACTATGGTGTTGGAGTGACTTCTACAGTAAGATACATATACATTAGGGTCTCTAGAGTGCCTAACAGAAGTTTAACACCACTAGCTTAATTAACTTAAAGCATCCCTGGCTTTTTAATTTTGTTACAAATATGACGGTGATTTTTTAATACATTGGCTAGTCTCTTAGGAGTCTATTTATGTGAAGAACATTGTGCTGAAACATTTATTTTTTGAATTACGAACGTTTTACTGAAAATTTGTCATTGAAAAAATCCAACATTTCATAGAAGATATTTATTTGTAGACAGAAGTGTTATTTTTTTCCAGATCTATATAAAGTCAATGAACGTTTTGGTAAAGTAAACAAAATCTTAAAAATATCCCACTAATTTTACAATTTTTCCATGCTTTTTGAATATGGAAAATAACTGACCAATTGCAGATGTTTATGAAAGGCTATCTTCATTGCTGACCAAGCTATTATGGCCGAGCAAGCAGCAATTGGTAATCCAACTTCCACTCAATAGATAGGACAAAATATGTTTGTTTCCTGCAGCATCTGTTGAGTTTTTGTTATCGCGTCTGGGAAAGTAGGAAGTTTTGTGTGGCAAATAAAATAAGAACGAAGAAAAAAGTGTATAAGAAGCATTGAAGTGGCAGATTACTGGATTTACAGGTGCAGTAAACCTCATAGAGAAATTGCATCGGGATTCGGTGTCAGTAAAACATGTGTGGCAAATACAATTATTAAAGAATTGCAAGATAAACCACGCAGCGGATTAGGGCTACTTCAGTGTGCGAAGACCAGCTCATTGTTAGACTGTTGTATAACCGGAAGAGTTCGCTTCCAGAAATAAAGTGGGAACACGATATGGAGTTGCATATCTGCTGAAAGTACATACTTGCTTCAAGGTGCTATACAAGATTCAATCAGATTTGCATTCATTCAGATGAAACACAACTAAATGATCATCGAAATAGATAGCTCTTAGTTTCTAATGTTTGAAGAGGCTTCACTAATACACTAAGCGACAGTCAAACTCTTAAGAACGAGTTGCTAAATGAGTCTTTGAAATTCTATTCTTTGCATAATCAGGGAAAAAGAATAGCAAGTTCCTATTTGAGAAAACAAAAGAATCAGTATATAAAAATTCAAATGAATAACCAAGAATATCTTGGAAGTGGTGCTTTAACGAGATTTACATTTTTTATCTCTTACGGTTAACAAATGATGCAAAAATCATTCAAAAGAAAGAGTACTTCAGAAAATATTGCCAGAAAATTCAAGATATCAATTTGATTTGCCATGAAGGTTTCTTAAACCTATGGTACTTTACTCAAAATCGTTGAGCCATGTTTGAGAAGTTCAAACTTTTCGAAACATCACCCATGTAAAAGGAGTTTAGGATGGGGGAATTTTCTTCCAAATCTGTGTTACATTCTTGGATGATGCTGAACTTAAATACAAAGTGTGGTATTATTTTTATTGTACTTTTCACACACGTACACACTGGATTTTTTTTCTAATGATGTGGTTTTCTTTATTCTATTCAGATAGTTTCAAAACTTGTATTTCTGGAGGAATTTCGACAGTGAATTTTTGGGTGGAATACAATACATCCACTGGAAGTACCTGGTAAAGAAAGTAAAACTGCTTAAGTAACAAGAGCTTGGGGAGATTAAATTTTGAATCTACGTTGTATTCCGCGTATGAAATGTCTCATTGACTGATCAATCTGCGATTGATTGAGTGTTGAAGGAAAGAGGCTGGTAAGTCAACGTAGGTCCATTCTACTGCAAATAGCATCGTGCGGAGAGATCGTGATACGCGGGACACATTTCGTAAACACGGAAAGCCTCGAGAATGACGTGCTTATTTATCTGACTTTGATCTGATTACTTTTGCTAAACGTTATTTCAAGCGAAACTCTGCCGACACAAATGGACTCTGGAAAGTAACAGTTAGGATGCTGACAGGGTGGTCCAATCTCTCTTGTGTTAAGGTTACAGACTTCAATAACCACCGCGTTAAATGTAGCAACGCGTTCCGGTTGGAACCGACAGACTTGAACTCATTTGAAGTACTTATAATTTCTATATTACTTCACTTAAATATACCAATATTTCTGCTATTTGCATATACACATATATTGTCAAATGCATTACTGCCCTTTTTGGCTTTCGAATTAAAACAACAATACACAGAAGGTCAACATGGATTGTACAAAAAAATCATAAGATGACCCACTGACAAATGAAACTGTTTCTCGATCAACAGACAACAGTGGTCCCAGCAGGATGGACGAAAATCGTAGATATACCTGGAAACGCAATCTGTATAACTGTGCACTTAGACGAACATTTATAGGAGAGAATTATTTCAAAGAAAAAGGACTTCCTTTGGTCATCTCATTTAACACGCTCAACTGTTCTTGGTTTCTTTTTACTTTCTCTTCTAGGTATAGCAAGTATAAGTATTGTATTTGGCCCAAAATTTCGATATAGAGATTTCACCGGAAATATGTATATTTTGAGGCCTCCTGAAACCAAAAGGAACATTTTTAGAAAAAAGGTCCGTGTGTGTGTGTGTGTGTGTGTCTGTGTGTGTGTGTGTGTGTGTGTGTGTGTGTGTGTGTGTGTGTGTGTGTGTGTGTGTGTGTGTGTCTGTCTGTCTCATGTGTGTCTCAGTGAACAGCATAAACCAAAAATGAAAATTCGGTTAAAACCAAAATCCCTATTTTAATTTAACATTTTTAAAGATACAACACAATGATTTTGGAAAAAAAAATTGTCCAGCCCTTTACATGTAACATTTTTCGAAATTTTTGATATTCTCAAAAATAGCTCCAACGATTTTCACTAAAATGCCACATGTTTAAGATATTTTGTGACAAATGAGTTGTGCATTTTCAATGTTCTAGTTGTACCAATATAGTCATGTTTACTCTTGACGTTTGCGTAACTGGTAAACCGTAGGAGCTAGAATAGATATTGCTATACAAAAAATGTAGATCTCGTTAAAACACAATATTGTGACCAAATGCATTCTTTTGTGGAGTGAACCATTTCGTTATTTATGAGTTTTGCAATACTTAAGTTTTTCTCAATTGAGAGGTCATTACTCACTTTTTATTGCAAAGACAATGGAATTAAAAAAAAGATCTAACTATCGCACAAAAGTTTACTGTATTTCCATATTCCCCTTGTATCTACAAGAAAATTAGCAGCAAGATAATTTCTGCAATTGTTTATCTCGACTAACATGAAGAACATAGAGGAATAAGAGTTTGTAATTCAACTTGCAGACTCTTTGGGGGTTAGGAAATTACTCTGATTAAAGCAAAATTATCCACTCTGTTCGGAAATCAAACCCGATACCTCTGAGTTGAGAACCCAAGGTGCTGATCACTCAACTGCAGAGGCAGTCTTGGAAAAATCCAACGCATACATGTGTGACAAATGTGGCAGGGGGTTACTCACACTTTTAAACCACGTTTAAATCACTCTTGTCATAGTGTAGAAAATACTGTTCAGTTTACTTGAATCTCTCATTTCCTCTCTCACATATTACAGTATTATGGAAGCTTGAGTTACAGCAGGTCCTAACCTCACACATTAATATTCTGAAAATTATTTTCCATATATTCTCAGCTTTCTACCTCTCGTTGGTGTCAAAGCTGTCATTGAGAGTCGCCCATAGATATCACACATAATTCTGTGGCTCTGACGTGCTAATCCACAAGTACATTTCCACAACTATAGTTCTTCTTCTTGGTCTTCTAAGGGGATGTTCAGTTTACTACCGAGGAAGAGCCATATTCTTTAAATTGTCTTTGTTACTCTTTCAGAAATCCATCAGGGTCTTATGGTTCTTCGTGGAATGGTAAAGGTATGTTGCAGCCCTTTTTGAGATCGTGCATTAGTTTGCGTTTTCACTGCCGCTTATCACGCTGTTGAAAGCGTTGTATGTGGTTGCCAGCTCGAGGGTGCAAGTGAATGGAATGTTGATATCCCGATTGGTATCGGCACTTCTGCTCGCCAGGGATGGTTGTATTTATCCTAAGACCAGAATCTTTCCTACAAGTCATGTAAGAAATCTTAGACGGGTTCCAAATCCCAGTACGTTGTTTAGTCCTATGACGTATGCAGACGAGGTCATGTTCTGGTACCAAGCAGTATATCTGAAGCTCGGTTTCTGGAGATCTTGGATTCGATTCCCGTTTGGCCATGGGTATTTTCGTGGTTTTTCCCGAGCCAGTGGGTGAACTGGGATGGAGTTTCTTGTCTCTGATGACTTTTCAGCTATTTCAGGGTTGAAGGACGGGCGACGGGGTTTAGTGTGTTGCGGCAGGAAGGTGATTGTGCGTTTTCGAAAGGTTTCTCCCTGGCGTGTTGATCTGCTGAGTCCCCCTTACTGGGCGTGTGACTTGGGTCACAGGGATCCCATAAGGGGCCTGAGCTTGTATGTGTTCAGTCTGGGATCGTTAGGGATCCCAACTTGCCAGTGCACTTCGTAATCCGGAGTTCATCGCATTTCGAGTCTCCTCTTCATACCTCTATCCCAGAAGTGACATTAGAAGCAAAAAGGGCCATGTGGTCTACCTGCTACTCCACTATTTTGGTGCGGCGCTCAGAAAACCTTCCGAAGAGATAGAAAATAATTCAGTCTATGAGCAAGCTTTCGATGTGAAATTAAACAATAAATATCTCATTCCCCTATGTGCTAGGAGTCAGATGGATGTCTTTGTCGTGGAGCAGGTGAAAATCAATATCAAGGATGACATAACACGAACCTTCCTCAAACTTCTGCAAGCAGGCCGGTCGCCGGACACTTCTCGAATACTCTGGAAAACCCTTTGTTTTGCAGTCGCCCGATGAAAAACCCGAACACAGTTTGCGACCAAACGTTGGCATAATTTAAACATTTTTTTTTTAAAAAAGCCAACAGGACGCGGCCCATACCGGAAGCCAAGAAAGAAGTAATGAACAAAGGCCGTGGAAGTCTAAGTAATTATTTATTAGAACGTTTTCTTCTCATTGTTCTATGTCGGTCTGGGTGGCTCAGTTGGTTGTTCAAATTCGGGCCAGACCGATGGTTTTTAAGTGGAGGCACTGATGTTATCCTGGCAGGTGGAAACTTTTTTTTGTCCCATTCTAGATGACAAAGGCATATTCGAATTTCAAACTATTCTTGGCTAATATTTCATCATGTTTTACATAAAGTAGCATATGTATATCTATATACCTATTTTTCAATTAATAATTGGTACAAAAATGGTGTTGCTAACACATATAGGATTTTTTCAGTTCACACAAGGAACCTATGACTAAGACACATTTAGTATGGCATTGTTCCCTGAAATGAGAGAAGGGAGAATGGGGATGGCGTATTAGCACGTTAATACTATGACACAGGCGATTACCACTAAGCTCAGAACTCCGCACCCCTCCTGCAATTTTCTTTTTTAACTTCTCCCGCGCCTTAGCTTTCTTGTTGACTTCGACTTGGGGCTGCAGTCTCTAAATTATCACCATGAACGTGTCGTTTGTAACACCGCTATGGGATATACCATTTATGACAGTAGAGGTGTAACACCTGCCAAATATTAATCTTGATATGTGGACCTGGTTTCCAATTCTTGTATTAATAAGTATGACTGTATAATAGCAAACATAAAATAGAAACAAACAAATGGGTAAATAAGTAAACGGAAATGACTACTAATTACAGTAAAGCACATGAATGAAAATAAGAAGGCTTTTTAACGCTTTGTACACAGCTTTTGTGATTCTACCTAGCAAATTAAATACCATAAGTGCACTAGGATTTTGCATCGGTCCACCTCAGCTTGTCTAAGAATATGCAGCCCACATATGTTCAAACTGACCCACATATGTTCTCCTTTTCCATCTAACACAAGTTAAGTACGATTATATTACACCCATAGCTTCGAGCAATTCTGCTAAGCTTATATATGTTAGCATTGATTAAAACTTTATTTTTCATAAATATTTATGAAGGGAAATTCTACAAGTATACCCAACAAACATAAACTTTTTTCTGTCCTCTTTTATTGCTATTTATATTTTAATCATTTTATTTAAATTTGAACATTTGCGAATTATAGTGCAAATCATCTTTTACCTGAGAGTGGCACTGCTTTAAGATATTTCAAAGAGATTTTAAGTCAGTCATTCTTTATAAAATCCCTTCAAACACGAAATTTAAACTTTGCAGGATAATTTACAAATTTATTTTAGTAAACTTCATATACATTTTAACAGATCATATCCGTTGACGAAGTCTATGTATTTAAAACAGGTATTAATTAATTTGAGGTTTAAGAATAAGTTTTCACGTATATAAATAAGAACACAATGAATTAGAAGTATTTGTGTTCAAACTAATGCCTTAAAAGAATATTTTTATATATGCTATTATAAATTTAATATTCAGATACCAAATTCAAAATTCGTGCGGCCAAAATTAAATTGTAATGTCCACTAGAGCCTGTGCACCATTTATTATCGTTAATATGTATAAAAAGTCCACCATAGTTGCAGTTGTTTAGGGGTTTACAGTATACAAGATATATTCAATATATACGTGTCTTTATGTGTTATTAGTTCATACGCAAAATAAAGAACAGAGTTTTAGGAACAAAATATTAGGTTTTGGCTTTTTATGATATGCTGAACACAGCCATCATTTTCAAAAATTGCCTCATGTACTTCTATTTATTTATGGATACATATTAATGAACTTTCGGATAACCTGGTTGACTGCATCGTAACATGCCTAGACATGAATGAATCTAAAACAATATACATCCTTGGTTTCTGGTTGTTATTCTTAAAGCACCTGTCCACCTGGTGGACTTTAACACGAATCATGCTTTTATTACTGTTTTCTCCATATTAATACCATTAACAGTATTGACAAAAACTCGTTGTGTAGCGACTTTTATGTCAATGATATTGAGCACTTATTTATAGCAAGGATAGTATATCAATTAATAAGGTAAGCTCATGTTCTTTTTATTACTTAGTTAAGAGTTTATGAAATACAGCAAAAACTGTTATTATTGCATTTGGCGAAATAATGGAAATCATATTATTGAACTGTAGAATGAAGTATCTTCCGGGCTGTTATGCCGTGGTCTGCTGGAGATCTGTCTTCCAGACGTTTCGTTTACAACTGCGGTAAACATCCTCAGTGGCGTTGTCGAAGTCTCCTCGTGGAAGCTATCACTCATATTATTGATATAGATAAGGAATATTCATAAATAACAATTTCTCCAACTTTTACTAAGTATACACATAACTATTATAATCTTTTATTTGACCAAATGATCTAGCTGCCGACGGACCCCTAAATTACAACTCCACTTTGTTGCTTGAATTATTCATTGAATAATTCAATGGGATATGCCTCATATAAGTCTATAGGAATAACTTATAAAGCAATAATGATGTAACTAAAACATACCTGTTATTGGATCCAAGACAACTTGGAGAGTTTCCATCAGCGATGTCAAATCACTTCTTTCTAATTCTGAAAATTGCACCACAATTTTAGACAAATTTCACTAGAGCACCAGTTTCATTAAATTCAACAGATATAAAATAAAACACAATACAAGTGGGATCATAGGGATCAACTGCTTTTGATTGTTAAATTTGGAATTACTTGGCTGACTCAAAACGTGTCCATGTCTTAGACCAGGCCTGGGCAACTTACGGTATAACTTGAGTTACCATTTTTTTACCTGCTAAACATAGGTGTAGTTATCAGTGAGCATATGCACTCAGTGATTACCAGTCGTCCAGCCCTGCTTTACACCTGTCCACCAGACTGGCCAGACTATGAGTCAAACAACTTAAGCAACAAACTAGGGTAAAATAACCAAACACTGAAAACAAATTACACCATTAGTAATTATCGAAGTAGAAACATTGATATCTTTCTCTCAAAGTTGAAAATATGATGAAATATGAGTTACTTGCATCCTATGCAGGGACTATTTACACAATTCAATATTTTTCCAGAAATTCTGGGGCGTCTAGCAATCTCGACGTACATTTGTTCCATATAACCCCGCCCACTAACTCTGGCATATACTTTAGTTATTTCTCAATGACTAGTGTCGTGGACTAGATTCTTGTGCAGTATAGGCTATACCTTGATTAACATTGTTGTTTATCTTAATGTACTCAATATATACACATATACATATACATACTGGATGGAAGTGAAATGATCCGCCAGACTTTAACAGCAAATTTCTCATGTTGTAAATAACAAGAAAGTCTAATACCAAAATGTTGAAAAGCTTATAGTTTTCTAGAAAAATATTTTTATCAAACAAATTTGTCATCACCTGGCTGAATTATTATTGATTGAAGGTTCTTGATTTATGGCTATATTTATAGAAAATTGAATAAACGACAACTTTTTCCTTTGGCGTATTTCAATAGATTCAACGGTTTTTGTGTAAATTAAATTAAAAAAAAAACACCACAATTTATTGCAACAAAAAGGTAACAAGCTCTCGTACCTCACACTATTGGGTGGCCGCGCACCTCAAAAAGAAAACTCGTGTTAGCTGCCTCACACCACAGCATGGCGAGTAAATACTTAACAATGAAGCGGGTCGGAATAATTAACAGATTATTCCAGACTGTTAGAGAAAATTGTTCTTGGGCTGCGCTTGTTTATATAACAGTGAATTTCGAAAAAAATCCGTGCTACGTCATTTCCTTGCATATAAGTGAATGTGGCAACAAAGAGAGAGAGCAGTTCCTCGGAGTCTTTAAGTGTTGGAGGAGATAGTTGTTAGTAGTTAGTATTAAGTGTGTGTGTGTGTGTGTGTGTGTGTGTGTGTGTGTGTGTGTGTGTGTGTGTGTGTGTGTGTGTGTGTGTGTGTGTGTGTGTGTGTGTGTGTGTGTGTGTGTGTGTGCGTGCGTGCGTGCGTGCGTGCGTGCGTGCGTGCGTGCGTGCGTGCGTGCGTGCGTGCGTGCGTGCGTGCGTGCGTGCGTGCGTGCGTGCGTGCGTGCGTGCGTGCGTGCGTGCGTGCGTGCGTGCGTGCGTGCGTGCGTGCGTGCGTGCGTGCGTGCGTGCGTGCGTGCGTGCGTGCGTGCGTGCGTGCGTGCGTGCGTGCGTGCGTGCGTGCGTGCGTGCGTGCGTGCGTGCGTGTGTGTGTGTGTGTGTGTGTGTGTGTGTGTGTGTGTGTGTGTGTGTGTGTGTGTGTGTGTGTGTGTGTGTGTGTGTGTGTGTGTGTGTGTGTGTGTGTGTGTGTGTGTGTGTGTGTGTGTGTGTGTGTGTGTGTGTGTGTGTGTGTGTGTGTGTGTGTGTGTGTGTGTGTGTGTGTGTGTGTGTGTGTGTGTGTGTGTGTGTGTGTGTGTGTGTGTGTGTGTGTGTGTGTGTGTGTGTGTGTGTGTGTGTGTGTGTGTGTGTGTGTGTGTGTGTGTGTGTGTGTGTGTGTGTGTGTGTGTGTGTGTGTGTGTGTGTGTGTGTGTGTGTGTGTGTGTGTGTGTGTGTGTGTGTGTGTGTGTGTGTGTGTGTGTGTGTGTGTGTGTGTGTGTGTGTGTGTGTGTGTGTGTGTGTGTGTGTGTGTGTGTGTGTGTGTGTGTGTGTGTGTGTGTGTGTGTGTGTGTGTGTGTGTGTGTGTGTGTGTGTGTGTGTGGTCATTGAGAGAAATTTTGAATGTGTGTCATTTTTGGACATTTAATCGTCGTGTCGTAGTTGTTTGTGGTGTGAAGGAGTTTTCTGTGTTTGTATCGTTGGAAGCAGTTTGTGAGACAGAGAATAATTGATGACAGTGTAGGATATGTCAAGGTTATGATCGGTGCCTACAGCTGTGAGTTGGAAGGTTACAACGTGTTAACGATAAAAAAGAGGACTGTATTTTGTGAGTCAGAAATAAAGAGAAATAAGGTAACAGGAGAGTGTTGGACGTCATTTGTCATAACACAAACTAAACTGATGTTTTAAATCTAAACTGGTAATTATACAATGCTGCATGCAAGTTATGTTGGTACAAGCCGCCACTGCGTGAATGCAATGAAAATGCGAGCAACTGAGGTTGCAGTGAATTTGGACTA
This sequence comes from Tenodera sinensis, assembly GCA_030765045.1. NCBI lineage: Eukaryota > Metazoa > Arthropoda > Insecta > Mantodea > Mantidae > Tenodera > Tenodera sinensis. The sequence goes on from CM060961.1 coordinate 176,434,301, forward strand.
TTCAACAGGTAACCTACAAGTAAATCTGAATACTCGGGAAATGTCACTGAACTGTGATACAATCAGAGTGGTTCAGATGACAGTAACTTTACACAAATCTTATGACTGATGTTTTCGCCGCAATATCTGCGCTACGCTCACCCTTGCGAAGGGGAGACAAAGTTTCAAACTCTACTTTTCAGAAGCAGTTTTCTCGCAGGTTACTCTCTTAAAAATGTTTGCATCCCCATATATCAGACAACGAACGACGCTATAAAGGGGCATGTCTTTTCTCATTTCTTTGCTCCCCATCCGTAGAGAGCACGAACAGGCTTATTAGCACGTCCCCTGCCGTTAAGAAAGGGGAAGGGGGACCGGATCTTTATTTTATTAATGTATCTACATCTCTCTGCTGGGAGGCTTAGACGCTATATTAACTGTGCCTCAGTGGTGTATCGATTTCCCTGCAAGCAAACTATAAGAAATTCTGCGGCTTCAAGTGTACAACTAGTCTTTTTGATTTATAATATCTTCATCTGGTTTGGGGAAGATATTACAGGTTCGTCCATATCACACTTACTGATCCTCCTGCTGCCGTATCTACGCTACGACTCTAAAGAACACTTAGTATGGACATAAAGATACGCTGCAAGCAGTAGCGTGACGAATCTAGGAACGAGAATACAGTTTTAAACATAGATCACATATGCAAACTTCTTTATTGACTTTTTGACATCTCCACACTCTATACATCGAATGAAAAGTAACATTTTTATAATATTCACTGTTTTCGGCACTATTGAATTCAGACAAAAATTTGGCAGCTATCGTATTTTGCAAACTTCCCATCTTGATGTTTCCTGGACTATGAAAGATATGTGTGTGAAGTTTCACTGTGTACTCCAAACTGCCCGCAATATTAGTTCTTTTAAAAAACTAAATATAACATAATGTAACTTTATAGTTCCTGTTATGTAGTTAAATTTATTTGACTGCAGAAAACAAAAGAAGAATGAAGACAACTGAAATGAAATTCCTCAGAGCCATTGCAGGATACACAAGACTGGATAAAATAGAAGAATTAAACAAAACAACAACAGAATATAGCATCAATTGAAAACAACAGTTGGGAAGAATGCCAGCAAACAGGATACCCCATAATTATAGACTCCAAGGATATAGAAACCCAGGACGTCCGAAGAAAAGATGGAGACAACAAGATTTTGTAGCCGGAACAGTCTAAAACGGCCTAAACCGTGAAGCAAAAGAAGAAGATAATGTAACAATGCTTTTGTTCTGATAGCACATTGCTGATTGTGTGGTGCTAGCAACACAAGTAGTTGCAAGCTGAGAAGGAGTAAACTTTGTTGCACGAGTTGGAAATTTTATTGGAATATTCTTTAAAGCTGTGAAGCTCTACGAAGGCGATTTCTAAGCACAATCAAGTTACTTGTTGGTAATATAGGGACCATAGAAGTTGCTATTAGTAGATTTAGTAGTGTCAACAATAACGTCTTTGAACATAAGCAGCCACGAAATTTCAATGTGTCCTGGATCCTAACAAGAGATACCAGGTAATTCAAAATAAGAGACACTAGCTGATGAATGTTTATTCTGACTGATTATGCTCTGAGGTCACGTGATGGAAAAGTGGCCACGTTGTGTGACATGCCATCAAAGGGCAAATGAAGAATTCCTTCCGCATTTTTCTCGCCTTCCAGCTCAAAGGAATTTGCCTAAATAACAGACAACTATTAGTTACTCATTCACGGTATAAAATCCCAAAATAGATACTTCTATCCATCATCCAGAAATAAAACAAATATTTGAACTGGTAGATATGATACCCGAATTTGAAAAAGTAGCTCTTATTTGGGTACTTAACCTTAGAGCGTCTGTGTGTTTTAAGTAAGCTCTCATCTTTTGTTTAATTTTTTGTAGTGTCACTCATGGTACATAACCTGAAATATTTGGGAAAGCAATTTCGTTTGAGTAAGCATCTGTCCGGCAACGCAAAGGACCGAAACCTGACACACACCTGAAACAGTGTTGATCTCGGTAGCTGAATTGATTTGGCGCTGGCCTAATTATCCCAAAGAATATGGTTTCAAACCGTGACCAGATTGCTTGTTGTTAAACCTCCTTAAAAGTGACAGTAGAATGGCACATAAAAGAATTGCGGGACAAAATCCCGGAACACTGATGGCGCCGATATTAATCCTGGTAATTGACGAACAAAATATTATTTTTACATGTAAAAGACTAGAAGGAAACGGAATAAATCGGAAATAAGGGAAACGAAATTGTGATAGATGAGAAACCAACCCAGTATTTGCCTAGATATTTTGATTAAAATTGCATTGGTTTATGATATTTACGTGATAAACGCATATATGCCGCAAATAAGCCTATGAAGTCCTTCTAGTCCTGAATTTGTATATTCATTATAACTGGTAAACCGTAAGAGATACGTAAAAACGCTCTACACAAAAAGTTAAATTTATTCAAAATCATGCATCTTAGAAGCTCCTCTAATAAGTGCGCTAGAGGCCTTAGACCTTATGAGATGTAAGAGGCTCAATTAAATTAAATTAAATTCATACAATTCATGTCCAACAACATTTGTTGTGATATTAACAGTTTCCAAGATATTTATGCTTATTCCCTTGAATTTTCAAATATAATAATAATAATAATAATAATAATAATAATAATAATAATAATAATAATAATAATAATAATAATAATAATAATAATAATAATAATAATAGTAATAATAGTAATAATAGTAATAATAGTAATAATAATAATAATAGTAATAATAATAATAATAGTAATAATAGTAATAATAGTAATAATAGTAATAATAATAGTAATAATAATAATAATAATAATAATAATAATAATAATAATAATAATAATAATAATAATAATAATAATAATAATAATAATAATAATAATAATAATAATAATAATAATAATAATAATAATAATAATAATAATAATAATAATAATAATAATAATAATAATAATAATAATAATAATAATAAACAATATGAAATAGCGGAATAGAACTATATATACAGGATGGAAGGGAAGTTATTACATTCCTTCTATGTGCTTCATAGAAGCATTATAAACAAAAAAGGCTGATTACATTTTGTTCTTTGATCAGCCGATTTTGAAAAAATTAACTGGTTTTTGTTCCAAATTGGATGCGTAATTCCACAAGAATGTACGAAGATAATCGTTACTTGTAAGATGTGTGGAGTAACTTATTTCTGAATTGAAGGAATACCCCGAGCAGCTTTTTCACACGTGAATAACTCGACATCGTTGCGTTGAGATTGGTCAGGAAATTGACCGGTTTTTGGATGTATTCTCTTTCACAAAAGTAAATATCCAACTTCAGTGAGACCTGTGCGAAGGGTCACCTAATTCTCAGGCATACTTGTATAGATGGTATGAGAATTAAATGAGTCACATCTAAGCTTAGTAGGTGAGCTACCAAAGGAATGAAGTTATGCACGTTTTGTTTGTACAGCAGACGGACAGAATCGGTTCCCCACAGTGTGTCGTCACATGCACTACGATTATCGAAGCAGTATGGAGTGACGGATAGGGATCAAGGTCAATGTTTTCTTCCGGCACTATTTATAGCTGGCGAGACATACCGCGTGTCATACTACTAAATGTTCCTTAAACTCAGAAGGTGGCATTTTACAGTACCATAGAGTGCGGATTACCATTATTTATTGTATAATTTATGCAGGAACGATTCATTGAATCAAACTAAAAAGCGAATATTTGGCGTACTTAAAGTGACTTTCTTACTAGCATAGTTAAATTTATTATCTAGTGTGAAGATGAAATTAAAAAAAAATCTGATCTGGATAATCTGGAGATCCGGATAAATGAGGGCCGGATAAACGAGGTTTTATTGTACAGTTATAATTGCATTAATTTGTATTTAGTTTTCAGCCATCCAGGAATACTCCTACAATTTATTCCTTGCAGTTTTGCGGTTTAAGTCCCCAAATGGAGACTACAATTAGAATCTGAAGGTACGTTATTAATTTTTAGAAACAAAGTTAAGTGTAAGTTTTAAAAGCTTCTTACTGCAACAGTAATTGAAATTGGATTAAGACTGCATACTTGCTAAAACACTTCACATAGCTCTTCGTACGCATATAGCAGTTAATTACATTAATTTATTGCACAACTTGTAGTAATATGTCCAATTGACCGTATTCACATTGAGGATGTGTAGTTATAAATTTGTTCTTTAAATGAAGCCGTGACGCGTAATGGGCTCAAGACTGGAGATTGGTTATCAGGCACATGTAGCATTGTATTGGTGCATTCCTTTACAGCACATCAATGTAATACACGTAATTGACTATAAATCACACTCAGAATATGATAACTACATATGTGTATGCCTGAAAAAGTGAAGTCGTTTAAAAGGGACGTGATTCTTTAATAATATGCAGCAACCTTAAAAACTGTAATCATAAGTATGGATGCTCACATATTAAATTTAGCGCGTCATCGGTAGCTATATGGCATTAGGACATATAATCAGCTGAGATTGACAGCTAGGCAGGCATGGCTAGGCTTCCGCCAACGTGAGCTTTAGGAACGCGCTTTTCATAGTTTACGTTCTCCGCATATTACCTTTGGATTTCCGAGGAAAGCCAAATAACAAAAGGACATACTTTCTGCTGTCTGCATAGTTAAGTTAACATGCATCTTCTGCTTTCAGATTGTTTGTGCTGTCCTGAGTCTTCATTTACTTTATGAGGCACAACTGGTAACAATATCACTTTCTAAAGCGTCTTAACTATTGCACTCCAAAGTTGTTAAAAAATTAAAAATTATTTTGTTTTTTAACGACGCTGTCAATTGCCAGGATCACATCAGCGTCGCCGGTGTGCCGGAATTTCGTCCCGCAGGAGTTCTTTTACATGCCAGTAAATCTACTGACATGGAGCTGTCGTTTTTAAGCACACTTAAAAACCATCGGCCTTGGCCGGGTTTGAACCCGCGACTTTGGGATCAGTAGACCAGCGTCTAACCAGCTGAGCTACCCAGACCGACTCCAAAGTTGTCCTTTATCTTCTTCGTGTTAGTTGAGATAAACATATTCATAAATTATCTTATTATTTTCTTGTAAGCACAATGGCAACATAGGAATACACTAGGATTTGAGTCATAGTCAAATCTTTTAAAGCTTTGAGATTCTATTCTCTTTGCACGACCAAGATATAAAAAATGAATCACGATATTCCATTTGACAAAAGTTTGCTATCCAAAACTTACACAGATAGCAAGGAATATCTCCGAAATGATTCACTCTACAAAATATTTTATTTGGACATAAACTGTGTGGTTTAGCAAGATCTACATTTTTTGTATACTAAGATTTAGTCTAACTGTTACAGCTTACCAGTTATGCAAAAGTCGTCAAGGGCAAACAGGACTACATAGGCTATAGCCAGAAAATTCAAGGTATACCTACATTTCATTTGCCATAAAAGTATCCCAAACATGGCATTTTAATCAAAATCGTAAGAGCCATTTTCGAGAAAATCAACATTTTCTAAACATTTTCCATGTGAAGGGTAGCTTAGGGTGGAGAAAATTTCTCCAAAATCTTCTTATCGCATGTTAAAAGGATATTAAGCTTAAATACCAACTTTGGTTTTTAACCGACTTTTTGTGTTTGAGTTATGCTGTCCACAGACTGACAGACATACTGTCACAAACATGGACATTTTTCTAAAAGATGCTTTCTTTTTGGATTTAGGGGGCTTCAAAACATATTTCCGGTGAAATACAATACTTCCTCTACTTACTATGCGTAACAGAGAAAGTGGAAAAAGGTCGTCATTTATCAGTTGTGAACAAATATATCGAGATATGGACAATCGATATTGTCACAGGATATTAATTGACATTTTCCCCGTTTCAGTCCTCAGTTCTTTGAGAATTCAAAACCCTAAGTCTCACATCCTCTTGTTCTGTTCCCGTTTTCAATTTATTGCGTAATAGCACTAGGAAGTGACAAAATATAGCTATCAAATTGAAGTTAGGTTTGCTGCTTCCATTTCAGATTGACTGTATGCGACATATTCAACTTCTGATTCCGTTCCCGTTCCCCAGACTTTACCCGGTGTTGCCTTTTCAAAGCAAGGAAATTTGTGATGGAGGGGAAGGAGTAGAACTTGTCTCCAGCAGAAATCACAAGACACCAAATTACTTTTTGTAGCGGTTTGTGTTATGCACATGAATTGATGGATAATTTGAATACCTCAGTAACGTGCCAGTTTGGCAAGAAAGGCATATTGTATTCTGAAGAAGCACCTATAAAGCACACAGAAGAATATGATTTTGGGAGAGACATAAGCTGTTTATCCCCCACAAAGGATTCTCTTTGCTTGCCTTCATTCGTGAGTAAAACAAACACAGGGAGGGCGCATTCCGTATCAGCATTCATGCGAACAGATGACAACGTGGTAAGGGGAGGAAGCCATACTCTGACCTTTCTCTGCCAACCCCCTCCCCCAACCACCATCCGTGATAAACGGAAACTTTTAATTAAAACAAACCATGAAGATCAAAGACTTCTCTTGCGGGCTCAAGTTGGTTGGGGCAAGTTAAGTCAAGTGAAGAACAACACGATGTAACTTTGTGTTCGCTGGTACAGTCTCAGCTACTTCACCCTCCACTTGACATATTTGCATTTCCTTAAACCGCGCTCATACAAGTGTCGATACAAAACGCCATGCTATTAAACTTCGCTAAGTCTTTTACGGGGAGAAATTGGGCGCACCTTGTATGTAAGGTACAAGACATCTTATGGTGGTTTATTCTGTGCACGCAAATAGTACAATTATATTGTTTTGTGTGTAAAACTACCGTAGGCTATCCTACACTAACATAAGTAAAGTGTAGACTACTGTAGCTTTCCTACTAGAATTGGTTAGTTAAGTACCTACCTGCATTACCTATACCTTAGGTGTGTTGCTACATATCGGTGGTCATCTCATATCGATTGCGTTGTTTACATTTTTGATCATATTTTACTAGATTCCTCTAGAAATCGGAAACGTTGAACTTTGAACCTTCTCGACACTATCACCTGGCGCTTCTTACGTAAAACAGATGATGATGATGAAAGAAACTAAGGAAAACCCAAGGTCAAAGTGAGTGGTCACCGGGAATGGAACCGGGAACTCTAGAATATTAAGCCCTTACCGCATGTTGTGCCATATATGGCACAAAATGATTATTTCTGTTTTTACTTTCTCTACTGGTAAGTAGGGGAAGTATTGTATTCCACCCAAAAATTCGATGTCGAGATATGTTTTGAGACCCCCTGAATCCAAAAAAAGCACTTTTAGAAAAAGGTCTGTGTGTGTGTCTGTGTGTCAGTCTGTGTGTCTGTCAGTCTGTGGACAGCATAGCTCAAAAACGAAAAATCGGTTAAAAACCAAAGTTGGTATTTAAGTTTAATGTCTTTCAAGGATGCAACACGAAGATTTTGAAGAAAATAGCCCCACCCTAAACTACACTTTACATGGAAACTTTTTCGAAAATTTTTATTTTCTTGAAAATGGCTCTAACGATTTTGATTAAAATGTCATATGTTTGAGATAGTTTTATGACAAAAGAAATTTATATCTTGAATTTTCTGGCTATAGCCCCTGTAGTCGTATTTACTCTGGACGACTTTTGCATAACTGGTAAACCGTTAGGGATAGACCAAATTATATCTACTATACAAAAAATGTAGATCTTGCTAAAATACACAATTTATGTCTCAATACATTTTCTTGTAGGATGAACCATTTCGGAGATATTCCTTGTTATGTGTGTGAGTTTCGGAAAACTTAGAACTTTCGTGAAATGGATCATCGTTGTTCATTTTTTTATATGTTAAGTGTGCAAAGACAACAGAATCTCAAAGCTTTAAAATTGTACACTTGACTTTCGCACAAAGCCTACTGTATTCTAACATTCCCCTTGCACCTACAAGGAAATAAGCAATAAGATAATTTGTACAAAAGTTTATCTCAACTAACATGGAGATATAGGAATAAGAGTTTGTAAGAATGGTTAGTACAAGAGTAGAGAAAGTAATGTGAGTGCAACATCAGATTTTTTAACTTTAGTTGCTGCCATCTAGAGGCTATAGTTAGGTCAAATTAATTTTGTGCAGTAGTGTGTGATGGTTGCTTGTGCTATGTGATTTACTGAATGTTTGTCTGCAAATTTTGAGTATACAGGCTGAGCACCCAAGTGAATTATATTATACAATTCGTAAGGTAAAACAATAAGTTTCGGTGTTCGTAAATTTAAACATTGGGTTATGCTAAAATAGATAGGGGGAGAGAGGAAGTACTATTGCTATTTCCACGAAATTAACCTAGCAGTGGACTCTTTTGGAATAGATATCACATGCTTTAATTTTGTTTTATAATAAAAGTTCAGTTCTTGACAGTAATTAAGTTATTTTAATCTAATTTTGTTCAAAATGGGAATGTTGATTTCAGGTATAGATTCTAGCTTGTCCTATGGACTTTCTAGTAAATTAATTACTAGTATTTCAAATGATGGGAATGACAGTGACGACAATGATAGTATGGTTGATGATGAGATGGCTGTAATATTGATTGCAGTGTGATTTATGCCTTAGTTTCAAACAAAGACTTTGAATCTACTGTTACAGAAACGTACTTTGCTGGTCATAGAGTTATTTCGGAATCAGAAAGTGTGGAAGTGCAGGACACTGAAGCGTTTGGATAGGATTGCACTAACTAGACCCATAGTATAAAGAAAAAAGATCACAACTGTCACATTGGTCACAGTTGGTAAAAGGAAGGAACGTTTACACCCTCAAAGGAAATACCAATGAAGCTTATGCATTTTTGTGACAATGGAGTATTAATTTGAATCTTATATTTGTCATTAAACAAAAATGAGAAGTTAGATTAATAATAAATAAGTCTTCATAGTCTGTGTAGCTGTTGTACTGGATAGTTAAAGAGTCCATTTTTAAATAAAGCCAAACAAATTACATACATTATAAAAATCATGCGGTAAGGATTTCAAGAGAGCAGCACAGATATTTTCATCAGAACTCTCTCCACCCTAAACTCCTCTTTACATGGACTTTTATGTTTATTTTTAATTGGTGCAAAGCAACTCAAAAATGATTTGCAACGCATACAAGTCAACCTATCACTATTGATTTAAAATAATAACAACAATTTCTAACGTTGCATCTGAGTTTCCTTCACAGATGACTGCAGTAACAAAACTTGTGAGGTACTGCAAAGAAGCTCCTAGAATGACAGGAACGTAACTGATGCAATATGTACTGGATGGCTCGAATAGACTCAGCAGTAGTTTGGGTGGCCTACTCTCCGGGCACTGCAGGCGCTTCTATGTGATGTACTGGAAACTCAATGGGAATATTCAAAGCAAACTGGGCCCTGCTCTGCATGCAACGCGACCCGTTTTATTAGCCTTTCTTGCACCCTGCACAATGTTACAGGTGTTATACTTGTATTTCTGCACATATTCTGTTTATAAGTTGATTTGTGTAGAAGTGATTCCTGGTAAATAGTTCCAAAGAAAATAGGCTTATGGAAGTGAGATGCGTGGATTTTGAGTGACCACTCATGCGAAAGGGCTGAGGGGTCCAATCCATTGACTGGCATATTTTTATGCAGTTTCCTTACTAATGTGTTTGCGGGAGGACTATCTTGTTGAAAGAACATCTCTCGAGTAATATCTGGTCGCATATCCTCCAGATAATTATTGAAATGTTATTCCAAATTACAGAATATCTGATATTGTTCGTGTTTATTTGCCATTATGTTTATGCTCTTCAAAAAATAAGAACATATAACTAGTAATCGAAGTATCACAGCCGCTCTCGACAGGAAGCTAAGTGTTACAGCTGCACAGTAATGCTCACTTCCGAGACATAAGTCCCTGCACAAGTAGACCACCCAACCTACTGCTCAGTAATTATTCCAGCCGCCCAGTGCGTGCCCAATTTAACTGAGTAATATATTAAAGTAAATATGTAAAACATACAACAGTTACACATAACAATGCATAATTAGAATGGGCAAAAGTAGGTAATAGATTTACATAGATAAAAATTGTATGGCGGTAGGTTTTAGTACATTTACTATTCTCTCATACTCCAAAATTCAAACTCCGGGAAGACGTTCTAGTTAGTCCCGAAAGACAAACGTCTAACGAAAGGAGATCCCGACAGAAACCCCTGATGATCGAGGTTGGAGGTTCTGTGAGGGTTTTGTACCCCCTCCATATAAAACTTAAGCAAAACAGCATAAGCAAAATATTATGCTATTCAATGCGAATGAGTTTTCAAGTGCATTTTTGTGGGTCGGAATGTTTTATACATTTTCAGCATTTGAAGTACTCCTTACAGCGCAATTTCAAGTTGTTATGAAACTTGGGAAATGGTTTCCTTAACATGGTTTACAATTGTTGTGTACTTTTTATGTGAGCATTTAGCAGTTAGCATGTAATTTAGTAATTCCCATTTTCATGCAAAATTAAAAAAAAATCGATTTTTTAAAAGTGGTTCTAACGATTTTGATTAAACGCCGTATATTGCAGACATTTTTATGTCAAATGAAATGTATATTTTGAAACTTATTGTAATAATCCCTCAGTCCTCGTTCTGACGAATTTTACATAACTGGTAAACAAAAGAGATATTAAAAATCTACCTAATCAAAAACGTAGATATGTTAAAGTACACAATTACGTCAAATACGTCTTTTTTTGGTGAAGAACTATTTCCTAGATCTTACTTCCTATTGGTTTGAATTTTCGAGTACTTATTTTTCTTATACAGGAATGCTTAATTCGTCTTTTTTTCTCTTGGACATGCAAAGAGAGCGAACTTTCAAAGCCATCACATAGCGACCAGCATGAATGTTCTGAGCATTCTATTTGCATGTCCAAGACATAAAACTGCATAACGATTTCCATTTGAGAACAGTATAAGTATTGGAAAATGCAAAAAATAATTAATATCTCGGAAATTGTTAACTGCATAAAAATTTTCACATACATTTTTTTTTTCTTGAGATCTAGCTATATTTTTGTGCAGCAAGATTTTGTATACCTCTTTGGTTTACCAGTTATGCAAACGCCATTCAGAATGAAGTAGACTTTGGAGAACATTCCCAGATAATTTTAACTATAAATTTCGTTTGGTATGATATCTCAAACATGCGCTATTGGAATCCAAATCAGAGTTATCCATGAGTAAATACACATTTTTAAAACATATTTCATATAAATTTTAATCTGGGGTTAGGAATTTTGTTTAAAAATTTCGATATCGCATCCTTGTAAAATGCTGAACATAAGTTGATATTTCAATTGACATTGTGAGTTATACTGTTCACAGAGTGACACATAAGGTCATTTTTCTAAAAATACCTTTAGGACAGGGGATTCAGGGAGTCTCAAAACATGTATTTCCACTAGAAACTAGTATCAAATCTTTTGGGGAAGGTAGAATACTCTGGAAAGGCTCACTAACAAAAATGTAATAAGTTGTATGTTTTAGCGAGATCTATACCTTTTGTATAGTAAGACTTGATCTATCTCTTACAGTTTACGAGTTATGCAAAGTTCATAAAGAGTAAACAGGACTACATAGGCTATAGCCAGGAAATTCAAAATATACATTTCATTTGACATAAAAACGTCTTTAACATATGGCATTTTAATTAAAATCATTTGTGCCATTTTTGGAGAAAATCAAAATTTTCTATATAAAGGTGAGTTTAGGGGGAAGGACATTTCTTCCAAACTTCGTGCTGCATCCTTAAAAGATATTAAAGTTAAACGCCAAGTTTGGCTTTGAACCACTTTTCGTTCTTGAGTTATGCTGTGCACAGAAACACACACACACACACACACACACACACACACACACACACACACACACACGACACCCATACATGGACCTTTTTCTAAAAATGCTTTCTTTTTTATTCAGGGAGCCTAAAACATATTTCGGGTGGAATCTCGACTTCCAATTTTTGGGTGAAATACAATACTTCCGCTACTTACTATAGGCAGTACAGAAAGTAAAAGTGGTGGGCAAAATGTCCTGCCGATACAAGGCCCCGAACAATAAAACTATACTTTCATTGCTTCATTGCACTGATCATATACTTTGGACAAATTATGGCCTAAGCGTGTAGATATCTCACAGGACTGTACATTGTCAATATAAGACAGGGTGCATAAAAGAATAATTGGTTAAACATGGGGAAAGCAAACTAAGAAATGTCACCCCTCCCTCCCTTCTGCCCTCAGAGCATCACATACACTCACCTCCTATCTTTTTAATTTAACTACAAGACGACAAAACGGCGCCGACAAAGGATTCTGCACCCGCAACCACCAAATCCCATTCTTCCAATTAATTAAACCTCTATACGACTTTCTTTGCCTTTCAGATGCCTCAGGCTAGCTGAGCCTGCAAGTTAAACGGCGGTTACTTGAAGCACCAGCTAGCTGCATGTTATCTAGGGGAATAAGTACAGCTGATTAAGCACTGTTCTAGGTAAGGGCAAATGTAGGTAAAAATATTCAAAAATTGAATTTTTTTCCTTTCATTAAAAATAGCTGACACTTTTGGGATTGTGTTCCTGAAGTTTCACGCTTCTATCATCACTCTAAGTATCAACAAATAATTTAAGTATCAATGAATGTTACTGTGCTAAGCCCCCTTTTTATTCCTCTTTAGAGAAGTATTGCAACATTTTAATATGTTTTTTTTTTTCTGGGGACACTTCACAACGTATGTTTCGTAAATATGGTTTACAATATTGAGTAATAATGAAAAAATATGGTGTGTTGCACTCACATGACTTTCTCTGCTTTTATACTAACTATTCTTACAAAGTCTTATTCTATATCTTCTTCGTGTTGGTTGAGATATCTGCAGAAATTATCTTACTGTTTATCTTCTCGTAGATACACGAAGAATATGGGAATACAGTAGGCTTTGAGTGAAAGTCAAATTTTTTAAAGCTTTCAAATTCCGTTCTCTTTGTACGGTTAACAAATAAAAAATGGACAACGATGTTACATTTGACAGAAGTATAAGTTCTCCAAAACTCACACAAATAACAAGGCATATCTTCGAAATGGTTCACTTTACAAAAAAAATTATTGGAACATAAATTGTGTATTTTAGCAAGATTTACATTTTTTGTATAGTAAGATTTGGTCTATCTCTTACGGTTTACGAGTGTCGGTAAGTGATTGCTTTGAAATTTCAACCTACTTACATGATCAAGAAAATCAAACGTAACTACTTGCCAGTAACAAAAAGTATAGGTATTTGAAAATGCAATATAATAACAAAGTAATGCCACGAAAGATGTGTTTATCATACACGATACATTTTAAGGAGGTCTCTTTTTGTCTTGTAAGATTTTTGTCTCTTACGGTTTACCAGTTATGCAAAAGTTGTCTAGAATGAAGAGATTTTTCACAGGCTATTCCTAGAAAATTCAAGATACTCTCTTAGTTGTCTAAATCTTAAGCATATAACACTTTAATAAAAGTCATTAGAACAATTTTTTAGATAATTAAAAATTACACGTAAAGGATAGTCCAGAGTGGAGGAATCTTCTTGAAAAATATTCGTTTCAAGTCCTGGGTTTGGAGTTTAACTGGTTCTGTACTTATGAAAAGGTTTGGGGACACGAATACACACACCATTTCCTGATAAGGTTGCTTTTTTATACCACTTATAGTCACAAATATACATTTTCTAAAAACAAAACGCTGTTTCTGGTTAAATCTCGGAATCTAATATTCAAATGGAATGCAATTGTAGGGAAAGCAAAAATTAAGTGTGTATTTGCCCAGAATGCTAAAAGCCTTGATTCACAAGGCCATTTCTTTAAAAGTTCCGGTTGTGTTTGCAGCAGAAAACAGTAAGGCTGCACAAATATCGCTTATTGAAGAAGTGTGCAACACTGTCGAGTGTTGCCATCTGGAGGTGTAAGAGGTAAGTATGCTGTTTGGCAAGGAAGTGGATGTGACGCACCTTGGAAGAGAAAGGTAATGTTCTCGCGCAAACACCACGCACCGGAGTAATTCACAAAACAGCACAGAACATTTAAATATAAACAAGCAAGTATTTAAATATCAATTAATATTTCCATTAATTTTAAGGGAGTAAAACTGATGATTTTTCATGACTCTCGTCCATACTAAATATAAATATTTAAAATCTACTCTTTTTGGTGTTTCTTTCGTAACGGTATGTTAATTGTAAATGTTTAAAATATCGAAAATAAAGGTGCGTGTAGCTTTTAGGCTGTCCCACATTGCTTAACAGCAACTTCTTAGGAACATAAATTTTCCACTAGAATGTCACATTAACCTCTGAATGTAATTGGTTAAAAGGATTAAAATTATTTCCATCCATTTGCATAAGCTTTATTTTATTGAAAAGTTATTTCTAAGGTATAACTACAATTTTAAAGTATAAAAATAATGTTTAAATACAATTTTATGCATGTACTAAAACAATTGCAGCTTTACTTCGAAGAAGATATACTGACTATTTTTAATCAGTCAACTGTATAACTGTATTGATGAACATACCTTGAAACACTTAGCTAACTTAAATAGTTTTCTAGATAACAGGTCACGAATGAACAATTGCAACATAGGATATTTGAACCCCCTTAAGTAAAATAATAAAACATTTTTAAAAATGCATGCTATATAAACATACGGTATTATTTGTCTGCTGAAATAACACAATGTTATAATGCTGAAGGAAACAATTAATAATTTTAACTTTACTAAGAAATCATATAAAGATACAATAATAATTTCCATATCTAATAACTCGTGCAATTGAAGCAGCAAGAGTTACATTTTGTCATAAGAAAGAGTCGCTAGGGAACTGCCGTGTTGAGGATAAGAAATTAATATGACAGTGTAGCTAAGGCAATTGAGATTCTAGCCTTCTTCTTCCTTTCATGGTTTAGGCCAAGTGGCCTGTTCCGGCCTCATCCCATTTCTGCCTTGGTCGTCCAAGATCACGTCGTTTTAAGTTTACAAGGGTTCTAGTCTAAAGAAATTAATCAGCAGAAATTCATTATCTTAAGATGTGGGGAATTAGAGGTAAAGGGGGCAAATATTCACGTAGAGAATATTCTAAAAACTACAATGGGAATTAAGTTCTTAGAATTTGAAAGTCATAAAAGTCAGGTCACACAACTGGAGTTAGTACTTGTACGTGTAGGTATAATATTCCACCGTTGAATGGCGCTAGCAGACAGCAGCAGAGTTTTGCATGTAAAGATATAGTACACACACCACTATTAGAGTGAGCGACCTATATCTAAAGCACGCCTTCGTGCGGCTCCGAGCGCTGGAGGAGGTCGCGCATGTCCCTTGTTAGTAGGACATTCCCCAGAATAAACCGTATTTTCATTCAACTTATTCATTCACTGTTTAAATTGAAATGTTTCCACATTTCCAAAACAATAACTGACGAAAGATCCGAGAATGTGAATGAGCCGATGCTTTGAGCAATAGTCAAAGCTTTTAAGAGCTGGTCGCTATGTAATGGCTTTCAAGTTCCGTCTCCTTTGTGAGAGAGAGAGAGGAAATGACCGAGAGAGAGAGAGAGAGAGAGAGAAGGAAAATAATCTCTATTTAAGAAATGTTTATTTTAAAACACAAACCAATAATTAATAAGAAATATCTCGGAAATGGTTACCTCCACGGAAAATGTATTGCATATAAATTGTGTGCTTTAACGAGATCTACTTTTTATGAGTAGGGATTTTGTTTATCTCTTATGGTCTAACAGTTTGCCAAATAAATTAAGAATGAAGAGGACTTCAGAGGTTATCCCAGAAAATTTAAGACATTTCATGTGTAATGAAAATATGTCTTAAACACATGCTAATTTAATAATAATGGCTAGACCCATTTTTCAAGAAATCAAAAGTTTCGAAAATCTTTCTACGTAAAAGGTAAGTTGAGATGAACGAATCTTTTGCAAATTCCTACGTTGTAGTTTGTAAGATGTTCACAGATAGGCAGAGAGAGAGAGAGAGAGAGAGAGGGAGGGAGAGAGGAAATAGAGAGAAAAGAGAGTTTTTTCTCAAAATGCTTCTTATTTGGATTCAGGGACTCTAAAAACATATATTGTCGGTGGAATTTAGATATCATATCATCTACATTTTATAGTTATGTAGTAGAAAAATTATACTTTGGTCAGAGTCTTTTGAGACAGTGGGAGGCGGAAATAGGGACATCGCGTGGCCGGCGCGTCTGTATGAACCAAAACAACCCAGGCAGAGTTGCAAGGTTTATGCAGTAATTCAGACACGAGTAGTGGCGCACAATAGAGATTGCACAAAACACTCTTAAAGTGTATAAATATGTGGTGGCCGTGGGAAACAGGTAATGCACCTTCTATTTATAAAGCCAATTCCTCGCCTATAAGACGTGGAAAACCAGTACATAAGCAGACGGCACTCATTCAAAATGTGCGCATTTACTTTATAGGAAAGAACGGCAAGTTCTGACTCGCCGATTGCACATACTGCGGCTGCAACTGGCGTTCCCAGATGCACAGTAATAAGAACCATTAAATTAAATATTTAGAAACAAAGACGAAATGTGATGAAAACAAAACCGTTCGTAAATTTTATAAGATTTATGGCTTCTTCGTGGTCTTCGGAGGATGAGGAAGAAGAAGAAACAGAAACTATAAGATACTAAGATTGGGTAAATGCCTATCTACATTAGTTTTAAACCTTTTTCTGGCTGACTATATGCAATAGTTGTTTAGTTTAAGTTAGTTATTTCGCCTACTGTTTTGTAATGGAAACTCTGGATACTAATTGTGTTCTATACCGTTCGGGTTTATATTAAAGGTGTTCCAGCTGAAAAAAATCTTTGAACGAGGTCTTCATGGCAGCTCTATTTGCTATTGAGTCTTTGTTGAGAACATTCAAATTCGGATCAGAATTTTTCGTATGATCCGATCCAGCAAGCAGTGAAGCAAACTGAACTGATGTGTGAAACTTATGTGCACATTTGGGGAAGGGAGGGAAGGAGCTGGAGTACGAGCCGCTACCTGTGATTTCAAATCTGTCATCTCTCCTCAGGCTTGATTATACTTTGCATTCTTTCAACTCTTTGAACGTCAGGAACTGTGGAGGAAGTAAAATGTCACGCCCTTCTCAGCGCTATTAGATACAAATTCAGAGATTAGCTTGCATATGTTCCTTTGTATTCTGGTCAGGTATATTTCACCAAGTACGGATAGAATCAGAACACAACTTGTAGGACTTATTCGTTTAAACGCTACAGATCGCTCTGAAGACAAACTTTACAAGACATTTAAGCAGTGTTTGCTTGTAAAGGCTGTCCCAGTGAGGAATATTATAGGCATTTGATGTGATCGTGCCAGTCTAATGGTCGGAGTTAGAGATCAGTTTGTTTCTTGTCTTAAGCATGACGTTAACGATGTTATTCTAATGCAATGCACTTGTCATTCAACGGCTTAAGGATCTAGTAAGGCTTGTGAGAAACTTCCTCATACACCAGAAAATCTAAGAAATATATTCCAGTGTTTATATCACATCAAGAGGAACAAAGGTAAGCACTTGTATGAAAAAGAATGGAAAAGAAAAAAGAAAATAGGAAATCTTGGAAATGCTTAACATCTGAAAAATGTATTTCAAATCAACTATGTGTTAAACATATTGGTAGAAGACCTCTTCGCAGACGCATACTCGCTACTTGCTCGGACACCAGGGATGTAAATGAGTAGCAAATGAAATGAAAAAAGGGTGGAAAGAGGGAAAACCGCAACTGAAAACCCACTGAAGTTTGTATGGATGCCATTTCTGTCCTGGGAGTATCCGATGAGTGGAACTGTTGCCGAATTTTAACTCGACTTCCCAGGGAAGAGAGAATACCGGTAGATGTCGTGCTTTCACCATCCATGCAAGACAGTTGAAGCCAATGACCACGCCCCCTCTGTGCTTTGAGAAACAACGATAAATACTCCAGAGTTTAGCAGTTTATAATTTATTAATACTGTTTAAAATCTATAATCGGCATCCTTTAGTATTAGGACCGAAACCCTTAATGCAATTCCTTAGCAGAATAGAACACACAGCTAAGAGAGTACCTATAAACTGATTGAAATCTGGTCGGTATGCTAACCAAATTGTTACCACATCCACAAGTAAAACTCCTTTATTTCATTTAATCGTCAAAAAATCATACTTCAAAATATACTTAAGACTTAATTGTTATTCTACTGACGTGCTTGGTAAGTAGTTCATAAATAATAATAACTCGCATCCATGCTGAAAGCACAATAAACGTAATGAACTAAAGCAATACATGTTATCTGAATGGTAATCAAAGAAGGAACTTTAGGCACCAATAAAATACATTATTACGATCTATTAATATATTCATATATTAATTACTATGTATAATGTGAAGCACATTAATGACTGCATATACTCAAATATATTTACATAGAGGTATTAGGTTTAAAATTACAGAGGCAAAAAACTGATAAATATTCCAAAGATATCCTAGATTTGGTCCTAGAATGTTTCCTTCCCAAAAATCTTTTTCCAAATAGCATTTCATTTCATGTATCACCAGTGTCACCGCCTGCGGTATCGTATGTAATGAAGGAAATAGGCCATTAAACATATGCGCATGCATGCACCGCCCCCCCCCCCACACACACACACACAAATTTACTTTTTGTTCTTGAAACAGAATAACATGTCGTTTGTTAATTGTGTTTGTTGTACACTACTAGCATGAAATGCCGCGCTGTTAGAATAAATACAACCAATACAAAGAAGTACAAGCAAGGTGCCACGCCCCCTCTGTACTTAACTCTCGGCTTCACAACCACGTCCTGTGGACATCTCCGGGTATTCTCTCCTTCCTGATGCTTCTCGACTCTTGCAGCGTGGACTAGTTAGAGAGTTCTGTACGTCCCCAGTCTACAACAGTGCGCCGGAACACATGACGTGAAGACAAACGACATCGGGGAAACCATTGTTGATACATGTTCAAGCATCACAAAGAACTCCTCCAGTATTACTATTTGTACTATCGCATACATTGTGCATCTACGGTACCTTACAGTTGAATGACGCTTCCTTTCATACGCAAAAGAAATATTCTGGACACGTATTCCTATAGACTAATGGCAATATGAAGATAAAGTCTTGTCATGGTGTATAAGGCAATAATGCCTTTTCCATCGCCAACACTGCATATAAGAGTTTCATTTAAATATGGGCTGAGTTACAACTGGAAATAATAAACAGCAAAAAGGTAAGGAACTGAAGCCTGCCTTCGAAACAAAGCTAAAAAGATCTGATGTATTGCACCCACATGACTTTCTCTATTCTTATACTAATTATTATTAGATACTCTTATTCCTCTATCTTCTTCACTGTAGTCGAGGTAAACATTTGCAGAAATTATCTTATTGCTAATCTTTTTGTAGGTGCAAGGAAATATAGGAATACAGTAGGCTTTGAGCGATAGTCAAATGTTTTAAAGCTGATCGCTATATGAAGGCTTTGAAATTCCGTCCTCTTTGCTTTGGCCAAGAGATAAAAATGTGAATAACGACCTTCCATTTGAGAAAAGTTTAACTATTGTTAAACTCACAAAAATAGCAAGGAATATGTCCGAAATACTTAATTAAAAATGCATTTTCACATAAATTGTTTTAACGAGATCTGCATTTTTGTTTAGTAAGACTTGGTCTATTTCTCACTTTTTACCCATTAGGCAAAATTCGTCAAGAGTAAATAGGACTACATGGGCTATAGCCACAAAATTCAAAATATACATTTCATTTTTCATAAAAATATCTTAAACATAGGGGATTTTAATCAAAATCGTTAGAGGCATTTTTGAGAAAATCAAAGTTTTCGAAAAATTCTCAATGCAAAGGTTAGTTTAAGGTTTTTGCGTCGCATTCTTGAAAAATATTAAACGTAAATACGAACTTTGGTTTTTAACCGACTTTTCGTTTTTGAGTTATGCTGTTCGCAGAACGACACACATACGCACACAGACAAGGGTCTTTTTCTAAAAATGCCTTTTTTTTATTCAGGGGCCTCAAAACATGTATTTCCGGTGAAATATAGGCATCTACTTTTTGGGCCAAATACAATATTCCCTTACTTACTATACGTAGTAGAGAAAGTAAAAAAGAAGTATCTTACGACATACAAAGATACCAAATTAGTACGCTACGAAAGAACACACAAGGAACATACAAAAGATACTAAGGAGCTGTACGTAGTTTCATATTCCTTTTGGAAAAACTACTGCTTTGAAAAATGAGTTATGTAAAGGGTAGTTTGAGGTGGGAGGGTGATCTCGGAAACCTTCGTCATATCTTTGGAATGTACTCAAATTAATAAATAAGTTTGGGGTTTAATAAACTTCTCGTTTTTACCTTCTCTACTACACTAGAGGCAGTATTGCATTCCACCCAAAAATTCGATGTCTAGATTTCACCGGAAATACATGTTTTGAGGCTGCCTGAATCCCCCCCCCCCAAAAAAAAATTGTCTATATCTGTGAGGAGCATAACTCAAAAACGAAAAGTCGGATAAAACCATGTTGGTATTTAATTGAATATCTTTCAAGGATGCGACACGAAGATTTACATGGAAAACTTTTTCGGAAAGTTTAATTTTCTCAAAAATGGTGCTAACGGTTTTGATTAAAATACCAAAGATTTAAGACATTTTTATAACAAATGAAATGTATATTTTGAATTTTCTGACTATAGCCTATGTAGTCCTGTTTACTCTTGATGACTTGCTTAACTGGTAAACGTAAGAGATAGACCAAATCTTACTATACAAAAAAAAGTAAATCTAATTAAAACACACAGTTTATGTCAAAATGCACTTTTTGTGGAGATAACCACAAGAGATACGCGTTGTTATTTGTGTGAGTTTTGCAATACTAAACGTTTCTCAAATGGAAGGTCATTGACATTTATATTTCTTGGCCATACAAAGAGAATGAGGTTTCAAAGTCCTTTAGCCACAAGCTTTAAAGGATATGACTATCGCTCAAACCTTACTCTATTACCACATTTCCCTTGCACCTACAAGAAAATTAGCAATAAGATAATTTATGAAAATATTTATCTCGACTAATATGAAGAAGATAGAAGAATAAGTGTTTTTAATAATAGTACAAGAGTAGAGAAGGTCATGGGAATGCTACCATCAGAAATTTTTTTTTTTTTTTTTTTTTTTTTTTTTTTTTTTTTTTTTTTTTTTTTTTTTTGTAGAGTACCCTTTCGTCTATCGTGTAACATTTTCCACTTAAACATGATTATACAATGTTCCTTCCAAATGGAAAGATCTTCTAAGGCTATTTTTCAAAAAATTAAGATATGTCTCGTAAATATGTTTCATATATGGTACTTATTGAAACAACCTTTCGCTTTTTAGTTAAGTATGCCTTTACACACAAACATGGATTTTTTTTCTAAGAACGCCTTTTTTTGGATCATCAAATCATGTGTTTACGGCAAAATCTCGGTGCAAAATTTTTGGATGGGCTTATCTACCTTCTACATAGGTGATACAGAATGCATAAATAATATTTGCAATAAAAGCGTCACTGTTGAACCGCAATTTGCATGTGCTAAGTGCTCGTTAGTGAAGCGCGGACAATAAGAGAGGCGCTAGATCCGCCACTGCGTTTAACGCCATGGGTACACCTACCTATATACCTCTCGCTACCTGCCTACATTAACCAAATCGTGTTGTTTGCTAAATGTCTGATTCCGGTTCAGTGCATCCTATCCGTCGTTCCATCCATCCATCCGCCCTTCTCTCTCCGCACGACTTACATACGTCTACTCCACTGTTATACCCCTTCCGGCGTGTTCAATTCAAACATTAAGGGGCGGAGAGGTGAAGCGCAAGGGGAGGTTAGATGTAGTAGAACATAAAAAAAGAAGCTGGCAACCTGCAAAGGTTTGGATGATCCGCAGCGGCGACTACCACTACCCTCGAAAGAGAAGCTTCGGTTGGCGAAGAGTACAGAGCCGACCAATGGCAAAAGTAAACAGAACGCTAATGGCCAATTTGTACTTAACCCAGAGCCCTTGCTAACCCCTTCCCTTACCCCACAGGCAAGCAAACTTCCAATTAATCATGGCTAGTTGACTACGGCTACTTGCTCTTCTGTATTTGTGTATGAGCGGGCGGGCGGGCAGGCAGGCCCAGTGCGCGGACTGTGCGGACCAGAAGAAGCTACTGCCGGCTGACTTGGACCACGCTCTCTTTCCTATCAAAGGGCACAGGGGATTGTGAATAAAAAAACCAGGGGAAGGTATTGATGTCTAGATGTTTCAATAACGTGTTCCCTCCTTCCTCTTACCTCTCATCTACAGATATGTTTACACGTGCCCCAAGGGGACAAGTGCACGGATATCCCAAAAGAGAAATAATGTTGCGGAGCTGCAACCAGCTGTTTCGAAATAAAGAAGAGAGGAGAAGAGAGGTTCTCTTTGCGAGCCCGGTAGTTGGTCAACTAGGGCAACTACAATCTTTTAATTTATCTGCCACCTGGTAAAATAAAGTAAATAAATAAATAAAATCTGAAAAACTTCCTCCCCGGTACTCGATTCCTTATACTGGGGCGTGATTTCCAAATTCCATATTTATTGTGATATTCAAACTATATTACAAATATCATCATTATCACGGTATAAACCATTGTGGTTTGTTCCACCTTCATATTACTTGGTCTCTCCACCCTTTCCTCGGTCGTCTCACATCTCGTATACCTGCTGTATTTGAGAATCACTTAAGGTGTAGTAAGTTAATATTACATTCTCTCTACATGCTCTCTCTAATTTCTTCTATAGTTCCAATCTCATCCAATAAACTAAATATTTGCAGTTCCTTTCTTATGCCCTCATTCCGCCTTCTATCCCTCAAAGTGTATCCTGGTACGATCTGAGAAATCTCATCTCAGCCTCAATCGTTGTGCTACATCGATACTGAAATTTCTGTAATTTCTTATCAACATCATCTTACATATACAGGACACTACAACCAATCTATTGCCATATTACAATTTGTTCTAGTATTTTATTATTTATAGTTATTTTTGTCCTGAAGTGTTCTTTGCCTTAAAATGCTATGAACTTAGTTTTCTCAGTTGATGTGTTGAGATTATAGCTTCTTGCGATGTCATTTAGATGAAAAATATCTCTTCGTAAATTGCTTTCAGAGGGTGTTATTATTTGATCGTCCACGAAGACCACGGCGTCACTTTTATAGTTTTAAAATTTAAAATTTCCTGCCATTTTTGAATGACATGGTCAATATATATGTTAAAAGTGTTGGTGATAGCAAGCAGCCTTGTTTCACCCCTCTATTTCTGTTAGCTGTTCACCATCATTCATTTTTATACACGTATTGTTGTACATACCTTGAACCATTCTCACTAGATGTTCAAGATATCCTTCTGCCATCATAATTTTAAAAAGACCTTCGTGTCGAAAGCCTTTTCGAAGTTGATAAATGTTATGAAAGTTGGAATATTAAATTATATGATTTTCCTTTCCTGAATCTATCATTAAAATTATAAAAGAGAATTTATTCAGGTAACATATATTATAAAATTGTAAAATGAAACAGGTTATGAACAAAGGAAAACCTAAAAGTGACTCTTCCAACTGTCGCGCTCCTTTCGCGCTCCAGTCAGCAGGCAACTTCATCTTCTTCTGGTTTTCTTCCAGTTGACCAGGTTTCTGATAAACAGGGTTTCTTCATTTCACTTCTCTGGCCACTCTAATCCTCTCTTTGGATAGTCCTCTCTTATTTGATGTACTTTCTCATAATTTTCTTCTAATTGTCGCATTTCCTTTCGGCGATCTCTTAGGATTTATTCTTTTCTCAATGGTTGACATATTATTAAGTTTAAGTCTGGAATCGTTTTATCTCTTGCTAAATTATTTATTGGTCTATGCAAACTGGTAACGCAGTTCGAAAGTTTCAGAACTGTGCAAACTGACAGAAATGCAATTATATTTTAATTCCACCCAAGAAAGTTTATTGCATACGCATTAGAACAAAACTTTTCATTCGAAAGCAGAAACTCTATTATAATATAATGTAATATACAAACATATTTAAAATTATTTCGATGCTAATATTCCTGTATAAATATAGGGAGAATTTGTAGAAGGATTAAACATCTTATAGTTTTAAATATAACGTTGCATTATGTGTACTGAAAAATGTTACACTTTTTGTGATTCTAAGCACCAAGTTAAAGTTTTTCTTGTAACACAGACTCTTTAATCCAATAAATACTGCATATTTAAAGCAACATTTGCAAACTTTTTCCATAACAGGCATTGAGAATTTGTAAATGAATCTAAAGACAATTTAAACTTGGCTTTTTCTTACGAGGCCAGGTGTATCTACCCTTTCCACTCCTCAGCACCAGCTTTGCTTATTTTGATTACAGTGCCACGCCTCTTGCCCCGGATTCAACTGTCGTAGGTCACTAGTTATCCTGTCACCCCCTTGCTAGACCCATAAGATGATAAGTACTGGGTCCCAATAAATGCATATCACTAAATTTGTTTTTTTGTACTTGCCTCGTACCCTATTACACCCATTACAAAGTCTTGTAGTATATTCTAGTTGCCGTAAAACGAATTCTGTAGCTATTTTGCACAATATACGTTAGCTTCACGACAACATTTACTGCTTTTTCTCTTACATATTTTATATGATTATCGAAAATTAATTTTTTTAGCTAACTCTATGCTTAAATATCTAAAAGGCATTTATATATAAATATGTGAAGGTATTGATGTCTAGATGTTCCCTCCTTCCTCTCACCTATCATCTACAAATAAGTTTACACGTGCCCCAAGGGGACAAGTGCACGGATTCCCAAAAGAGAAATAACCAGGTGTTTCGAAATAAAGAAGAGAGGAGAGGAGAGGTTCTCTTTGCGAGTCCGGTAGTTGGTCAACTAGGGCAACTACAATCTGTTAATTGATCTGCCACCTGGTGGTGATCATTATTTTAATATCGCTTCAGGTATCGTAATAAGTACAAGGTGGGGCACAGTACAGTTTTTATCTATCTCTTTCCAATCGCCAACATAAGATAAATAACTTATTGCAATATACTGCTGAAAGAATGTAGGATTGTACCGGTGGGATTACAGTCGTCCGAAATAAAATATAGGTTGAGCACATTTCGTATACCTAATTACGTAATGACGTACATATAAATTATTTTTGAATATTTTATTATTGATTAACACACGTGAACATTTTAGCGCTCCTTTCTGTATTGAAATTAGGACATATGGTTTTTCTTCTACACTCACCTCAGTCCTCCCAATCCATTTCTTTCACTCCTCTCTGTGTCCCCGTATGTCCTGTACACGTGTGTTCCTATAGAGTGCAATGGCGCAAAATAAAGCTCTCTGCATCTGGCTTATTAAGTTCTTTAGAAATGCTACATAAGGAATACGATACCATAATGTATGTTCCAAGTTTTGTCATAAATATAATTTGGATAAATGGAAGTTTGCTTAAGTAATATTCCTGTACGTAAAATGATAAACTGCTTTTTTTGGGCGTAAGGTCGGGGATTTTAGGCACAGGGAAGGCACATCTACAGTTATTTTAGTTACGCTTTAATTTTTATTAACACCCCAGGGAGAACCCTCTTATTACCCGTTTTGTCACTTAGCATGCACATTGACAATTTTTAATGCCCTTTCTTATTATATAGGACGTCATTGGTGATACCTCATATTAAATTATATTTGGGAAAGGAATCTTGGAAAGAAAACGTTCCAGGCTTAAGTTAAGATTACTTCCCTGTCACCTGCCACATATGAGGACTGAGGAAAATCCGTCAGGGAGAAAGGTCTAGCCGCGATTTGAACCGAGGACTTCCTGAAAGTGAACTTTACACGTAACCTCGAAGCCATCTCACTCGGTCTAAGATATACTAATGCTAAGATATACTAAATGAATAGGATGTTGACAAATTGTTGTCAAAGGAAAGGTTTCCATTGAAATGTAATAATTTGTACGAAATGAAATACTTTCCTTTGTGCATTAAATGGCATATTATTAACATTCATTTCAGGTGCTTTTTCATTAATATAAATAAAATAGTTATTGTTTGTCCCATAATTCTAATAGTTTGATTTCACCCAATCACTCTGTGTAATATAGGATTCAGTGGTAGGTATATACGCCTTTTAACAGTACATAGCTGCGTCAAAGCTGGCCAATACAAGGTGTATCCTCAATATTTAAATAATAAATTTAATACATTTAAGGGGAAATCACGGTGACGCCCGTATAAGTACAAGCAACATTATTATATTGTAAATGTACCAGTGTAATTTTCTAAGCAACATTTAGAACTCTCTCTTTAAATATGAAGCATGTAAGTAAATAACCAGTATTTCAAAGTTAAGTATTCCCCACCTTCATTCGTATTGAATGTTTTGTCATTAGCGTGATATCTTCCTCACTGCATTATCTATAACTTGATACGGTTTATTTCTAAGCCTCCATATCAGAATGAGAGATATAGAGGCTTTGGAAGTCGATCGTTTTACGTTTTGGTGAAATAAAAGCAACGCTTGATAACAGGAGTCTAATGTGTTTGAAATCTGGAAGAGGAAAGTGAATTATATTTATCAAGTGCATCTGTATTGTAAAAGCGTCATAAATAAATATAGAACAGAATAAAGGTCCAAGGCTTACGAGGATTAAATCTTGTCACTAAGCTGGTAAGTATAGCTTTCCTTCGCCAACGGCTGCAGGCAATCACAACTGAGTTGGAACAGACAATAAGCAGTAAAAACGATTAGTTAGTATCCTGCCATACAAATATTATAAACCTGCTAAATAATTACGCCACAAAATATAGTTTCAAAAATTGTACACGAACAGACCTAAAAATGAAACACAGATAATAGTTTCAAACTGAGAAACATTAACGCATAAGAAAAGAATAAACTGCATGATAACAACAAAATGTACACTGAAACAATTTGTGTCGAATGTTTAGGTGAGAACTCGCTTGTAAGTCTTATCATCCCGGTGAATAGGCGTGTCATAAAGCAGCTCATTATGTTGTGTAAACAGAAGCGTATTACGTACAAAGTGGAAAGGAGAAGAGCACCAGGCGAATAATAAAAACTGCAGCTGTATAAGCTAATGTGCAGGAGTTGTTAAGAGGATTTCGTAATGGACTACAACACTGTAAGCTCGATTACAGTCGTCAAAGTATCCGGAATCAGAGTGTTATTACCCTGTCCGATGTGGTTAAAGCCTACCTTTGCCATGACAAAATCTAGTTTTCATTTGAGATAATACGAAGCACAAAAAATTACTGGTGGATTTTAGTGTCGTAAAGTATTTCTAAGAAAAAGGCAAATAAGGAAGGTTTTCTTAATTCCAAGACGACATATATTCAGTAATTTGTAACACTTTAACACATACTTATTTATTGTGTGTGTGTGTGTGTGTGTGTGTGTGTGTGTGTGTGTGTGTGTGTGTGTGTGTGTGTGTGTGTGTGTGTGTGTGTGTGTGTGTGAGAGAGACAGAGAGAGATTATGTGCTTTAACGAGAGTTACATGTTTCGTACAGCAAATTTTGTCTGAGAGTTAACTATTTATACAGAGGTTATTCAGACGATATTGATTATATACATATACTTCATTTTGCATGAAACTGTCTAAAGATATGGTATGTTAATCAAAATCGTTAGCCATTTTTGAGAAAATGTTCTATGTAAAAGGGAGTCTGCAATATGGGATTATCTTGAAAATCTTCATATCCCATCCTTGTAAGATGCTGAACTGGCTTCTTTTTTAAATCTATTTTTGGTGAAATCTTGGAATCGAATTTTTGTGTGAAATATAGCGCTTCCGCTACTGTAAGTAACAGTAGAGAAAATAAAAGAATATGAAAAACAAACTAGGCAAGCTTTGTGCAGTAATTCGTATCCTGTCGGTCTGGGTGCCTCAGTTGGTTAGATACTGGTCTGCTGACCCTAAGGTCGCGGGTTCAAATCCGCCCCAGACCGATGGTTTTTAAGTGTGCTTAAAAACGACAGCTCCATGTCAGTAGATTTACTGGCATGTAAAAGAACTCCTGTGGGAAAAAATTTCGGCACACCGGGGACGCTCATATGATCCTGGCAATTGACAGCGTCGTTAAACAACAAAATAATTAATTTTGAATTCGCATCCTTATTTCAGGACATGTTTCCTGAAATTAATCTGAATTGTTTTAGTTTTCAAGTTATTGAGTTTATGCCAGTTAATGTAAAGTTTTAAGATTAATATTTATTTTAAATTATCAGAATAGTTAGCTTTTTTCAGAGTATGACATTTTCGTACAATCTTTTTATGTTAGGTTTAGTGTAAAATAACAAAATTTTACGCTTTCCTTGTTATAAACAACACGTTTAGAACAAGCAGTGTTCTTATAACTTAAATAAAAAAATCTCTAAAAAGTCCCTAAACAGCAGCAAATATATACGACATATATACATTTCAGAATGTACATGAAACTTTGCAGAAACACTTGATCAGAATTCCATCGTGCAGAGCATTTTAAAGAGCTAAAATGCTGAAAAAAGTCCAAAAACTCAACTTTTGGGACGCCGGTACAGGGCAGTTGTGGCAGCGGCAACACAACAAAGGACGGTTGTGGCCGGGCTGCACCACCCCACTGGCGCGGCGCGTAACAAAGGCGCTCAACGTCAAACTTTCCCACACCACTCACGCGAGCAAACACGCGAGTAATGACAATCGAGAGGAAACACAAAGGTTTTCCACAGTATTCGAGAAGTATCCATCTGCCGGCGTGTTAGTAGAAGTTCTAGAAGTGTCCGTGTTACGTCTTCCTCGCTATATAAGGAGATGAGGCATCGACTAAGAGGAGTTACGGTACAGACATGAGTCAGTGTGTGAGTGCGAGAAAATTGTGTATATGAAGCATTGTTGTGAAAGGTGCGTCGTGTTGAAGTGAAGTATACTTAACGAGCGTGGAGTGATCGTATCATCAGAGTTAGTGTATGCGAGACAGAGAAAGTGAAGAAACTATAAAAAACAGTACGAGAAGAAAACAGTTGTGGGATGTAATATCATGAAATATGTAGATTGTATTAACGTTAGTAAAATAGAATTGTGTATTTGTGATAACGTTTTAGAAGAAAATAAAGGGAGAAACAAGTACTTGGACTGGATTTTGCTATTTTGTCACTGTATCTTGGACGAGTAATCCTAAATCCTTTTCCCCAACATTTCACAAATTTCAGTGATGCAATCCCTTGAATACAAATTAACAGTTCCATATCTCCATTATAATTTGTGCATGCCACAAGCTTGTTTCTAGATGTAGGTGGGGTTTGCCACTCATTAGGAATGCTGACTGCGCCGTGCTATTTTCAGCATAAGCAGATATCGGTACTCCTTTGTGAGGCAGAACCTAGGTCGTGACCGCTCAAGATCTGGCCGCTTTTTGTCATTTAATGCTATGCACCACTCCCTCCTTGGACATGACCATGTGGGTAGAAGAAAAATGATTCGACAATTAAATGTCTCCGGGCACAATCGTCTCTGTCACAGTAGCCAGCTGGTTTTACTGCCCTCACAGAACACTATTTCACTTTTAAATAAGGTGCACGAGACAAATGATTCCACTTCCTTGTACACAATCAGATGAGATGTATCATATTTATGGTAGGAAACAACTAGGAAGAGAAATAGATTAAGATAAGAGTGCGAAAGCGTTTTGGTTTTTATGTTCATGTTACAGAGGACAACGAGACATCTGGTACGTGAGAAAATGTTTCGTTGTTAGCACGAATGCTAAATCTTAGCTCATTTTTCTGTTGATGTCGAGAAGCCTGAAACTTTATTCTATCTCCTACAGCGAAACAGCATTTTAAGTTTTAAAGATACAGAAGATTTTACATTCGACCCAAAACTTCCATACCGATTTCAAGATATTTCTGCCAAATGGAACATCGTTATTCATTGTTAACCGTGCAAAGAGAATGGAGTTTCAAAGCTTTAAAGATATGACTATCGCTCAAACCCTACTGTATTCCCATATTCTTCTTCCATCTACAAGGAAATAAGCAAATATGATAATTTCTGCAAATGTTTACCTCAACTAACACGAAGATACAGGGATAGGAGTTTGTAGGAATGGTTAGTGCAAGAGTTGAGAAAGTCATGTGAGCGCAACACATCAGATTTATTTTCTTTTTGTAGTCATGAAAACAGCAAGGAATATCAAAGCCACTTTTTCAAAATTTGACTGTCGCTGTAGTCTAGTTATCCCTCATACTGACAACAAAATGTGTAAATAAGAAAAGAACGTTCATTTCGATTAAAGAGAAGTAGATGGAGGGAAAAGCATGGGTAAGATATTTTGTAGACCAGTAAATAGGTTGTGCTACAATTTTAGCTCAACTTCATTCATAGTTGTTGAGTAAGGTGGAGAGGTTTTTCCTCATGTGAAGTACATGATTGGATTTTGGACTTTAATAATTTAATATAGATTGATTTCTATAAAATTAAAACTGTATGTAATATAATATTATTTTCATGGTAATACTTAAATGACAAACATATTATATTTTATTGTAAAATATATTATTACAGAAATAATGTGGAGAATTGAAAATTCTGACATTTTATTATGGAAGTACTTCACACACCATACAATGTTCATTTTTGAGACATTGTTTTCTTAAATGTTTGGTAAAAAGACCTCCAAAATTAATTGTCTGTTATAATAAAGTTGAAATAGGGTATACTCTAAAATAAAAAGCATCGCTGATTAATTAAATCCAACTGTCGAAATGTATGAAGAGATTTTTTCAAACTATTATTTAACAATACCGAATTTGCATAATTTCTAGTTTTCAGAAAAGAAGTGTCTTGTTGGTCACTCCCTTGTTGCTTAATCTGTATCCCGTCATGTACCTGTTTTTTCATGTTCATAATACAAGTTTATGGAATATCACTAAATGAGATCTTGGGATAGCAAGCAAGGTAAGGTTACAGTAATTACAGGGAAAAAATAAACAAGCTGACAAATATACCAAACGGGTTTTCATTTGTCAGTATCAAGTCGCTCTGATTACCACTTCACAACTAACTTGGAAACAATTGCACACTATGAAATAAAATGAAGCTTCTAGTTTCAAAGAGAACCGGTTTACCGGGAAAATAAAGCCAAACAATGGGTTAGCATGTTAGCAATAAACAAGAGCAATTTGGCAAAACTTACTAGTTCAATCCTGAATACCAAATCAAAATTGGGATACCATAACAGCATTGCTTTTTGTATTCAAATTAAGACTTGAACAGAACACCCTTTAGTTTTCGACACATTTCTGTATTCCGAGCATTCAATTTTTCACACAGTTTATTTTCAACAATCACAGAATGCAGAATAACAACTTGTTTTAGCTACGCCCAGAACACGATGTGCTACAAAAGTATTTCAGAATAAAGAGGACTCCCAAGCCATTCCCAGAAAATTCAAGACAAGCACATTATTCGTCGTAACAATATATTAAACATGTTTTATTTTAATTAGCCACTTTTCAGTAAATCCAAAGTAACGAAAAATGTTCCACACAAAAAATGTTCCGGAGCGCGGAATATTTTACAAGAAGTTCGTCGACTTAAATACCAAGTTTGGTATTTAACGACTTTTCATGTTTGAGTTACACTTTTCACAGAAACACATGAATCTTGTTATAGAATCTGATGTGTGATATTCATATGATTTTGCCTACTCATTCTTCAAAAACCACTTCTTAGAAGCATTTCCAGCTATCTAATTCATGTTAATCGAGATAAACATTTGAGCAATAGTCAAGTCCTTCAAACGCTGGTCGGTATGTGATGAACTGAAATGCCCTTTTTGTATGAGCCGGAAGGGGAAGAAAAAAAAAAAAAAAAAAAGGAAAAGAAATACACGTCCCATTAGAAAAAACGTATAAATTATTGGAAAGTTCAAATCAAAAACAAGGAGCACCTCGAAAATATTTAACTCCGCGAAAAATGTATAATAACCCCTAGCGCAACAGCCCTTCGCGGGCCAAGGCTTACCACCCGGCCGCTGCGTAACCCACTTCTGCCCACTATAGGCGTCACGAGTTGGGTGCAGTACTGGAGGGAGGGACGTGGTCAGTGCCCCGATCTTTCCTGGCCAGTTATGTGGTCTTCGCAGCCTGGAGTCGTTCTTTCTTTATTCAAGTAGCACCTCAATTGGCCCCTCTGGGACCTAACGAGGCTGAGTACACACCGTGCCAGACTTCCCAGCGGAGGAAAAATCCCCATGCTGGTAACGGGGATCGAAACCGGGTCCTCCGCGTTAGATGCAAGCACGCTACCAACAGCGCTATGGAGGCGATCACCAAAAATGTATACTTGAAATAAATGGTGTGTTTGAACAAGATATACAGTAAGAATTTATTTCTTACGGTTTAACAGTTAAACAAAAGTCATCCAGAATTAAGAATATTTCAGAGGCTATCACCAGAAAATTCATCTGATGCAGTTAATTTGTTATGAAAATATCTTAAACATGCGATATTTTAGAGCCATTTTTGAAAAAAAAAATCAACTTTTTCGAAACATGTTCCATGTGAAGGATAGTTTGAGTGGAGATTTTCTTGAACATTTTCGTGTTGCATATTCAGAAAATACCTGTTAACTTTACTTAACCATCACGTTGATAAGTGCGCACTCGCATACACTTACATTCAAACAGCGACCTTCTTCTAAAATACCTATTTGAAAGGACTTTATGGGTTTAACTGATAGTTAAATCCTCTAAGAGCTAGCTAGGTATGTCATAACTTTGGAATTCCGTTCTCTTTGCATGGCCAGGGGAAAAATGAATAACGATTTCCGTTTGACAGAAATAGAAGTAAAGAAAATTGAATTCAATAATACAGAATATCTCGGAAATAGTTAACCTCTACAAAAACCGTATTTGTCATTAACTGTGTTTTAACGAGGTCTGCAAATCTTGTATCTAATGTAGTTCTCCAGTTTTGCAAATGTCATACTGAATGAAGAGGACTTTAGAGGCTACTCCTATTAAATGCATTCTTATGACAATATCTTAAACATATAGTATTTTAATCAGCATGGTTAGAGCCATTTTTGAGAAAATCACACTTTTCTAAAAATTTGCAATGTGTGTAAGAGCACAGAAAGTCATGTGAGTGTAACACACCCGTAACAACGGGGAATCAGGGAAACCATTATCGTTGACACTACTGTAAACGTCTGCAGAAGTACCCGTGTTCTAATTTCATAACGCTACAATATACTGGAATAGAGCATCCACGTAACACTAAGCGCCGTGCTTCCGTGCTGCAAGCATTCATTGGTTTTGATGTTCCACGGCTGACCTTAAGTTGCCAAGGATTTAAGTTACTTGTGGTTGTTTTTAGTTTTTAGTTAGTTTGTGTAAAAACAGTAAATGGATTGGATAGTGATAAGTTGTGTTATTGAGGCCATGGCTGATGTAAGTAGAGAAGGAAATAATAAAAGAAGTAATCTAAAGTAACTGGACTGAGTCAATTTTGCCACAATGTTGTCATTTTTCTGAAGTAATGACAGTGCTGATAGAAAATTGATATAAGTGTATTTGATTTATTTATATACAGTTTCAGTGTTTACACATCTTTCTATGCTTAAAGAATCTTTCTCAACTCATTCCTATCCATCCATTCCATTTCTTCCAGTCCTCTTACTTTCATTCCAGTTCTTATTTCCCGCATCCACGAGTTTTGAGGACTTCCTTTTTGTCCTCTTCCAGGTGGACTCCATTCCAAAATCTTTCTTCATCCATTCTTCTAATATGTCCCTACAAACTCAGTTGTTTGCATCTTACATAGTCTAATATTGAGTTCTTATTATTAATTTTTTCTCTTATAACATTATTTCTTATTTTTTCCAATCTTCATTACCTCGCTGAGTTTTTTAGAAATTCCATTTCCATCGACATTTTTTATTCTAAATGTTAAATTTCCATATTTCAACTACATAAGTGACAGTACTTTTCGCTGTTGTATATGTGCAATTTATTCTTCCTACTTATATGTCTTTTCCAAAGGATCCTGATTTATAATTGATGTAATAATTTTACCTTTATTGATTGCGTTTTAATGTTAATTTCCTGTTTGTTTTCTTTACCTATTTTACCCCTAAATACTTAAATTACTCATATCCTCTAAGACATCCTTTCTGTTCTTCAAGAATTAAATCTTTGGTTTCTGTTCCACATCCCATATAGAAGGTTTTTTTCTAAGTTTATTTTCAGCCCCCCATTTATTATATTCTTCTAGTAACTTTCTAAGAATAAATTCCCTATTTTCATATTCTTGTCCAGTTACTGCCTGTTGTGTGTTTGATAATAAAGGGTTAAGTTGAAGAGCAATAAACTGGAACACACCGTATGTTATTTGGAAGTGGGATTGCGTGGACATCCAAGGCACGTTCTGGTAACGAGTGGTTCCGCTGAACTAGAGCTGTCATATTGTCATCGTGAGCTGTGTAGGAGTAGGCACTGTCCAGGGTAGGACAAAGGACAAGAAGCCGCGATGTGAAGAACGGCGAATGTAAAACTGGGCGTGACTTTATGAATGCTAGCATCATGATGCCGCCGCCAGAGGACAACGACAATGGATGTGATGTCGTCGTTCGTCTCTTGTCAGTGCAACTCACTGACGTATATGGGCGTTGTTACCGCATACGCTTATCACGCAAAATGTAAGGGCGGAATGGCAAACAGGGGCAACCACGATGAAGCACTAGAACAACAAGGAAGAGATAGATCATGCGATTTGCAAAGGGAATAACAAGAACTGAGAAAAAATCAAAAGAGGACACATCGATTATCCCAATACCAATGAACTGATGCATCGGTTAACAGAAAGCTCCAATATGATGTTAATGAGTCTAGCTGTCAAACAGACGAAATCATTGTCACTGTCATCGACAACTTAAGACCCGACTACCATGCTGAACAAATACCACCCAGTGAGCAAGATTTTCACTGTCTTGAGAAGGCTATTAAATGGCTAAAGCAAAACTGCTATTCGTTTTTCCTGCTTTATTTTTCCCCTGTTTTTAATTTTTACAACCAGTACTTTTTATTTATGGGATTCTATTTGTTTTTTTGGTGGATTCTGCACTGGTATGTACGTGCATACACTTACATACAGTTTCTACCAAAAGTTTGAGGACACCTGCTTTAACCGAAATACACTGTCTACCAAATAGCAAATTTGGTATGTAACTTTAATATCTTTCAAGGATGCTACACAAAGATTTTGATGAAAATTTTTCCATTCTAAACTACCCTTTACATGCAAAAAAATTTTCAAAAATCTTGACTTTTCAAAAATAACTCTAACAATTTTGATTAAAATACCATATGTTGATGATATTTTATGGCAAATTAAATGAATATTTTGAATTTTCTGGCTGTAGCCTGTGTAATCATATTTACCCTTGATGACTTTTGCATAACTGGTAAACCGTAAGAGATAGAGCATATCTTATTCTACAAAATATGTATATCTTGTTAAAATACACAATTTATGGCCAAACGCATTTTTTGGTGGAGTAACCATTTCGGAGATTTAAATTGTTATTTCTGTGAGTTTTTCAGTATTTCCACTTTTCTCAAATGGAAGGTCATTGTTCACGTTATTGTCTATTTGGCCGTGCAAAGAGAACGGAATTTCAAAGCTTTAAGACATTTGACTATCATTCAAAGCCTACTGTCTTCCCATATTCCTATTGCATCTATAAGAGAATCAACAATAAGATATTTTCTGCGACTAACAAGAGGAAAATTGAGGAATAGGAGTTTGTAAGAATATTTAGAACAAGAGTAGAGAAAGTTATGCGAGTGCAGCACATCAGATTTTTTAAGACAACTTCAGTGGTATTTTTGCAGTTGACTGATAAAACAGAAACCCCTTTTCATCAACAGAACAAAGTTATGCTTTTTTATACAATGCCTAGATTTTTATTGAAATATGAGGGTTTTAATATTAAAAAGCTAATTGATGCATAAACCCTTTTCATTGAAATAAGCTTATTTAGTGATACAAATTTCAGTACCTTATACCAATAACTTTCAGAGATAACAGGCACACGTGCAGAAATTGCACCTGAGCAAGATGAGGAACCCTAAACACCTATATACAGCTCTCTTTTCAATAGTAATTTTAATACAGCTACGATTGACGCACCTCTATGAAACTCAAACAAAATGAGCGGAAGATATGAATTATTCATATGAAAATAAAACCTGAATTTGGAAAAAATCACAAAATTCACCATTTAGACTTTCCTTAAGCTAATCTTATACATTTATATAGGTTTATGAAGTAACTTTTTACTTAATTGTCCTAGGGTATTTTATAGACAATAGTCAGGCTATTGTAATTGTATAAATAATGAAGATAGAATAGTATTTACAGAGCAAATTTATATTCACTAAAGCGCTTAAACTGTTTGATCACAGTTTAGTTAATTTCCTAACAACCGAGCGAGATACTCCGTGGTAATGTGTGAAGCTCACATATTTCAAGTGTCCTGGGTTTCGTGGCGTGTGGCGGTGCCGGACAGATCTGCCTAAAGTCGCAGCCTCTGTGGTTTCTTCACTTCATTCCTTAAATTTATGAGGTCACAGTGTGCGAAGTGTCCTCCTTATTTGTATAACCTATAAGCCGTCACCTACATATACTCATACTCTCCGCTGAGTATGCGATTTTTCTCGTTCAAGAATCTACTAGAAATCAAGTTATTACTTGTAAGTAATATTATGTTCCTGTCTTGGTGCACTACGCTAGACCATGACAACTCTGATTCTCGGCCACGGAATGTTCCTCAGATTCGATCCCATACATAAGGTTGGGGTTTTAAACCCTAGTACCCTTCCAGAAGGAGATAAGGATAGTACAAAAGATTTTTAGGTCGAGGTGCGAGGATCATTGAGTACTCTACGACCCTTTATGCTGTTGCTTCTGCAAGAAAAGTACTGTTCTTCCTGATGGACACACGCTAAAATACACCTAATGCTAAATTTAGAGGAGTTAAACACTAAAAAGGATTTACAGAGGCTCAATATTGGAATGCCAAGAAGTGCTAAAGGATCATTGTTTCAAAACTGACTTCTCTTTAAGAATACCATAGAGAGGGAAATTGTGTTGTTGCTCCAATTGAATTACTAAACCACTTTATCTTTCTCCCGTGGTTATTTAATTACATAAAAGCTATATAGTTTTCACATGAGTTAGAAAGTTTGAACACATACAACGAAGTAGAGGTGAAGCTGGGAATTTGAAGATTCCCTACTCTTAGTCCTCCACTTTGAAAAATACGCAAAGATAGTCTGCGAGCATCAAGACAAATAATATTTTCAATTCTTACTGTTGTTAATAATGCAAATACGCAGATCTGGCGTTTTACTGTGTATGCCGTCGTATCAATTTCGGCCAAAATGAGTGCTTTGTACCGCCGTGCCTGAAGTGACTTGCAAATTTAACGAGAAATCATAGTTTGGCGTGGAAGTGTTGCTTTACTTAACTAGTTTCATTATGGGTATATTTTCATAAAAATTACTGGTTAGAGTATGTTTTAATGTCACCATAAATAAATGTATAATAACGTTATAATTAGAACTTTCAAGCATAAGGAATCATTAAATAAAATTTGACTATTTGAAGCACCGGTGGGCAAACCCCAACACATTGGCTCTGCTACCTGCTTGACACAGAACGCACGCTTGGGGTAGGAAATGTGAAATCAGAGCTGTTTCAAGTCAAGGCCACGATTACAGTCGTAATCACAACACGCGTTCTGTCCATGGCTGATTTAAAGCTATAGTTTCATACATAAGAAAGTCAATAAGTTCTTCTGAGAGTTTATAAAATGCAGTACTAGACAATGATTGCAATCTTATGCATATTATGATCGTTGTGAATCTCTCGTTCCCAGAGTAGTGCATTTAACAGTCAGTATGACTTTATGTTGGACGATTACATAAACTTTTACAATGCACCCGTTTGCTCCATATGGTTGTAATAGGTGTTCGAACTGTTTTCTATTCCAAAACATTGTGCCACAGTGGACATGAACAGCTGGAACTTCATATTTACAGGCAAATTCACTTTGTAGAGTGTTCTTTAAAAACACATGACTTCCTAGAACGTTCTCGAAAGAAACAGAAATTAATAAAAATCTTATTTATTCGCAGGCGTGATTTGAACTTGCGACCTTCACAATGACCTGCCAGTATCTTAACCATTGCGCTACTAAAGCACGTCGACAAGGAACACCACTGTAGCCCTAATCAGTGGGTGTCGGCATCTGCATTTCGCATCGTCTGTAAAATGCAGCGTTACCTAGTTACCAATCCGCAGAATGAGAAGGTTCACACAGTGTATGTTAGTGAAAATGATGTAGCTCTTGTGTTATATAACTATGGGACCAAAAAGAAGGTACAAATGTTTAAAAGTTAACGTACTAATAATTCATCTAAAACATTACTAGAACCATTCCGACTGAGGGTACTTTGTCTATCAAAGAGTAACTTATACATCATGTAGAATTTCTATAACTTGGAAGACTATTGAAAATCTTAAGGCGGTCAGACCTGCTGCCGATGCTTTACATCCATTTGCGTGAATATCGGAGTACCTTAATTCCGTTGTTTGGAATAGTGGAGGCTGTACGAAGTTAAAATCATAAGGGGTTTAAGGGAGGATTCGGTATGGAAATAATGTATAATAATTTAATAAACAATGGGGGAGGTAAATGAAGTCAATTAATTCGTCACTGGAATTTAAAAGAGTTAACCGTGCAATATCAGGTAGTAAATAATAATAAGTTGGGTAAATGGCGATGCGGAGTTGGTGCAGAGGATGAAGATGTTGCTGCACGTGTTATATGGCACTGGTCACAGCTCATCTGCGGCGAGGGATGATATCGAACTGTTTGTAGCGGAGAGCGACCACATTGACATCGTGGCGGGCGGGGTTGTACGGCTCTGGAATGCGAGAGAGGGAGGATTCCATCCACCGATATTATACGGCGAGGGTAACGGCGCAATGGACACATATTGCACGTAACATTGTCAGCATACTTTATGAAATCAAACATAACATAATTGCGGATTTGCGGGAGAGGGCGGGACCGAGCCGCGTTCAAGCATACAGATACAGACAGACATTCCCGCTTTGCCCTCGCTCGCTCTTGTCCCGATGCTGAGGATGTTATAATGTTTGTATCTAAACCGTGTGATGCCCAAAGCGTTTGGCCTTCCATTGTGGTCGGCGTGTCCGAAATATTCTGCAGGTCAATACCAGAGTTATTCCCTCCCCCCTCCTCTCGAATAATACACATACTCTGATTCAACCTGAGTTGGCAACGGGAAGTGGTAAGTGCGTACTATTGCATGCCATACCAGCGCAACCTTTGTTTTACAATACAGTAAGTAAACATTTGCTTTATCCGACTCTCTGCGATGCTTGATAAACAACCAGATTACCGAGAAGCATTTAATTTAAGAATTTAGGCAGCAATTGCTGCACAGTAGAGGGCAGCGTAGCGTGACCATTCTTTCCGATAACTTACTCCGTTGTACACTGTTAATAATCATGTAAATATTACATTATTTTTATGAAAGAGTAGATGCTGATGCAACTTCCTGTACCCAAATTAATCTTCTCCATGTTCGCCAGTCTTCTCAATATCCGTCTTTTAATTATTTCTGCCATATATCTTCGATGACTTCTTCAATCCCTTGTGTAACCCTTGGTGGTGGTAACCCTTGTGTAAATCCTTCGCCGTTGTCTTTCATCTTATGTATAAATCTTATGGATAAAATTAATTATTAAATTATAGTAATCCAACTTTCGCCTAATTTCTTCATTTCAATTTGATCTCATCCTGCAGATACATAATTTATTTGATAACTTTCCAGTTTTACATCTCACTGAGTTCTCATTCTAACTTCCTAATGCGATCTAGATCAACTTTCACTGTGACTTTACTTGGTCCACACTGCCATTTCACCAATGTGATCGAGTCGAATTTTCAATGTGACCTTACTTAGTTGACAGTCACTTCACCAATGTGATCCAGTCCAATTTTCACCGTGACTTCACCTAGTTCACACTATCACTTCACTAATGTGCCCTAGTTCAATTCAATGTCACCTCACAGATGTGGCCTAGTTCAGTTTTCCCTGTCAATTCATTTATCTTCGCGACAAGTGCGAAGCAGCC
Source organism: Tenodera sinensis (assembly GCA_030765045.1). Taxonomy (NCBI): domain Eukaryota; kingdom Metazoa; phylum Arthropoda; class Insecta; order Mantodea; family Mantidae; genus Tenodera; species Tenodera sinensis. The sequence goes on from CM060961.1 coordinate 176,474,788, forward strand.
TCTACTGCTGGCGACTCGAACACATAACGTCTGTAATCTCTTGCGGAAGCATTACTCTGTGCGCATCATACAGTCGTCACAAACTCTTACCCACTTACTCGTGAGAAGTTCGCTTATATAGCCGTTGGAAAATGTGACAGATCATTCTAGAATGTTCTTGAGGTGGGGAGAACGGAAATTTCAGAAGATTTTGGCTCTATCTGGATAACGCTTCTGTTGTTTACCAATGTCACTTCACTGATGTGGCCTAGTTCAGTTTTCCCTGTCAATTCATTTATCTTCGCGACAAGTGCGAAGCAGCCTCTACTGCTGGCGACTCCAACACAAAACATTTCTAATCTCTTGCGGAAGCATCATCCACTGCGCGTCATACAGTCGTCACAAACTCTTACCTACTTACTCGTGAGAAGTTCGCTTATACAGCCGTTGGAAAATTTCACAGAACATTCTAGAATGTTCTTGAGGTGAGGAGAAGGGAAATTTCAGAAGATTTTGGCTATATGTGGATAACACTTATGTTGTTTACCTGGGCGACAGACAACCGCGTCTACTTATCTGTGTTTTTCCCTCAACTGTTCGGTCAGTCGAGGCCAAATTCCCTTGAATCATAGACGCTACGTCACACAATATATTCACTGAATGCAGAAAATGAATATGAAAAAATTGATAGTACATATAGTATTAAAATAAATCGCACAAGCCCTTTTCAACATAGAATTCATTTTAATTGTCCTACTGTGAAAGCTGTTTGTCGATGCAGATCTAAACTTCTATACCCTTCTGGTCACTTGTTAAGTGGTGTTATGTTCAATGAGACATTGTGTTGTGAAGCCTACTGGATAATGCAGAACGCTCGTTTTGTGCAGTACAAAGAGCGCAGTAGGGCAAAGACGGGGCAAAAGGACAGGCTAAGGACATTTGTCAAAATTAAGTCCATCCTAACTATTGTACAGACACAAATTGTTGTTAATAGAAGTACTAAACATCCATTTAAACAAACGGGAAACTATCGCTCAAAGCCTACTGTATTCCCATATTCCTCTTGCACATACAAAGCAAAAAGATAATTTCTATAAATGTTTATCTCAACTAACATAAAGAAAACAGAGGATAAAGAGTTTGCAAGAATGGTTAGTACAAGAGTAGAGAAAGTCATGTGAGTGCAACACATTAGATTTTTATGTAAAAAGGAACACAGAACTAGATATAACTTCAACACATAGGTTCCTCTGCTCCCCGACAGGCGTCTGACCCTAGGCACAGTCCTATAAGTCCTAGGGTGTTTAAGTCCTACATAAGGAGAGGGTAATCAGGTTTAAGAAAAAAACAGGAAGGAATTAATTGCAAGACAAAAATCCATGTCCGTCTGCACCACTGTGAGATCAAGCAGAAAATAACTCAGAAATCACAGAGGTTGGAGATATTTCCTTTAGTGAGCTTTGTCATCGATAAACGGAATGCGGAAGGTATTTTACGCCAGATATTACGACAGACGGACTGCGCCGAATATTTTCGACTCTCGTGGAATTTTTATCCGCCTGAATTTCGCTCTTTCAAGTTACAACACCAAATGCACAAATGCATCAGGGGGAGGTAAGTAACTCGTGTTTAATTTACCTACAGTTCATAATTAACACAGAAGCCCTATGTGCCGTTAGGTAGGCAGTGTAAGGACGAGACACGTTTTGCGTTTAAAAACACATTAGTTATAAATAAACGTAGAAGGTAAAATAAACCAGTTTTTGGTGGTAGGTCAGATTGGAACGCTACGCTGTTGCCAGCAGATTTATTAATTAACACAGCTGCTGTTACCACTGACACAGTAAGATATTTTGGAGAGAGCATTTAAATGCCGACTTCAATGTTTAAGGTCACATTGGTGGTTTTGCCTTTGGAACAATTACTCATTGAGAATAAAATTCACTCGTGTACTATTGAGATAATCTAAGGGCTTGTTTAGTTGGATTTTCTTTATAAACATTAAATTCACTCACACATGCACACACATATATACAGTTTCACAAATATCCAGATACAGGCAGACTGGAAAATATTCCTGGCTAAGGAACGAGTAGAATCTGGGACCTCAGGATCTGGAAGTTAACATGTTCACCAAGTGAACACAGAAGCAGTGCAGTAAAGTTAGGCTGTTTGATGTGTACAGGACCCTCCTGTCATTGTAGACTTTCAAGAGAAGATGAATTTTGTCGTACCTTAATATTTCCAAACGTAATGTGATATACTGAAGCTTCATGAAAATATCTAATGTGTTGCACTCACATGACTTTCTCTACTCCTGTACTAACCATTCTTACAAACTCTTATTCTTCTATCTTCTTGGGTTAGTTCAGATAAATAATTGCAGAAAGTACCTTATTGCTTGCTTTCTTGCAGTGCAACGTGAATAAAGTGGACTTTGAGCGATAGTCAAATCTTCAAAATTTCAAATTCCGTTCTGTTTGTACGGTCAACAAACAAATAAAAAATGAATAGCGATGTTCCATTTGACAGAAGTAGAAATTCTCCAAAACTTACAGAAATAACCAGGAATATCTCCGAAAGGGTTCACTTTACAAAAAAATTATTTAGACATAAATTGTGTGTTTTAGTGAACTCTACTTTGTTGTATAGTAAGATTTACTCTATAACTTACGGTTTACCAGTTTGCAAAAGTCATCAAGAGGAAATAGAACTTCATGGGCTAAAGTCAGAAAATTCAAAATATACATTTCATTTGTCATAAATATATCTCAAACATATGGCATTTTAATAATCGTAGAGCCATTTTAAACAAAATAAAAATTTTCGAAAAAATTTCCATGTAAAGGGTAGTTTAGGGTGGAGGAATTAACTCCAAAACGGACACTCAGTTAAATACCAAACTACCAGACGAAAGTTTTTAAGAAAATCCTAGCATCCGAAACTAACCTTTACATGCAAAACATTTCAAAAATTTTTATTTTCTGACAAATGGCTCTAACGATATTTATTAAAATGGTACGTGTTTAAGATATTTTTATGACTTGAAACTTATAACTTAATTTTCTGTGAATAACCTCTTAAGACCTCTTTATTCTGGTTGACTTTTGCATAACTGGTAAATCGTAAGTCTTTTTTCCTTCTCTCTTGGTTAGGTAAAGCGAACAGAATTTCAAAGCCATCAATCTACTGCTTGCTCTTAAAACATTTGACAGTCGCTTAAGACTACCGTATTTTCCTACTCCGATAGTACGTATGACGAAATATGTAATAAAACCAATTCTACAAATATTGAGCTGAATTAACACGTAGAAGATACAAGAAAATGTTTATAGAATAGCTTGTTGAAAAATGGGCCAAGAAACTCATGTGAATTGAACACATCTGATATTTTTTTGTTTTTTAGGGTTCTAAGTTTACATAAAGTTGTTGAGAAAATTCTTCTACACAGAAATGTTAGTGCTTACCGCGTCAAAATGCCAGTAATCGTTTTGTTAATACAGAGATCTGTGTCAAACGTTGTGACGTCACTTCTACTTCTTGTACAGCTTTACTACAGATCTTTAAACGGCTATGACTGCAGTTTAAATGTGTAATTCTAGGAAAGGAAACTCACTTTCTTTTTAGATTCCTGAGTACTGAATCACCACCCAGAGTATTTAAATCCACGGGTTTTGTGTTAGTGCCGACGTCGTGGACGAGTGGTTAGACTGTTAGCCTACCACCTAGGCGGCCTTGATTCGATCCCAGGGACCAGCATGTGGTAGTCGAAGCGGCGTCAACACGGGTTTGCCCCCCGCCACTCATTCCACCAACTGCTCCATCATCATCTTTCCATTAATCGATTTCGCCTGCATTTCATATCATCGTCTTCCTCACTCTCATACTCGGTGCTGGCTGACTGCCCGCTTCCAGGTCTTCACTCTGTCCGGTCCATAGATTCTTGGGCTTCCCGACAGGCGTCTGACCCTAGACACTGGCTGGTAAATCCTAGGGGGTGTAAGTCCTACGTAAGGGAAGGGTAATCAGTTAAAGAAGAAGACTTCGGGTTGCGTAACAAATAAAACATTAATTACACAACAAATAACAGTATTGTTAAATAAAGTTCTCAGCTTAATTTTTACTTTCTCTACTACGTATAGTAAGATCAGGAACTATTGTATTCAAACCAACATTTAGATGTCGAGATTTCACCGGAAATATATGTTTTGAGGCCCCTGAATATAAAACAGCATCTTTAGAAAAAGGTTTGGGCGCGCGCGCCTGTGTGTGTGTCTGTGTTTCGATTATTAGTCTATGGACAGCATTTTATGGTTATAGCCTATGTAATCCTGTTTACTTTGAATACTTTTGCATAATTGCTAAATCATAAGAGATAGACGAAATCTTACTATACAAAAATGCAGATCTTACTAAAACCCACAATTTATGAGCAAATATTTTTTGTAACGTGAACCATTTCGGAGATATTCCTTGTTATTTGTGTGAATTTTGGAGAACTTAAACTTTCGTCTAATGGAACATCATTATTCATTTTTTATACGTTAGCTGTGAAAAGACAGCGGAATCTGAAAGCTTTAAAAGATTTGACTATCGATCAAAGCCTAGTGTATTCCCATATTGCCCTTGCATATTGCCCATATTGCCCTTTCCTACAAGGAAATGAGCAATAAGATAATTTTCTGTTTATTTCAAGTAACATGAAGAAGACACAGGAAGAAGAAGACACAGGAATAGGAGACTGTAAGAATGGTGTCGGTCTGGGTGGCTCAGTTGGTTAGACGCTGGCCTATTGATTCCAAGGTCGCGGGTTCAAACCCGGCCCAGGCCGATGGTTTTTAAGTGTGCTTAAAAACGACAGCTCCATGTCAGTAGATTTACTGGCATGTAAAAGAACTCCTGCGGGACAAAATTCCGGCACACCGGCGACGCTGATGTGATCCTGGCAATTGACTGTGTCGTTAAACAAAAAAATAATTAATTTGTAAGAATGATTAGTACAAGAGTAGAGAAAGTCATGTGAGTGCAACACATCAGATCTTTTGGTATAGGTTTGGCATTTATGTAATATTAATATTGAACGTTTATTGCTGCATATTAATGTTATCGTAAAATGAAACATTCCTTCTATTTTTGGCATTTTGCTACACGATAATTCAAGTTTGGATGCGATGTCTGTATTGTTGTGTGCAATGAATATTAAATCCACTGCAACTAGTGTTCCTGAAGATGGAAATGTAAGGTTCAATTGTGAAAATGTTAATGCAACCTTAAATAAACAAACAAAAAAGGTTTCTAAAACAAGGGTCTAGCAACCTGACCGAAGCTTTTTTGGCGCCTTTCCTCAGTCACTACCCGATTGCTGGATTGGATAATTTTATCCATGAATTTTCCTTCCATCCCTTTTATTACTAGATTTGATTTCCTTCATTTTCACTTCCATATCAGGCATTGGGCTGATCATCCATCACTACACTGGGTATGTAGTGATCCAAATTTGCTTGCTCCTCGAGAAGCTACTGATCTAAGACTTTACCTGTAAGTCCTTGGAGTGTAAGTCTACAAAAAGGAGGGAAATTCGAAGATGAAGAAGAAACCATTTCCTGTATGAAGGAATGGCTTCAACGACTTAAGTGCTCCTACGTGATGTCACATCTATTTGATTGGAGATTCATTATACGTAATGACATCAGTTTCAAAAGTAAACTTGCAATCTTGTACTCTTTACATACTTTCTCTAGTTGATATGATTAACGAGCGACTTTATACTGAGCTCCTCCTTTAAATAAGTAAAGGTTTTAATTCGGAGTCAGTTTAAACAAGTCCATGCGATGAGTTCAATGCGTAAGTCGAATCATGTAAATTAGTTTAATAGTCTGCGTAATTCACTCTCAAACGAAAGGCCCAAATTACCTTTTGGTCCCCTAAACCTCACTCACTGACTCACTTAAGCACGCACGCACGCACGCACGCACTCACTTACTCATTCACCTACTCACTCCCTCTTACTCACTCTCACACTCTCACTCACATTTCGCCACCTAGCCACAGCTAGGGCGGTAGAGGAAGTGTTGCATTCTTCTAAAATGTTCGATATCAATATTTCTGAAACAAAAGAAAGCATTTTCAAAAAAAGGTCCGCGTGCACGTAGGTCAGCATAATTCAAAAATGAAATCTGGTAATGCCAAACTTGCTATCTAAATTTATCACAGTACCCTTTTCTGGAAAAAATTTCGTTGCTTTTTATTTTCTCACAATGACAAACGATTTTGTTTATAATATCTACTGTATGTTTAAGATATTTGCATGACAATAAAATGCGTCTTGAATTTTCTGCGAGTAATCCCTTAAGTCCTCTTTATTCTGAATGAATGTTGTGTAACTACCAGTACTTAAAAGATAGAATAAAACGGACTACAAGGAAAAAAAGAGCTTATAAAATACACAGTTTATGTCAAATAAACCTTTTAGCACATGATCCTAGAAGCAGTTACTACGGACTGAAAAAAGTCCGTAAAATGAGCCTTTAAAGGCCAGTTCGTAAAAGTTGTCATGACAAGTTTTACGAACTGGTTTTATTTAATGAAAAACATCACATTCTGTAAACAGAGTGCAATTTAATAAAAGGTATAGAAGATCTCATTGAGATAAGTCAACACAACGTCTTCATTCACAACAGCTGATCGTTTTCTTTATATTGTACTCCAAGATTATTGTATTTGTCTCATATATTGAGTGAGATTGTTGTGGAAGGAAATCCAAAGTAATAGCTTAAGCTTTTAGTTTAATTATGTCTGGAATTTCAGGCATTTCTATTGTTATTGGGGAAACCAACAAACTTGTTGTTATCCCAGCCCAAGATCCATATTTCCTTAATTAAAACTTCGTTAATAACATAAGAAATTTGCTTTAAATTGTTGAAAATGAAATGGAACATTTGGTACAGTACATAAATGACGTAGAAATGGCAGGATTATGGGTAGTATTAGTACTATTAGTAGGCAAAGAAACATAATACAAAATACAACGAATTTAATGAGAAATTCATATACAATGGTCACCAAAAAATATGATCATCTACTTGGTCACTATGATCAAAATATAAATTATACTTTTCGGTTCAAAATATCAGAAGTTGTAATCACTATGAGTGTCTTGGATCTGAACTGTAGTATACTTTTTCGAGCTTCCAACTGCTTTTGAAGATACTATAATCTTCCGTAGTTTGAGCGGTCTTTTATTCAGTCTCACTTGCGAGAAGATTCAAAGTTCAACGCTTCCGGTTTCTAGAGGAATCTCGTAAAACATCTTGTTTTCCATCAGGAAAATTACCGTAGTCCACACTATTTATGCTACAGTAGTTTCAAAACCTTACACAGAACAATAGTCCGTGCAGGACAATAGCCATTAAATGCCCTTTCCTCACCACCGAAGATAGGTTTTGGCAGTTTTGAGTACCTACGTTCCTTTTCAAGAACGTTCCCTTTGTTTATAAGGAGCTGACGAGCACAGTGAGTTGAGAGGATAGACAGTCGAAGTTGTCAGTGACAGTTCAGTTGAAAGAGTTAGTGCACAATGCTGAGTTCCGATATGTATGTACAATAGTGTCACAAGTGATAAAGTGTTTTCGTAGCAATTGGTGTTTTCATTTGTTATACCATGTAAAACTACATCACGAATAAGTACACTGGATAGAACAGTTAGCAGCAGTATGTTCTATGACGAATATATGTGCATTGGTTATTGGAGGAGGAAATCGTGTGGATGTATTACATCAGGTTGTTTTTATCACTCTTTAATAAACAAACACCACCAAAACTATATTTGAAATATTTTCTACGTTCTATTTTGTGAAGTTTCTGTATAACAGACACTTAAACTTTAAATATGACTCACGAGTGACCGTTCTAATGCAGTTTTGCTCTCGCCACACGAGTGTGAGAAAAGAGAAACTTTTCATGCGGGCTGGGGACTCGTCAAAACATCCTGACTCACGTGTCGTGAGTCAACATTTACGGTATCTGCGTGTATGCACGTGAAGGAAAATAAACGAGATGCAAAAATGGGCGTAAAAAGAATTAAGAAGAAGACAGACATGTGTAGGAGTGTGTTGCAGAAAACATTTGCCTAAGAGCAATACAGGTTGTATACAAAATAAGCCTACTTTGTGGAACAGAAACGCTGGAGTACACACACTTTAACACGTGGCACCTAAACAAACTCTTCATGTAGTAATCTGATGTCTTTGCTTTCTCTACCACGTATATAGTAGGCGAAGGTCTGCATTGTCATTCGAAATCATATTTCACCAGGAAACACATTTTGAGACTGCCTGAATACAAACAAAGGGTCCTTCTATGTGTCTGTGCGTGAACTTGTGTGTGTTTGTATGGTGATTTGAGAGCATAACTCAAAAATGAAAAGTCTGTTAAATACAAACTTGGCATTTCAACTCCAGCATATTTTAAAAAGTTTGATGTTATCAATAATGGCTCCAACGATTTTGATTAAATTACTATATTAATATATAAATTACTATATCTTTATACTATATCTTTAACCTGCTTTAATGACAAATGAAATTCATATCTGGAATGTTCTGGAAATTGATTCTGAAATTCTCTTCATTGGCTCATTCCTCATCAGTCATTGGATTATTGTTTTAAACCTTTAATACACAAAATCTTACTGCACAAAAGATGTAGATCTCATTAAACACATTCTTTTTTGTGGCCTTAACCATTTCAGAGGTATTTCTTATTATTGATTTGAAGTTGAAAGCGGTGGTTGGACCATTCGTCTACCACCTAAGCGGCCAGGATTCTAACCCAGGTACCCGCATTGGTATTTGTGGTGGACGAAGTGGCGTTTGGGCGTATTTTCTCCGGGTTCCTCCACCACTTATTCTACCAATTGCTCCATCATCACGCTTCCAATCATCGATTTTGCCTGAATTTCATATCATCCCCTTCGGAGGTCGAAGTTTCGGAATTTCAAGGTATCAAAAGCTGGTTTGACAATCACTTAAGCTTATTGTATTCCGTTAATCCCATTGTATCTAGAAGGAAAATTTTGCAATAAAATTACTCCTATAAATGCTATTTTGATTAACATAAAGTAGATATAAATAAAATAGTTTGCAAGAACAGTTTGAAGAAGAGTGAGTAGAGAAAATCATGAAATTGCAACACATCAGATTTTTCTAACTAGAGTTTAACAGTCCGACACTGACGATACGTAAAATTATAATAGAGAAAGCAAATTTAGGCAGGAAAGATCCAGGCCTAAGTTTAGTTAACTTCCTGGTATTTGCCAGTTACGGGGATTGAAGAAAGCTTACGACGGTCATGGTAGAATGTGACCAGCGAATTTCCGTCACGACTCCATTGTAACGCAGTTATAGTAAGGTAGGTTAAAAATACTATCCCACCAATGTTAAATCCGCTAAATTCAGGATCCATAGTTTTTAAAATGTCACACTCAAAAGTTTACAGTGTGTAGACAAATGCCAGTTCACAGGTGTTGTTTCATGCAGTACGTTATTTTTACTTCCTCTACTCTGGATGACTTTTGAATAATTCATAAACCGTAAGAGATAGACAGAATCTTACCACACAAAAAATGTAGATCTATGTTCAAATACATCTTTTTGTAGAGTAAACCATTTCGGAGATATTCCTTGTTATTTGTGTCAGTTTCGGAAAACAAACTTTCGTCAAATGCAACATCGTTGTTCATTTTTTATATGTTAAGTGTGCAAAGAGAGCGGAATTTGAAAACTTTAAAAGATTTGACTATCGCTCAAAGCCTACTGTATTCCCATATTGCCCTTGCACCTACAAGCAAATAGCAATAAGATAATTTCTGAAAATGTTGATCTCAACTAACACGAAGAAGAGTTTGTAAGAATGGTTGGTACAAGAGTAGAGAAAGTCATGTGAGTGCAACACATCAAATTTTGTCTGTTTATTTTACGCCGCTTTAACTCCCTGGCCATATCGCAAGGTTTGTTAGGAGATTTGCTAATAACTAGGAGTAAAGTTAACAGTGGTGGTATCTTCATATTGATTGCAAATCACTCCTGATCAATCAGTTTGCTTTTGTCGACACGAAACATCTCTCACTTCGGTGAGTTGGCCTTCAAGGTCTCATCCAAGTACCATAGTATTTTGTTTCGTCAAACTCATGTCTGTGACGGACAGATGAGCATTAGCGTGCTTTCATTACTTGTGGATGGATGGCACAGATATCGCTACTATCATCAATTTTCATTTTACTATTGTTTTAGTCTTAATGTGGAACTTTGGATCCGGTATTTACCTTGGCGACTGAGGGAAATGAAAAAGAAATTCCTAGTCAGATTGGCCGGCCACAGGAATTTGAAGCTGGGACCTCCCGAAGAAGGCTAGAGACGTTACCACCTGAGTCATTCCGCTTGCATTAAGTTTATTTATTAAGAAGACAGGATTTCTGCTTAGTAATAGCAATGTTGCACTAGGACTTCTGAGTAGTTGTATTTTAAGTAACCAAGGATGTTATTAATAAACAGCAGATCGTCAACATCACTTAGAGGTTATTTTAGTCAGAATGAATATCACACAAAATGTGCAACCTAACCAATAAACTCTCGAGCGGAGCAAGAAAATGAATATTGGAAGGTCAATCGTGACATATCTGAACTATTTCATAAATAAAATATGAATTTAAATACTGTATGACAATGATTAGCCAGAAAAAGTTAAATTATATGAAATAGCCTAATAATGTTAATTGCGATTAGTGCAGTTCGACTAAACAAAAGAATGACCAGTGAGTGCGTGACTAAGGGCCTGTCGACAACTAGGTCTTTACGGCCCGTAGAGTGAAAGTGATAATTCTTAAACGATACTTTAATGCCTCTGTGTATGGTTTATTATAAAGCGTTAACCTCAAGACTTTAAATTAAAACAAAACATTATCCTTTAAAGCAATGTACAAGGGAATTTATTTTTAAGCCTTAGTATTTCCATACATACTAAACATAAATTGTGATAAAGAAAAGACTCCTAAGAAAAAAAGCTGCAATAAAAGATTCAGTTATTATTCGCGGCTTAAATATTCCAAAGACGCTGTAAAATGTGTGAAAATTCTGACCAGTTAAAAGCGTAAGAAAGCGATTTCTACATGTTCACTCATTCAGGCCTTAAAGAAGGGGTGAAAGGCACAGGTTCTTCTCCCAAAGTCATCAGTGTAAATAACACAAATTCATAGTGCACATATTGTGACGCGAGCACGGCACACAACAAAGGACGGTCGGGACCAAGCTACTTCACACCACATAATAGGCCGACGAGCACACAACGGCGTAAGGTCAAGCTCACGCGAGCAAACACGTGACTAACAATCAAGCGGCAACACAAAAGGGTTTCCAGAGCCTTCGAGAATGATCTGGTAAGTCATCGCCGGCATATTTGTGGAAATCGAGAAAGATCCGCGTGACGTCATCCCCACTATATAAAGAGACGAGAAATAGTAGCTAGTTACAGCTGCAGACATAAGTCCATCAGTGTATCAGTGAGTGTGAGACAGCTGTGCGAGTGTCGTCGCGTCGTGAAGAAGCTTCAACGAGTGTTGAGTTAGTGTATGACATTCAGAGAACTTAAAGAAAGACAGTCAAGGGACTAAAGTTAAAGCTACGAGAAGAAAACAGTTGTGAGTTGTAATATCACAAAAGACTGTTAACGTCAGTAAAAGAGAACTGCGTTTTTTTTGTGCAAACGTTTTAGAAGAAAATAAAGTAATAAAAAAGTACCTGAACGAAATTGTCATTTTGTCACACGGTGTCAGGAGTGGGATTCGTCGGATTGTCATATTGTTAGAATATATTATGGCTTTTGATATCGGTTACCTGTCCAAATTGTATTCGAGTTCTGTGTGACTACTTTAATGGAAGATATTGAAATAACTTGTGTCTGAGATGAGCATTATTTTTGATTCCTTAGAATATGTATGTTCATTTAAAGAGATAGGTAACGTAACTGATACGGAAGCAACATAAAAGTAGTTGACTCCTATGGAGCACGTCTCATTAGAACCGATGTACTATTATCGTATACATTTAAACGACCGGAAACTTGGAAACGGCTCTAAAGATCTGGATCAAATTTTGTATTCAGTCAGGGTTTTGCTTATTAACTTTATCTATATAGGTGACATTACTGAAAAATCCGATTTTACGCGTAACAGTCACAATTAGTGGAAACCTTATTTCGGCCATGATTTCTCTGTTAATGGGCAAATTTCAAGAAACAAGCCAGGATATTAAAGGTCTCGTCACGGAAACGCCTCCAAAAATTAGGATGAAAATTTATACTTACCTAGCTAACATTTTGCTTTTCAAGTTTATGTAAATAAGTATCTTCTCCGCCAAGAAAGACTCGATTAAAAACAGCAAAAGGAAAGCTGAGTGAAGCTCGGTCACCCAGGTACTTGGTTATTAACCGGTATGGATGGCCGAGGTCGTTTAGATACAGACTCGTTAATTCACCGGGACACGTCCTCCCTCAGGTTCCTCTTATATTTACGTTTTCCTCACTCCTCATAATTGTCAATTACCGGAGAGGTAGCCTAAACCTAGGCCTGGAGGGTTGTTTTACCAAAGTTCCTTCCCAAATATCATTTCCTTTCATGTACCACCAGTGTCACCTGACTTGTGGCTGTGACTATGATTACAGAGCGACCAAGAATTATTAATAGAATACAGGAACATATATTGAGAGGTAAAAACATCGTCTCTAAGCTACCGTAGTTTATATTAATTGAGTTTATATGCTCTAAACTTGAGGTTGTATTAGTGTTGATAAAAATGACAGTTTATAAAACTGTTCTGTATTTGTAAAAAGCAGATTCCTAATTTCTGGTAAGCTGCAACTGTGAGAGTGTGTTTACGTGCTGATATCAAAGAGAGCTAAAATGTTATTCTGTTCGTTTCGGCAGTTTCGTTTTACTTTAAACCTCTTCAGGCTTCTGGCTCTCCTTCCGAAAGCAATCTTTATAAAGGCAGAAGTCCCTTTTAGCTTAGTGCGCGCTTTATCATAAAGGAAAAGGCATTTTAAATGTAAATATAAAGACCAGAAAAAACGTTTATACACATGAAGTACAAGCCCGTAGTATAAAAAAGAACACCTTGTGCAAAAAGAACCTTTTCTTCCAAGTAATACGTTGACTAACGATTATGAACGCTTAGGCCGAGTCTCTTAATAGGAAATTAACTTTGCGTATCTATAGGAATTGATATTTTAATTTTTTTTAAAAAATATCTGTAATGCTTTGTACTAAACCATTTACAGTGGATGTAGAGTGGATCAGGGGAAGATGTCTAACAGGGGAAGATATATAGTAGTAAACAAATGAGAATTTGAGCTGGGCTTCTACGCGAGATTTCAAACCAGCAGTCATTTTGTAAAACTGAAAGATTACCTATGATATCACTTAGCTTTCTACTTTGAACCATAAAGCATTTCTACTGGGGCTGTCTTACACATTTCACTTTTTTATCAAATGGAAGACATCCCGTAGCACAGGCTAGGATTAAAATGTAATTAAACATCTTTGTGTGACATGAGCACACATAACTTATTTTACATAGAGGCGTCTTCTCTCTAATTCGTGGGATTTAAGTCACTTCTCTGTTTTGTTCTTGGATAAGCCTACCGTCCAAGGAGCTTATATTCTCCTAGAGTTGTGTCGCCGTGAAGTCTGACCACCCGCAACACACGATGAAGGAGAATGACACCGTGGGTCACAAATTGGCATGCCTGCTACAATTTAGCCTATCATTTTCTGGCTGCACATATCCAGAACATGCATCCATTAGATAGGAGGCTCATTAAGGCGTTTTGAAAACTATCGGCATGCTTTTGATACAGATTACAAGTCCGAATGCATTGCAATCCCTAAGGTTATATTTGCGAAATTAAAAAAATCACAATTTTAGATAGATTGAATTATAATTTTAGTACAGCAAACAGGTTTTAATATATAACATGTAATTCACATTTCACGTAATTTTAAATGAAATAAAGAGATACTAATTTTTAAAATAGTTTTACTGCAATTATTTTTCAATAAACATTTTACAGTTAAACTGTTTAATATAAGCACACTGTGAAGGCGAACAATCCTGTTACTTTTGGAAAGAATAAATTTTAATATAAAAATTCAACTTTTTGCTTAAAAGTTACATGATATGAGTATTATTGCTTAATACAATCACAATTCGGCATAAATTTATTTTATTATTTTATCCTGTTATTTGTGAGGGGGTACAGGACATTTCATTGATTTAGTGCCATGTTACATAGTATAGGACAATTTAAAAATGAGAATATACCGACAGATGCAAGCTAGAGGAAGGAGTGCTTAAAAAGTGTAACGCTAAACTAACACTATTTCTGACGTTATGTTGTTTAAGAAGCATTTAGTACATATACAGGTCCCACTCCGTCTTTCTCGGCTCCTCTGCTGGTTATTTAGTATTTGGAGATTCCTGAGGCCATCTCTCGCATGCGTTGATCACCTTAATTACAGCAAAACTTTTAATTCAATGCCAAAGTTGGTCAGTTCCAATTCTACCTCTCAAATTTTCCCACACACGGCTTGTGTGTTTAAAAGCACCAGCAGTAATTTTGTTGGCGTAAATAAATATTAATTACCTCCAGTAACATGGTAATTAATACCTTAAAAGACTACCTCTGTGATGTAATGGTTAGCATGACAGCTTCCAAACCAAGTGGTCTGTTTTTTATCTTTTATTTTGATGTTTAATGACGCTGTCAATTGCCAAGATCACATTAGCGTCACCGGTGTGCCATTATTTTCTCCCGCAGGAGTTCTTTTATATGCCAATAAATCTACTGACATGGAGCTGTCCTCCAAGAGGTCCGGGGTTGGTATCCCAGCTGGAGGATGGGAATTTTTATTTAACCAGCACTATCCCCTCACTCCTCGTGTCTGGAGGTACGAATAGAGTCAAATATGTGTGAATATAAAAACAATCCAAAGATCAATAGCAAAAGTAAACGTGTGACCATCATTGTAATAAGAAAGTATTCTAAAAGCAAAGCCACCGATATGTCTTGGGTGTTAAAAGCGGTATACAAA